>ML977611.1:28836-83011 GCA_010015725.1 Amniculicola lignicola CBS 123094 | reverse complement strand
CTTATATAGGTATTTAAATACAAGCTAGATAATAAAGGATATCTATAGAAATATAAGGCTTAGATCTATATAAGAGGTAACCTATAATTAATAGCTAAAGATACCTATGTAGCTATACTAGCTGTAAGGATATTTAGGGGCCTTATAGTAATTACAGCTTACTTTAATATAGAGATCTATTAATATAATACTGTAAATGCCTTTACTAATATAAAGCTTATAACCCCTATATACTACTTACTACCTAAAGGTTTTTTAGATATAGATTACCTCTAGAAGCTCTAGTAAGCCCTATATAGATTGAAGTCCTTACTAGCTCTATAGTATTAGGAACTAACTAAGATACTCTTAGCCTTAGGCCTTATACTAATAAAAGATACTCCCTGCCTATAGATATCTAATTAGCTAATTATCTTCTTCTATATTAATGATATTGTTATTCTAGTAAAACTAGCCTATATTACAGCAATGGACGATTTTAAATGGAAACTGCTTAAGAAATATAAGATTAGAGCTCTAGGAGACCTATTAACCTTCTATAGGATATAAATCCATAGAGATTAATAAATAGGGTAAATTTGGCTCTTATAAGCTTTATATATTAATAAACTTAGCCTTAGATTTTAATCCTCTAAGTTAATCACTAGAAAAAGGTTTCTACTAATGCTAATACCTATTAAGGAGCTGCTTCTATCTAACTAGCCTATAGATTAAGTAAATATACATTAATATTCTCAGCTAGTTAGCTTAATTAGATATATTACAGTAGTATTATAACCTGATATTATAAAATCTTACTCTAAATTAGCTAAGTTTCTTATAAATCCATTATCTTATTATATTACTATAGCCTATTAGGTAATTAACTACCTTATAGGAATAAGGGATCTATTAATCTACTATAATTTATTAATTATAACTAATTTAGCCTATATTAATAAGGAACCTACCTTCCTTAGAGTGGCTAATACCTCCTATATAGATTATAAAATAATATATAAAAGCTCTTAGGGGTATATCTTCTTCCTATTTAGAGGACTAATTAATTAGAAGGTAACCCTACAATGCTGCGTTACTAAATTAATAACTAAGGTAGAGCTAATTACAGCCTTATTAGCTGGTACTAAGTTGATTTAGTAGTAGTAAGTATTTAAAGACCTTAAGTTTAACCCTAATAATAAGCAAATCCTATATTATAATAATAAATAAATAATCTAACTAGTTACTAAGGTAACGCCTAGACTAAAAACTACCCTACGTTATATAGATATCTATTACTACTAGCTCTAAGAAGGAGTATAGAATAATACTATTAATCTAGCCTATATCTAATCAAATAATTAGCTAGCTAATAGCCTTATAAAGCTCCTTCCTTAGTAATACTATAAGAATTAGCTATCCTTACTATATATGGAAAATTTCTAATTAAAACAGATTAACCAAACAAACCTCCTTGGGATGAAAAATAGGCAGCCTTATTTAGTGACCTCCTTAGGATGAAAAATAGGCAGCCTTATTTAGTAACCTCCTTAGGATAAAAAATAGGTAACCTTATTTGTCAAGATAATAAACTGCTGACCTTATTAAGATAAAAAATTAGCCTTATTAAGATAATAAACCACTAACCTTATTAAGATGAAAAATCAGCCTTATTAAGATAATAAACCGCTAACCCTATTGAGATGAGAAAGATATTTCCTATATTTCCTATATATATCAGATACTCTTTCTCTTATTTTACTAGCAAAGCTAGGTTTTGGAGAGTTTTATTGAGGCTGATATTATTAATATTGTTGCTTATATCTATCAAAACCTTGTACAGATGAACTAGCTGAGTTGTCAGCTTCAAACAAGTTCGAATCTGAAGGGGGTGTGTAAGCTGGATATGAGCCTTGGCATATATCTTGGCATCACGTGTACTTAGCCTATATCAGTATCTCAAGCTCGATCGATCAGAACAATAGACCAATTCCTTCAACCTCAACCTGCACCACCAACAAGCTTACACCATGCGTGAGCGTTGGGACGCGAAGGTAGCTCGTTGCGATCCCGTAATTTGGGGAGCCCTCTCTTTTGACGCAACTTCCAAGTCAGATGCGCGTAGTGAGCAACGAAGATCATGTGGTATGTGTCGATAGCCCGGAAAGGCGAGAACCCTATACCGACAACGCAGAACAAAGCTACGAGAATTTGATCGCAGATTTCGATGAAGTAGGCTTGCCGGTCACCGACGCCGATCCAACCAATGAGGAACAGAACCCACGCAGCGCCCCAGAAGGTGATGAGGAATGCGTAGAGGGAGACGAGAAATCCTACGGGCTTCCTAACATAACAACCAAAACCTCGCACAGTGCGTTTGAACTTTGCTCGCCGTGAATGCAGTAGATGACGGACGTGGTCATTCAGAGCGGCTTTCTGTTCCGCTGTCCAGCCAGGCAGTGACGCACCATGGGGCAGCACTGCATAGTTATGTGACTCTGACATGCTAGTTAAAACGGAGGAAATGGTTGCCTGTCGAGCTAGTGCATTAGGCCGTCCTTGCTCAACATCCTCCTTCTGTCCCTCTCTATCCACCTGTGAGGCTTCTAGCTCTACGGGCCCAATTTCATCGTCTGTGTTTGGTGATGCCTGTGAAAGATCGTAGGTAGGTTGGCGTCGATAGAAGGAACCAAGATTCGGGATGAAAAGGGAATTTTGGACATTATTCAATGTTGTGAGGGTTGAAACCTCGGGATCTGTGCTGTGTCAGGATCCTTCTGGAGAACTGAGTATGGGTATATTCTACCAATAACATCGAGCATGTCCACCACCCGCGCATCATACTCCGGTCCATTGCGCACTCTCGAACGCAGACTGCCAAATGATGATGGGTTCCTCGCTAAGCCCGGTCTTCTTGCTCCGGTCGTAGTCTGAATGACAGGAGCTCGGATAACATAAGGTGCTACGACGGTGAGATCTTCTTCGTGTAGCGTCTGCAGCGGTGTTGCCGTGGCCTGTCTCCGGATCGCGAGGTCATCCTGGGGTAGCAGAACTGGGTCTGGTCGCTGGGGCTCGGAGCTGCTCTTTCGGCGAAGCCAGCCTTGGTCCGCAGCTGTCTGCGTCGCGCGATCGGTGCCCTGTCTGCGAATTCGAATCGAGGGGCGATATGCCTGCGTCGAGGGGGCTGCTGCTGGGACTTGCGGTATGGGAAATCGATGAGTTGTTGTAATAGTCGGATGTGTTACCGATGTTGTATTGGGGGTTGTAGTAAAATTTGTGTTATGGCGCGCATTTGTTGTTGTGACGGTGTTCGAGTGTCCGGATGCAGAATGCGTTGTTGTCGTGATACTTGGGCCATGGGTGGTAGTTGTGAAGACGGTTCTGTAGCCTTGATTACTATCATAATTTGCCATTGTTCAGGGCAATATCAGAGCGTCCACTCCGTATGTTGGAAGTTGCAAGTATCCAAGACCTTGAAGTTCTCCATGGCCCTGTTTTTGTGGCAGCGCCGATCATCTCCAAAACTGGGGTGGTTCAGCCGCGAGAGGGACGCCCAGGAGCAATGACATAACGTGCCACTATTGCAGATCTCCTGACTTATTCAAGCCCTGAAAATACCCGCGGCGGGGCTGTATCACATCTCTGACTTTTGGTTGTTCAAATTTCTAAGGTTGTTGAAGTGACGTCTTTCATGAGCGCTAACCGAAACAAGTCTCGGCCCGACACGTTCAAGTACCGTAGTGCATCCTCGCCAATATACCATAAAAGGGTTTGAGGCACTTTGGGAGAAGCAAGATTCAGCAAGTGTCTCGAAATAGAACATGTGCAACCTTTGAAATCTTAACGTCCACTCCAGCCCCACCAAATCCAACTGTTTCCAGATAATGCCCTCCATATATGAAGAAGGGTTGAACATCTGCCTACTTACTTTGCATCAAATTTATTAATGCCTAAATCAGACATGTGCGCTGAGACATGTTGAGAGGTCACGGCCGCTGGGCCAGATACGATGTCAACATCGTATTTGCGACATGTCTATTCGCCAGGATCATACAATCTTCATTAACATCACTCTAATTTCTTGGGTGTCCAACATTAACACACTTTGCCATATTTTCCCGGAGAGTCAGAAGCCTGACATCCACGCAACTATAATCCATCATGTTCCAGAATATAGAGTATAAGGACCGCCAGCATTGGTAGTTTTTGGCGAAGCAAACAGTCAAGATGAAGCTTTTTACTATACTAAGCTACGCCCTAACACTTACATCAGCTCTCCCACTCACGTCCCCTACGCCGGGAGATATCGCCGTCCCTGACGACCGACTCGTCGAAGGTCGACCGGTCGGCCTGCGTCCTCTTGATGGGAGGCCCGTAATTGGTCGCCCTGTGGAGCCACGACCCATTGGTCTTCGAGGCATTGACGTAGAAGAGAAACGACAGACGCGTGTTCTCCCCAATGCGTACATCGTAGAATTCAAGCAGGAATATGTATGTAGCTCGTCCAGATACTTAAACGTAAGGAGTTGATTGACCCCTTGTCGAAATAGGACCATGCTCAATTTGAAGAATTCCTCAAATCCAGAAATGTTGTCTATACATTTTCGTATGTGTACAAAACTCGAGAGATCATGTGGGGCGTATCGATTAGACTAGGAGATGGGGGAGATTATTTGAAGATGAAAGATTGGATTGGTATCGCGACGATTTGGCCTGTACAAATTATTACCATTCCACCGCTGGAACCACCATACGACGGCACCGCGAAGCTGTGAGAAAGCTGTGAGAATTTCTTTCTCGACTAGCGAGGTGGTGAGAGAGGTGGAAGTGCCAGAAGCCTGAAAGTTTTGTCATTCGCTGTGCGCAAAGGGTGAGCGGGTGGGGCGTGGTTGAGATTTCGAACAAATATGTGAGAACACAGCTTTATTTGCAGTATTCTGTATCGAGAACACCAATGATACCTGCCCATGCAGAATTCAGCGCACAGAGATGTTCACCCTTCAATGTACGTTCAAATAAGGTAGCGGCCGTCCTTGGGCCTACGTCAGAGTTGCCTAAGGCGGCAAGCTCCTTTCTCGGCAAGCTCCTTTCTCGGCAAGCTCCTTTCTCGGCAAGTTCACCTTTGATGCTTTCATCTCACACCCCAACCCTCGTTCATCACACTCCATAACATGGCTTTGCAGTCGCTCTCTTTACCTTGCCTTCGTTATCTTTAGACTGACTCACTGGAAAACTCTGATGAGGCGGACGGGACCCCCGCGCCGCCTCAACAATGCCCCAGCGCATATTGAAGATCATTGATAGCAACACTGCCTAGCCGTGACCCCCCTCATGCTCATGGGTCGAGCTAAAGACATCTGCTTCAGACGCCGCACTGCGATCCGCTTTGATGCCTCATCCCAATCAGGCGGTTAAGGGAAGGTCGACACGGAGAGACAAGAAGAGTTGATCCCTAGATTGAGCATCGTCTTGAAGCGGAACATGCTAATATTGTATGCTCTGCCACTCGCAGAGTCAAGTTTCCCAATAGCTTCATCAAACGCTTGAGTGGGCCAGGAGAGAGGCTTCTTATCACATCGATGCGAGTTAACATTCTCGCGCTGGAACTTCCGACGATACCAAGACAAAGCTTAGCAGACTAGCAGCTTCGATATCACACGCAAGATGCCAGAAGTCCTATAGATTTTCCATACCAAGCCGCATTACACGGACTGGTCGTCTGGAAGAGGTGGATACTATGCTCTTGTTCACGTTTTGCGTGGGATGCTTGGCGTTGCGGCGACACAGAAGGGTCCGCTTTGGGCGGTTCGACCTCCGTTTCACTACCCTCGTTAACGGCCACCTCTCATTGTGAACACTTGCCCGCCACAACGCAGCCATTCTCCCCTGTGAAGCATCTTCTTGGCTGTCGCGAGTTTGTCGGCAGGAGTCGGCGTGCGCTCTCCCACGAAAATCTGGCCGTTTTAGGGCTAGCGTTGCGGATGCTTGAAGGTTTCTCCTTGTTTGGCGGGCACCTCTCCCGCACCCGCCGCGACGGACGGAAGACAATCCAGAACCTCATGGTATCTCTGGTCTGTGCACGTCACCACACACGCTCAAGTATCGGGAGCATGTTTGTGGTTGCTCTACGCCAAGACGGAAACAATGCAAAGCTTAGGAACACTCAGGCATAGAATCTCCCGCCTTACACTCTTCCATCTCCACGGAATCTGTTAACCTGGATTTGTCTTTGAGTTTTCCCTAGAACTTGAGCGACGCGCAGTACTTTGCGTAACCTCAAGGGGACGAGCGGAAAAGAAACACGCAGACCAACAAAATATGGACCTCAGACCAAACACTTTGATTGTTCTGAACCTGCCAAGAGCGGCTTTAGTTCTTGGTATTACTGAGGAATCTGGTGCTTTTAGCGAGTGGCCAATCGCACTAACTTCGCCTTGACACAGATGCTTATCGGGAGCCTCACGGTGGATACTAGGCGAAGGTGTTGAGGTAACACCTTAGCACCGCCAAGGTGAATGGGCTTCCACTCCACCCCTACAACGCCTCTCTAAGGTGATTCGTAAACCGCCGCTTGATCGAGCTGGTTGTTATCGTAACGCCAATTGAAACAGGACGGAGTGTGCACCTATCCATACTTTCTAATATCCCTCTTTAACATCGTCTCTTTGCCCCCTCTGTTTCTAACGGCCCGGTGCTGGTCTAATACATCCCATCTTTGTTCTGTCTTCCACTTTGCGCGCTGGCGTCTACGTTCTTGTTTATTCACGGTGCAGGTCGCCGCTTTTGAAAGACCGGCCATGGATCGTCAATATAGATCCGCAGACTTCTCATTCGAGCCAGCCGCGAACTTCAACTCTAATTTCAACAACCCCAACGGGTCTGGTCAAACCTCTCGCACAAGCACAATCGTAGCAACGCCCTATGGAACTCCACGCGAGCCCTATCCGTATCCAGTCAATGAGAACGGTTATCCTCTCGACAACAAGGGCGGGCCTATCCCGCCTTACAACCCCCGGGAGAGGGACCCTTTCGATGACCGGAATGAATACCCAGAAGATAACAAGGGAAAGCAGCCGTATATTCAAGAACGCCAACTGGACCGAACGCCTGTAAATATATCTCGGGACTCGATTGACCTGGAGAAGCAACATCATGGAGCACACGGGGCACACGGAGCACACGAGAAACACGACACAGCCATTGATCCTCACGCAAAGGACCCCAACCAACCCAAGCTTCCTTTCTTTGGAGTGCGGCTCAACCACTTCACGTGGGCATGGTACACATTGACCATGAGCACGGGCGGCATAGCGACACTCATCTCTACTCAGCCTCACGCCTTCCCAGGACTCATATCTATTGGGGCGGTATTCTACGTGGTCAACCTCATATTCTTCGTCTTCCTCTGCTCGATGATGATTCTTCGGTTTTCAAAGTTTCCCGGCTCATTTAAGGAATCGCTTACACACGAGCGTGAGGGACTCTTTTTTCCTACTTTCTGGCTCTCGGTCGCCACAATCATCACTGGTACTCAAAAATACGTCGTCGCTTCATACGATGTCACGCATCCCATGCGGGGATGGCTTACCACTAGTATGGCTGTTGCTTTTTGGCTCTACGTTTTCTGTACCTTCTCCCTTGCTGTTTTTCAGTACTCGTTCTTGTTCGTGGGACATACGTACCTGCTCACCAAGTTCATGCCCTCCTGGCTTCTTCCTATCTTTCCCATCATGTTGGCTGGCACTATTGCTTCGGTCATTGCCGCTGATCAACCAGTTGCTTCAAGGATGCCAATGATATCGGCGGGGTTGGGCTGTCAAGGCCTTGGATTTACGGTGGCTATCGTCATGTACTCGCACTACATTGGCCGATTGATGCAAGTGGGCCTACCCAACCGCGAGCATCGCCCAGCTCTCTTCATTGGTGTTGGTCCGCCGTCCTTCACAATTCTCGCACTCATCGGTATGGCGAACGCACTCCCGCCGGATTTTGATCTCCAGGGTGATGGTCTCTTGGACGGCAACTTGTTGAGGACTCTGGCTATCACGATAGCATTGTTTCTCTGGGTTCTGGCTATGTGGTTCTTCATGATTGCTCTAGTTGCTGTAAGTGTTAACCGTCTACCTTCCTCGCTTGACCTGGACTGATCATCGTGCAGACCCTTCACTCTCTCCCACAGTATTTCCATCTCGGTCTTTGGGCCAGCGTTTTCCCCAACACGGGCTTCTGCCTCGCCACCATTGCGATTGGCAACGCTCTCAATGACGAGGTCATTCGATATGTCGGGAACGGGTTCAGTATCTTCATCATTACCTTGTGGTTTTTTGTATTCACTCTGAATGTCCGAGCGGTCATCGTCGCAGACATCATGTACCCTGGACGTGATGAAGACGTTCCTGATTAATATCTCCAATGGATTGTTTAACCTTTTCGGGATGCCTTTCCACGTATCCGAATATGTTCATGTTACATACTTTTCGGCTGTCACCTTCACTCCAAGCAGAAAGTCGTCGTCAAGTCACTCTTCATTTTCTTCAATATATTTTTGTCATTTTTACGAAGTCACTCGCTTATACCCGAATTTCAACGCCCAGAACGGCCGCTCTCCTATTCCTTTCATTATTATTTACACGTATGTACAGTACCGTACTTGGGGGGAAGGCGATCAAATTGTAGAAGTAGAATCAATACCATGATAGCGGGGCCATGTGGCAAGTGGACCTTCTATTGTTGTTTAGGATTGCATAGCGTCGGCGTTGGGGAGTGGCATGGAATCAAGGCATATAGACGATCCACAGTACGGAAAATTTAGATCTCAATTTTAATGCATATACGTCTCCTGCCTTCCCACCATGGTTCTCTTCCTGTGCTTCTCGTCTGCTTTTCAGCCTCGAGAGCCTGAGGACTTGGGAGTGTTGGGGTACAGGGCGCTGGAGCGGAGGCTGTGCTGCTGCGAGAGCGGGGGAGTTTGATGCGTGCGAATGAAACGAGATAAGCCGGATGCATATGCTTCCTGTGGTGGTGGTGATGGGTGATGAGACGTTGCGAACAAGATGTGTTGGACAAGTGGCTTGAAAGGCTTGTGAATCTGGGCGTTTTACTTGGGTGCTAAGGCCAAGACGCTTGTGTGTTTCTGAGGCGCTTGATGTTGGTGTAGCGAGGGCACCTGTTGTTTTTGCTTTTGTGCTTCGTTTCCCACATGTGTTGGAGGGGATTGGGAGAGGAAATACAAAGTTTGAGAAGTAGAGGGTTGAGTGTGATGTTAGCGTGGTGATTTGCTACTTTTGACTTTGAACTATTTATGGAGCTCGGAAAAATACTGATCGTGGGCTTCTCGTAGTACTACAGTACAATCAACCGGTTACATGGCTGCCAGTATGTCTGAACAAAGTTCTCGGCATCCATGCCGCCTGTCGCTCTTCTCTGTCTGGTAATGCATATATGGACGATAGATGATAGAGAGAGACATCAACAGTGTTTTCGCTCTGAGTGGGGTCCAAAGAAACAAGCAGCTTTGGAGTGCTATCCACAATCCATATATCCTGCTCCCAATGAACCTCCTCGACTGCTTTGCGCAACATTGTGGTCCAATATATCCAATGTTCAATAGCTGGCTTGATTGTGCTTTTCATCGCGGAGAGCAGCCCCCCAATCCGGATTCCGCCTTTATTTCTCACAGCGACCATGTGGAGAGGCTGCCGGGGAGTGGGTTTGTTGGCCATATGTTGTAGGACCCATATACTAATATTGAGAGCAATCGTCGGTGGCTGTGTCACGAACTGGGAGTTGAGGTATTCCATTAAGGGGTTGGGTAGGTTGTGCCATCCTTGAGTCTCTGATAAGCTTGAAGCTTGCAATGTAATTTCCAACATTCCATTGGTGCTGGACAAGATTCTTCGAAAAGCCTCGTGAGATGTGGATTGATCTTAAACTGGGTAAGGTCCACCCATTTCGGTGCCAGCTTGGAACCTTCTGATCTTCCTGGCCATTGCCGGGGTGCGAGGTTTGTCCTGATCTAGCATATCAGGGTACAACTTGTCTCTGTCTAGACGCTGGATTCCACGAAAAGTTCCGTCTCTTGTAAAAGTTTCATCCCATCCGAGTTCCTCGTTCAGGTATTCTACTTCGTCTTCAAAAGCTGGATGCAAACAAATATATTTGGGTACATCATCTCCAAATCGGACCGGTGGACGTGGCTGAACAAGTCTGTAGTCCTCAGCGGGTATTCGTGGTTTTAAAACGAATAATAATACGTCTTTCCATCTCTTGCATACGCCCAAAGCAACAAGCCATGTAAGAGGGTCGGTATACGTGAGTATAAGTTCAACTAGGTCTACAATTCCGGCAACACGTTGACTCGCCGAGCTCTCGATATAATTGAAGTTTGAAACGGGTTTCGATTGATGCCTTTGGATCTCACGTGAGTTCAGGTATGTCGATGTATGCTCACCTAGAATGTGCAGAACATGGCGCCTCCATGCCTGAATTTCTAGGAACTCTGATTCCGAGCAAAGGGGGAGCGTTTTGGGCTGCAATGCCAACGGTACTTCATTTTTCGCAAAGTCGATTGGTCCGAGTAGGAAAAAGTCTCCTGTTGAGTCTCGATCCTTCGACCTTGTGTGGTCAGGTGGTATATCATTTGCCATGAGTAGAACAGCGGATGTTAAAGGGTACCTGCTAGTAGATGTGGAGCTGTTGAAGGTTAGAGACTATGCGGCACAGTGTGGTAGAAACATGTGGAGCAGGCGCTTAGCTTAGCCAATCACTCTATTTAATCTGCTACAAATGCATATCTCACGTCTACCAATTTACCATACATTGTTGAAATGCACACGAAAACTACGAGTCCAATCCAAAGGGGGTAAGCAAATACTCTTATTGTATGATCTTTGGTCCAAGTCCCTAATGTTAAAACCTATCCAATCGGTCGCCTCCAAAACGTGTGTATATTGGTAGAAATTGCTTTCTAAGGATTCATTTTACCTTGTCTATATCCTGTCATTTGCTGGATCTCAACTCTCTTTGCTTCTATACCTCAAACCTCATACCCAGCCCTCTCATAACTTGATCACAGCCTGGGTCGATACCACCACCTGATGTGACAGGACTACACGGTTTGTGGAATTTGAGAGTACCTCTTGCATGCTTCCTCTCATATGTGAAAATATGAGGACTACGTGCTATATCATCGCTGCCTACGTTTTTGGGATATTCACCCGCCCCAACCGCCTGACCATTGCCTCTCATCCAAGACTCAAAGTAGAAGCAAGCCATATCCTCTGCATGCAACAACGCCGTTGGTGTTGTCTTCGGAGCGTCCCCATTTCGCTCCACAGTTGTGCGATCTTTGATCAAAGACCACAGCGCTTCCGCCCGGTTGGGTGCCATGAGTTTGAACTGTTCTACACCTCGACTGTGAGGAATAGCTCCAAAAAAAACCAAATCAATGCCAGGCACACATAAAACAGAAAGTAAGGTGTTTTCAGTTCTGGATGATATCGACATGAAGGCAGCTTTTAAGTTCAGGAACTTTAAGAATAGCTGTGGTTGATATAAAACCTGGCCAGGTAGGACCCCAGGTGGGTGGGGTAATCAAGTTGATCTCCTGTGTAAGGTCTGTTCGTGGGGTGGCGGCTACGGGTTTCGTTTCACCGGTACGCTTCGTAAATGTAGGTCCATTCCCAAGGACAGAACGGCCCAACAATTCGATACCAGCAGTAATCTCCTCCATCGACACATCTCGATCTGATGAGGAGTCGTTATCATCGTCGTTCCGGTACGAACGCATCAGCACTTCCGCGGTTCCAGTTTCTTCCAAATTGAGATTCCAGTCATAATCCTCTTTATCGAGAGTAACATCTCAAACATGGATATCGCCGACATCGCCGACTGGTGGAGACGCGTGTCGAGAGACATATTTCCATAGCGACTGTGAGTGGGCGGGTCGGGGGTTGCCGGAAAGTTACCGTTGCTTGTTTTTCTTTTAGGAATGGAGACGGGCGAAGCGCAGAGAAGTTGTCTGATGGCAAAAAGAACTGCAAGGGCCTTCGGGAGAGAAAAAGACATTGCGATGCGAAGAAGGAGGAAAGTATGTGTACAGTTGAACGGACACTTTGAGGAGGTTTCTGTAGAATTGAGGGCTGAGGTGTGATATAGGGAGGCGCTGAAATGAACTGATCTGTAGATATGGTCAATATGGACTCAACTTCTCCCTTCTTATACGCAGATGAATGCATGCAGCCACGTTGAGTTATACTTAGATGAAGAGTGTCGTTAGATTGGAAATATATTGGCACTGTCATTGGTACAAGACCGAGTGAACAGCGTCCAGAGCGGTACTCATCGAGCATTCACCGTAGAACAGATATGAAGCGCTAGAAAGCAGAGCTGAATATTGAACACACATGTACTGCCCGTTCTGATTGAATGTCTTGAACAACTGCGCCAATATTATGGTTTCAGGGTATAGAACCCACCAGAAATCTGAGCAATCGCCAGGAAAAATCAGGTCAATCGCACCTGTTGCGGGTGGTGCAGCCTGCTGCAAAGCCTTTGCGCGGGCAAACTTGATCGATTCTACCAATTTTGATGTTCCTGCATGCGCACCACTAGCAAAAAAGAAGCGCCAAGCCTCCGATGGTGATCCGAATATAATTCTATGGTGGTCAGAATACATTCTACCTATACTTAAACGAAACTGGTATAAGTTATGTCTAAGTTTCATTTTAATTGGTCCTAACTAAGGGCCTTTCTCAAAAGTCGCTCCCAGTTAAGTTTGGCGCGGTCTCTGTTGTGCCTCATACCCATCTACAAACAACCACCGATCCACAATCACTACTTTATCAACTGCACACATGTTCATGACCAGTTGGAGATGGCTGAACGAGCGACACTTGACGGGAGACTTTCTTTTTCGAGAACCAGCCGATTACAGCAAAGGTGACGTGCCATGGGCCTTGCAACCCAAGAAGCTTCTACCCTGCTCAGAGGCAGACTTCCGCGAGCTTCATCTATGGAGACAAAGTGTTTCGGACATTATTGATAAGCATTTGACTGAATTCATTGAGGCGAATGGTGTCCAGAGTAAATCAAAGTCGTTACTGAATGAAGGATGTGGTGTAGATTCCGCCAGCCGACGTGTAGCGGGGATTGCGGAACTAGTTGAAAAGACACTTCGATGCGCTGATCCAATCACTCATCTGGTTGTTTTAGGTGTGTGTAAGAGATGGAGAGATATATCACTGCTCGTTATGAAGCCACGTACTCCTGCAGAGGACTTCCAACGAGAATATCCATGTCTACCAGTAAAGCCGGGCGATGATTGTCCACGAGATATCTGCTTGCAGCCTGCAAGTAAGGAAGACGTCAGATTCATGCAGGGCGAGGTCGATATTGATCACCATTACGACAGGGACGGAGTCTTTCGAGGAATACAACGTCTCGGCATTCCCGGCATGCCAGATATCATCAAGACAGTCTATTACCCCGGTCGCCTGATTCACAGACCAGATGTATTCCAATTCTGTGTCTTTGAGCCTGATTCAGACATGTCGTCACAAGAGATCCCTTTCATCGAGGGTTTCTACAGGAATCAACTCTTCTGGAATGGGATAAATGCCATCCAATTGCACCGCAGGGCCAAACCAAAGTGGGTTGACCTCTCCCAATTCAGGTTCAATCCATATTTCAGGGAGCTTTTTGAGGACTGTTTCCTTGACATTAATAGCATGGTGCAAATCGCACTGAAGTGATCGAACCTCTCAGCAGATACGATTGGATAGCACAATCTACCTAAAGCTTCCATGGACTACCTCAACTTCCAGTTCGTTTCACAGCCACCCATGACGACACTTACCATCAGCATTTGGGTCCCAGAGCTTTTAGCTAATAAGCCGCGTGTTAGACTGCCTCTACATCTAATAAATATAAAGAATGAGAGGGGTGTTCGCATTGGAGAGCTCCTCTGTGCAATGGAGACAAGTATCAAATTGGCCGTCAAACACTGGGTATACTGGACAAAGATGCTGCGTACAGCGGTGAATGAGATTCATTGGAGTCAGGATATGTGGGTTGTGGATCCTGCTCCGACGCTACTCATTTCTTTGGATCCTTTAACGGGTGTAACGGACCCGAGTATGGCTATCTACTATCTCACAAGCATCTTCGCCTTACCAGGCAGGGATGAGCGACAATCAGCATGGATGCCGAGCACAATGTTCAAGCACGCCAACAACGTTGCTGCTACGCAAAATCGTTAGAAACCCCACTGAGAGATGTTCAACATTCTTGATTGTCATATAATTTAATCGTTTAAAGATCATTTGTTAATCCTGTAGCTTTTTGGCTGCATATTTTGGAGCAAACAAAAGTTCTAAACACAACTATATCTTGCGGCTCTGGCCTGAATACATATTCAATGAGTGTGTTGACGTCACGGTTATTGGACGACGATATATAGGGGCCCGCAACTGCAGTTCAGTAGTTGGCGGCCGGCCAACGTTTTGCAACAGTTTCTTCTTGCTCCAATATTCTAATAGTAGGACACACCAAAAACCTCGCTGGCTATTTCCCGAGCATTATGGAAGATGACCATTGTAGCCAAATGAAGACAAATAGCTACGTCTAAATCCATGCATATAACCGCTGGACACGCTACCAAAACAATTATTTCAACAATATCATACTTCAAAGTCCATTCGCTTCAACCCATACTTTTCCAGATAAACCACGTAACACATACTGTGATACTCTGTCTGCCTCTGAGTAGTTCCCATGCTGTTTAACGAAGAAGAGAAACGACCCATCACTGCAAAGCATGCCCACAGATCATCAAAAAAGTCCATTTTCTATCTATGCACTCGCACCCCACTTCATTTCCCCTCAATTAACGCCAGCCACTCTACTAGGAACCATGAGGCGTACGGGCATAAAGGCGGAGGACCAAACACCCAGTACTTCTGCTCCGTTCTGCCCTGCTCCACTCAGCTCTGCTCTACCCTTGCCTTACCCTTGGCCGCCTGCTATGCCACGCTCATGACACGACGAAACCAAAACTAAGAGCCCGGATAAGAGTGTGAGAAACCTTCCAGGGAGACAGATGAAAGGAAACCAAGACCCATCCGACCACCGTCTAAGTACACAAAAAGAGAGGAGAAGACAAAACGAGAGGTCGGGAAAGAGGGTGAAAATGCAAGATTCGTAATTGTCGAGACATGTGCTCCATTGAGAAGGAGCTCGTATCCCAGATGACTAATCGGAGACTTCGTTGAACCTCGCCTCGTCATCCTCCGCTTCCTCGTGCTTCTCCCCCATGTTCAATCCTCCCATGAAATTGGATATCGGGATACCAGATAATGCATTCCTTAGCGCTCTTTCATGATGCTGTATGTTAACAAATGTTTCTCATCGCATTGCGCATCCAACCATAACTGTAAAGCATCATGATACTCTTACTGGGAAGCGCACTGCACCCTCTCCGCACCAGGATGCATGTCGTCATCGTCGTCATCGGCCATACCGCGAGCACGCTGGTTTTCTTGAGTTGGATCCACAGCCTCGAGTGTGAAGTCCTCGGTCATGGCGTCCGGCGGAGGGAGAATATCGGGGACCTTGCGGGGAGGCAGGACAGATTCGAGGGCTTTGATCTGCTCTGGAGTCATGGGGCCACCGTCGGGTCCGGTGAGGTGGTCGGGGAACTTGACTTCGAACTGAATGTACAAATTTCCATAATCGTGGTGTCTGTATGAGGGCATGCCTTGGCCGCGGATAACCTTGACCTCACCTACATGATTCGTTAGGATTAAAATTCTGGAGAAAATGGTATAGCATACCTTGTGAAATGCACTCTCCGGGGATGATGTCAACCGTCAACCACCGCTCGTCAAGATGTTCGATGTGGATCGAGCCGCCAGCAAGCGCAGTCAGAAGGTCAATCTCTGCGTGGTAGAACAGGTCGTCGTCTTTCCGCTGGAAGCGATTGTGGGGCTTCTGCTCAATCTCGAATACAACGTCTCCTGGCTCCACGCCGGGTAGTTGGTCGCCCTCGCCGCGGAACTCGACCTTGTGGCCGCTCTTGACACCGCGATCGACGTGGACGTGGAGGACCTTGCGCTCGATGATGGTCTTCTTGCCATTGCACTGCTTGCACCTGTCCTTGTCGCGGATAATCTCGCCCTCACCCTGGCAGTCGGGGCAGACGGTCTGGAATCGCTGAATCATAGGGCCCATCTGGCGCATCATATGCTTCATGCCCCGGCCGTCGCAGCCTGTGCAGGTTTTGACGGCGCCCTCTTTTCCTCCTCGTCCAGTGCACTTTGGGCAGATGACTGATTTCTGGAGAGCGAGCTTCGAGATCTTGCCGCGGTACATGTCCTCGAGCGAGACCTTGTGGACGTGCGAAATTGTGCGCGCCTTCTTCGGGCCCTGTTCCCTCATGCCGCCGCCAAACATGCCGCCGAATGGGCCTCCGCCGCCGCCGCCGCCAAAGAACTGCGCGAACAAGTCTTCTGCAGCCATGCCGCCGCCGCCCATGCCGCCCTGCTCCAGGCCTTGCTCGCCATACTGGTCGTATAGCTGGCGCTTGTCGGGGTCGGAGAGCACTTCGTAGGCGCGGGAGAGCTCTTTGAACTTTGCTTCTGCGTCGGGGTTGTGTGCATTCTTATCTGGTGCAGGTGTTAGACATTGGCCGGTGGGCTGCTCTCGAGTCGAGGGCAAGACGTACCAGGATGCCACTTTAGCGCGCCCTTGCGATAGGCGGTCTTCAGCTGTGCCTCGGAGGCATCTGGAGCGACCTGTGCATGTGAATTAGAGACGCGCTCCGAAAGCCTGCGGGCCAACATGTGTGCATACCCCGAGGAGCTCGTAAAACTTGGTCTCTTTGACCATGATGGCGGATTTTGCGTGTCTCGGTAGCGAGAGGCGTCGGTGGAGGGGTCGCGGGCGGGGGGAGGGGTGTGCGACGTCTCGCTCTGGTGCGCAGTGATGGTGGGCTCACAGCTGCTTTTTGTACTGTCAGATTTGGGGCGCCGTTCACGGTTGTGTTTGCGCGCAGTGCGGCGGAGCGGCGAGGTTGGGGCTTTCAGAGGGGCTTTCAGAGGGGCTTTTGGAGGAGCCCGGGTGTGTGCCTGCGGTGGGATTGCCACGCTTACCGTTGTTCGCCGGGTGCTGTTCCGGGTGCAGGCCAGAGGGTTGAGTGCGGGCGGGTTGTCGAGGCGCCGGGACAAGCTCTGAAGAACTGGAGTGGAAGTAAATGTGCTGGGCGAGAGCTTTGGGTTTAAGTGGTGTACTGGGATGTTGTAAATGCAACTCCGCCGACCGAAGATTCTCTGAGATTCTATCGAATTCCACAAGGCAACTGCAGCCTTTCGCGAGCAACAAGCCGCCCCCCAGATCCCAGCAAACGCCGTTCGCGGCGAGAGAGAAGGCAGAAAGCACCTCACAACAAGGCACTCGGCAGCGTTCGACGGCGTGAATGTCTGGCGATTGAGCACCGCAGCGCGCAGTTGAAGTTCCTGGAAGGTTCCTTTCTACGGCGCGCTTGGACCGGGTCCCGCCAATGGGGGGCTGCATACAGATCGCCGTCTTATCGATTGGCGAGGTGTGAATTGTGAATTGCATTCTGCGAGCCCTGCATGCCCCCCGGAATCACTATTTTTTTTTTTTCATTCTAGCGTCGTTTCCCCGTCCTGCGGATACAATCACTCGCTCCATTCGCCATGGAAACAGATGCTGGCTTCAAGGCAGCAGTGGCCGAAGCTCAGAAAGGCTGCGACGAGGGCGGAGTCCCCATTGGGGCTGCGCTCGTGTCTGCAGATGGGAAAGTGCTGGGCCAGGGACACAACTTGAGGATCCAAAAGGGCAGTGCCACGCTCCATGTACGTCACGAATGCGGCTCCTGACTGCTGGGAGGAAGTTTCTTGATCTTTCCTCACCATGCGACCAGGCCGAAATCTCCGCTTTGGAAAATGCTGGCCGGCTCCCAGCCGCGACATACCATGGCGCCACCATGTATACGACTCTCTCGCCGTGTGACATGTGCACTGGCGCGTGCATAATGTACGGAGTGAAGCGAGTAGTCATTGGTGTGTACTCACTACACACTACACTAGACAATACCCAGGCATGCTGCAGGAATGCTATTTCTAACCGCCATAGGCGAAAACAAAACCTTCGTCGGCGGCGAGGAGTACTTGAAGCAGAGGGGAGTCGAAGTCGTGGTGCTGAAAAACGAGCAGTGCCAGGGACTGATGAAGAAGTTCATCAAGGAACATCCCGAAGATTGGTACGAGGTCTTTATTGCCTGTATACGTGAGGACTGACAGTGCGCAGGTACGAAGATATTGGCAAGGAAGATAAATAGCGCAAGTATTCTGATCCAATAATAGGCGCTATGCTGTTCTTTATTGTACATATTTACTTCGTGGATTTGTGGATTTCCTCAAAGAAAAACTTCAAATCATCCGGTTTGACAAAAGGTGTTATACCTACGCACGGTTAGCAACGCAAAATCTACCACCTTCGGCACCGTTCGCTCATACCGTGACCCAGATTGGCAATCCAGCCTTGTTTACCGCCACCAAACCCTTCCACCATGTTCTTGACGACTGCAGTGATGGCTTCTCTCCCGCCATACAGCATGCCGGGATCGGCATTGCCCTGGACCGTCTTGCCTTTTGCGCGGGCAACTTTGTACGCCTGAGCGGGATCATGCAGCCAATCTAGGCCGATGACATCGTAGTTGGTGCTGCAGAGGTCGTCCAAAGCGTACCACGCCCCCTTGGCGAAGACCGTCATCGGCACGCGTTCCAGCCCGAGCTCTTGCAATCTGCTGGGAAGGTGATCGGCGATATAGTTGAGGTATGGCAAGGAGAACTCGTTGAAAGATGAAGGCGACAGTTCCCCTGCCCAGGAGTCGAACACTTGGATCATCTGTCACAGTCAGTGGCTACTGGATGGAGCTGCAGGTGAGTCTCACCTGTGCTCCTGCTTGTACTTGCAGTGCCAGATATTCTACGCACAGCTCTGCAATCTTCTGGAGAAGCGCCTTGCTCTCCTCCGAGTACTTGTAGACCCACGTCTTCACCTGGATGAACATTTTGCTCCCACCGCCTTCCACCATATAGCTCAAGAGCGTCCAAGGAGCTCCACAAAAGCCTATCAGAGGTACCCTCCCCTTCAACTTTTGCCGTGTCAGGGTGATCGCCTTGTATACATAGTCTAATGACTCCTTCACGTCAACCTTGCGCTCCATGACTTCCTTGTACTGCTTGTCCTCTGGTGTCTGCAATGGGTCGGGGAAGTGCGGGCCCTTCTTGTCCACCATTATAACCTCCATTCCCATAGCCTGTGGAATGACCAGGATGTCTGAGAAAATGATGGCAGCATCGATTAGACCTTCGAAACGTTCGATGGGTTGTAATGTGAGGGTTGAGGCGATTTCGGGTGAACGACAGCACTCGAAGAAGTCGTGTGTTCCCTTCGCCTCGTGGTATTCGGGCAGATATCTTCCAGCTATGGGTGGTGAGCAACTGTAGTTGTAGACCGTGACAGCAATTTACCCACCTTGACGCATCACCCACATAGGTGGTCTCTCCACCTTCTCGCCTGCCAATTGAATTAGATGGTGTCTAATAACAGGATCAGAGCTAAGAAAATACCTCTTGCAGTCCGCAGAATCAGGTCGTTCTTCATGGGGTCGAATTGAGGCGCCATGTTTGCGGTGTTGAGGAAATTGATGACAGCGAGGAAGTTTCGTGAACGCTGCATGAACCATTTGTCCATGCCATCACGTACCCCACGTCTAGGCTAGGCCGCTATGAGCCTAGCGTGCTCAGGCTTACTAGCGCTTGAGCTACAACACCACAACTCCATCTCGACTTTCGCTACACCCTCATTCTCTTAAGCTCGTCTAATCGCGGAACATGCTTTTTCAGCATGTTGCACGTCGAGTTCAATCCGGGGCTGCCGTATCGATCTTGTTGAGATCAGCTGCAAACAAGTATCGCAGTTCCAGCACACTTATTGTTTCCCCCTTGCCATGGTTGACGCGTTTGCCAGTAGCTTCATATCTGAGAAGCTGTCCACCCCGCCAAGGATGGCTTTCACACACCCAAACCCGGGGTGCGAAAAAGAAAGCGACAATGGATCTCGATGATATCCCCCAGGGTGCCATCCAGGTCATTGGTGAGAGCCTGCCTTTACAAGATGACGAGGAGCCATATCCGCCGCTTTTGCAACAAGTGCGTAATACTATGCTCAAGTTCAATCACTGTGTTATCCTTACCCGCGTCGGCGGTTTCTACGAGGCTCGTACCCCTTTGGTTGTGTTGACAAATCTCTCACTGAAGTTCTCCAGTTGTACTTTGAGCATGCTGACGAGTATGCTCCGCTGTTGAACATCAAAAAAACAAAGCGGAAGCCTGCGAAAAGCAGCAAGAAGCCTGCGGTTTCTATGGTATATCTGCTCGCCGAGAACTGATATGACATATCTGATAGAATTAGGCCGGCTTCCCTTTCTTCCAACTGGATCGCTACCTCAAAATTCTTGTCCAAGACCTCAACAAACATGTTGCCATCTGCGACGAGTTTCTAAATGACGCATCCCAAAAAGCCAAGGGTGAGCCTCAGTACACTCGGCGGGTATCCCGCATTGTCACCCCAGGCACCCTCATCGACGAACACTTCATGGATCCGTGGGAGAACAACTACCTGCTTAGTATCCATGTCGATCCTGAAGCTCTGAAGAAAGAAAATGCCGTGAAGATGAGCCCAGGTACTAAGAGTGTAGCGTCTGTGCTGAACTTGCCACGGACTGAAGTCGGTCTCGCTTGGATTGATCTATCAAGTGGGGATTTCCTTACCCAGAGTACCGATATTGCATCTTTGCCGTCAGCGGTGGCCCGGATCAAACCAAGAGAAATCGTTCTCGATAGCCTGTTTGAAAAGGATGAACACTCTCGTATGGTGTCGATACTTGAGGAAGATGGCCATTCTATCACGTTCCAGGAGCCTTCCGGAAATGCTATGACGATCAAAGACTGGCTACCTATGCTGGAGGATGTGGTGGATGACTTTGATGTGGACAACTTCAAACCTGCTGAGGTCGCTGCTGGTGGATCTCTGCTACACTACGTCAAGCACCAACTGCTAGGTTCAAGCACGCGACTGCAAGCTCCCGTGAGACACCAAGCGGAAGACCATATGAGCATTGACAGGAATAGCCTTCGGGCACTCGAGATCCGGAGCACAATACGCGATGGCACATTCGAAGGTAGCTTACTGCATTCGTTGAAGAAGACCGTTACGAGAAGCGGCACTAGACTTCTGACACAGCGGCTTTGTAAGTTTTCATATCCAAAGTTTCTTCCCACACTGACCTTGGAATAGCTGCACCATCAATGTCGCTGTCCACAATCAATGACCGTTTGGATTTAGTGCAGGAGATGCTCGAGTATCCACAACTTCGTCAAGACATGATGACTCTTCTCGGCCAAACGTTTGACTCCCTTCGTCTCGTTACCAAGTTTACTGTTGGTAGAGGAGATGCCGATGATCTCATTGAGCTTTCCAGAACCATTACCACCACATCCGAGGTTGTCGGCGTATTATATGATCACTCCACCACACGGAATTCAATTCCGGTTGACCCCAGTTCTGAACCGTCAGAGCATCGACGAAGGGCGTGCATTCGTGCCTTGCAAAATCGGTTCGATCTTGTGGCACCCATGGCCCTTGCTAATCGGATTGAAGACGCAATAGATGAGGAAGGTCTATCAGAGCAGCATCGGCGCGAGGATGATGAAGCGGCCGAGATGGTCGACCTCGCCCAGGATGTTCTTGGACGAGAAGGAGGTGAGGAAGATCTCAAACCCATGCCAAAACGCATCCAACCGAAGCCGCACATGATCGTATCGAGCTTCAAGAGTGCGACTGATGGGAGAGACGACATTTGGATCATGAAGCGTAACGCAAGCAAAACTCTAGAACGTTTGCATGGGGGATTGGACTCATTGGCTGGAGCCAAGATGGACTTGGAAGCCCAACTCCGGGAGTCACTAGGTGCCCAATCACTGACGCTCAAATGGACTCCTAACCTTGCCCATATTGCTCACGTCAAAGGAAAGGATGCTACTCGTGTTTCCGCGCGGTATCCAAAAAGCCTGAGCAGTAGCAAATCCACAAAATCGTTCCAAGTACCAGAGTGGACACACATCGGCGCGCAGATGGACGAAACTAGATTCCGAATACGGACTGAGGAGCAACGGGTGCTAGGTGAACTCCGTGCCGAAGTAGTCCAAAATCTTGTGAAGCTACGGCGTAATGCTTCTGTGCTTGATGAATTGGATGTTGCATGCGCGTTTGCCAACCTTGCAAGCGAAAAGAATTTCGTACGCCCAGTTCTTAATGCTGGGGTGGCGCATCATATCGTTGGCGGGAGGCACCCTGTCGTCCAGTCGGGCTTAGAAGCTCAGGGTCGCAGGTTCTCCCCGAACGACTGTTTGCTAGGAGAGAACGAGCGCATCTGGCTGATTACTGGACCCAACATGGCCGGCAAGAGTACATACTTACGTCAAAACGCACTAATATCCATCCTAGCCCAGTCGGGATCTTTCGTACCTGCAGAGTACGCCGAGATTGGCCTCGTTGATAAGGTTTTCAGTCGTGTAGGATCAGCTGACAATCTCTACCAAGACCAGTCCACGTTTATGGTGGAGATGCTGGAGACGGCTCATATCCTCAAGGAAGCCACTCCCCGGTCGTTCGTGATCATGGATGAGGTTGGGCGTGGCACTACGCCAGAGGATGGAATAGCTGTAGGATATGCCTGCTTGCATCATCTTTACCACGTCAACCAAAGCAGGAGCCTCTTCGCTACCCACTTTCATGCTCTGACGGATATGACCAAACATTTTGAGAGTCTTGGTTGCTACTGCAATGACGTGGCAGAAGAAGCGGATGGGACGTTTTCGTACGTCCATCGCCTGCGGAAAGGTGTTAATCGGCAGTCTCACGCGCTGAAGGTTGCCCGAGTAGCCGGTACGTTTCCTCTCTCACTATGTGATAATCGTTCAACACGTGCTCGGACCGAACTTTTTGCCAATACTCCCGCTGGCCTTTGTGAAAAATCACAGTTCAAGCTTAATTCTTGCAACATATGCGTCATCTAGGTTGAAGCCGTAGATTCACGAAAGCTGGTCTTAACGCAGAGGCACTTATCACCAATCTTTTTCTGTTGTACTGACTTCGTTTAGGCCTGCCCGAAGAGGCTATCGCGGTTGCCGCCGATGTATTAGAGAAGTTCAAGCCTTCAAAACTCAACACAGTGGAAGGTGCAGCCGCTCACCCGATTTCTGCAGTTATGCTGGCATAGCAGTTCGCCTTCTACTTCAATCACCCCATCTCCACTCTATAAGACATCGTCCACCACTTTCATAATCAGCATATACATTAATCCTTTCACTTCACTACCCGAAATCCGAGGGATGAACGATGTTTGAAGATATTCTTTTGCTCTAGCAACCAATCCCTTCGCTTCTGGGCTGTTCTGCACAGCCTTTATCCTCCCACCAGCTCGTCTGCAATGGGTTGTTGCTGTCCTTTCGTCTGTTGCTACGGCTGTTGTGCCTTGGATACTCAAAAGAACACTTGCTGGCACTGAACTTTGGAACACCTCTACTGGAACTACTTTTTCTCCTCTCAGGAGGGTCTTTGCTGCTGCTGCTGGGGGCTACAGTGGAAGTGGTGGAAGGATATGGTGTGCTGTTCCTTTTGGACGGAGAACCAAAGCCCGCCGTAGGCCTATAACCAGGAACGCCAGCAACGATTGCAACGACAGTACTTGGAGCAACGAAGACAACGGCGACAACCCGAAGACGTGGAACTCACACTACATCAGATGCATATATTCCAAGAACTTCCAAGAATTTCCAAGATTCCAACAACAACAACCCGCCCCAGCCCCGCCCCTGACTTATCCGAATCGCTCTACGGAGGTGAATGATCGACTTATCCCGCCAGAGGCAGAGTCTGAGGATAATATACAGCCCGTTGGGAATCAAAGTGATCTGAATCAGACTGCCTATCCCCCAAAACCTGCAGCACAACGCTCCTTCTCGGCCCCGGAAAAGTCGAATTACACGAGCCTGAGCAGCCCCACCACCTAAGTCGATCCTTCGATCTGTCAAGAAGCAAGCGAGACCCTCCTGAACCTCAAGTTTCGTAGCTCGGGATCGCCCGGCACAGACCCTACCGAAACTGGCTTTTGTGGCTCTGACATCCCCACCCGACCTGCTGCCAAGGTCGGATCTTTGAGTTCTAACAACAAATATTCCCTGTCAGCATCGTCAAACCATCGGAATCCGAATCGCTTGCCTCGCAGAACTTCCGTTTAGACACTATAGTGGTGGTCCTCGTTACCATATGAATTGGCCCTCTTGGTAGATTCATCTGTGTTTCCGCTCCGCTCTCGATTCAACAGTCCAGGTCACTAGAATTACGAAATCGCTGTCCAAATACGCATCCGAAAGTCAACATATGATTCAACTCTCGCTTCAACGCCAGTACTCTTGAATTCTCCATGAGATCTATGCTCATCTTCGATTTAGAAGAGACTTTTGTGGTCTAGAAATCAACGGGTACAGACACGACACTCTGCCCACTACTATTCCCAACAGCGTTTAATAAGAGCTTTTACACAATCAATGTGCGTGTGGTTGAGAAGCGATTTCGGAGCGGTTGACACGCAGAGGCTGTGGGAGCCCCCAACAACCACGCCCATTAGTCACTCAACAACCAACCAAAGCAAACCACAGAGCACAAGAATAAATACAGCCACTACCTGCCCTCCAAGAACATCTCTGAAACAACCCACCACTCATATTTTGGGTTCCAACTCAAGGAACGCAAAGAAATTGCATGAACCTAGCCCAAGCATATCAAGATTTACCACCTGCTCTCCCCATCATGATCATTGGAGAAGAAGCCATCCACCCTGCCCTTGATATAACTCAAAAGGCGCTTAGGAATGTCAATATAGCGATCCAAGAGATGCAGAAGACAATACGGGAACAGAAAGAGAAGCTAAACGATGAGACGAAGAAACGAAAGGAAGCGCAGCAAGAGACGGCCATTGTACAAACCCTCCTAGAACAATCTCGGCGTGAGAAGGTCAATTTACAGCATCAGCTTGATACCGAAACGGCTCATAACGAGAGATTCCGCAACGATGAGACGAAAATGCGAAAGGAAGCACAGCGTGAGATGGGTGCCGTACAAGAGCTTTTAGCACAATCTCGAGGTGAGAAAAACGATCTACAGCGACGACTTGACGATGAAAAGGCGCATATCGAGAAGTTGTGCAACGAGGTGAAAGAATTATCTGGTTTAAGGCAACAACTGGCCGCAACTCGACATCAGCTCGACAACAAGATTAGACAATTAGATACAAGAGAGATCAAACTACGTGACCTTGAGCGAAAATTCTCGGAGAAGAACAAACAGTTAGAGAGCTTTCGGGCAAAAGGAGAATTGTGGAAACGTGAGAAGGAGCTCAGTGAAGAGCATCTCAAGACCAATGAAAACATACGTCTGGAACAAGCCAAAGCAATTCGGGCTTCAGAAAAACTGTTGGCAAGCAAAGATCGAGAAATCTACAACCTCACAAATGGGCTGCAAAAAAAGACTGGAGAGGAGGATCGGGAACAAAGGGGAGCCAAGGCGTTCCAAGAGCTTCCAGCTGCAACCCCTTCTGGATGTCGATTCACTGCCGCTTCCTCTGCACGTGATTTACATTCTAAGGTGCCGGGAACTACGGCAGACACAGCACGAGTCTCGGCCGCTCGTGATGCACGGCTTGGATCTTCGAACAGTGAAGGCTGCCAACGGAATATGGAGCATGACACGAGGGTTGCAGTCAGACAGTGGATGGATTGTTATCACATTACACAAGAGCTGAGGGGAGAACTTGAAGATTGCTATGAAGACATGGCAGATAAAGAGGAAGAGATCGCGCAATTGTGGCTTCAAATTTGGCAGTTGAGACAGAACCTGGAGCCTTGTAAGGAGGCAGATTCGGTTTGTTTGCGGGCAGGGTTCGACGGTGGGGCGGAATCTCCACAAGCCGGAGACGGATCGATAATAAATCTATTTAAGAGTATCTCCAGATTGAGAACTCACGATAAGTCTGTCAGTGTTGGAGTCTCCAACCCGACCTCTTCCGCCAGAGATTCCGATATCTCCTGCCCTGGTTCAGAAGCATCATCCGAGGATTCAATGCAGCATAAAGCATCAGCCGTTCAGGACGAGGTTGCGTTAGTTACACCACAAATTTGTTTTCCGATGCTCGGAAGGATGAACGCCTTGCCTTGGTGAAGGAAGAGTATTCATGTTATGGCCTGGTGCTGTAAGCTATGGATTGTACGAGGGAAGAATAGAACGGCATTAACATAATTACACTTTCGATTAACCCGAACTAAGCATATACATGAAACATCATGATGGGATGTGAAGAGACATACTTCAGCTTTTTCTCAGCAGCTTCTGTCGCCTAAGTACTTACCCACCTCCTGAACCCTTATCCTTCAACAACTGTGACCCCAACCCCAACCAATGGACCCAGCATCTCAGCCGCAAACAACTCCCATCCCTTTCACCCAAACTCCCTTCGATCTCGCCACTCCTCCCACCCACCAATTTGTACCACACCCTTCTGCGCAAATGAGCCAAATACCCCGCCGTACCGCTCATGCATTAGCGATCCCGCTCACGCCGCTCAGCCCGCTCCCGATCCCGCTCTGTTCAGCCGATACGACCGCGCGGCATGGCCATGTCGTCCCTTGATTTCTGATCTGCAGTTCTGATTTTGTACGATGCTGCTAGGGCTTTGATTGGAGGTGCGTGGTCGGGTACGGGGGGATGAGATGGTATGGGCGAGGAGTTAAGGGAATGGGATGAGCGGGCTCGGGGATAGGAGAGCAGATGGCTTAGTTCTATGGATATTGTGCAGTTGTCGTGGCATATAAGAGGAGTTAGGGGTCTCTGTCTGTCTGTAGTATCTATCCAACTCAGTCGACTTTCTGCTTCTACAAATAACACCTAGAACGAACACGGCCTCCCTATCTACCACCAACGCCCAGTAGATACCATCACACCCCATATCCGATCTCCCAACAATGGCTCACCCCAACCGTCTCCAAAATGCCCATGTCCTCATCTTCGGCGGCACGTCCGGCATAGGATTCGGCGTCGCTTCCATGGCTCTCTCGCACGGCGCCTACGTCGTGATATCCGGCTCTCGCCAGCCCAAAGTCGACGCCCAAGTCGCTGTCCTTCAATCACTCTACCCGCTACTGTCCCCCAACCACGTATCCGGATACGCCTGCGACCTTAACGACAGCGAGAAAATGGAGTCCAATCTTACAGCTCTCTTCGATAAGGCCACCGAGAAAGGGGCGAAGAAGCTGGACCACATTGTGCATTGTGCTGGAGATTTGAACCACATGATGAAGCTAGAAGAAGCGAGTGTCGAGGGAGCGATGGCTGCTTTCCGAATGCGGTATGCGAGTATCATCCTGATCGGGAAGTTGCTTGTATCAGAGAGATACATGACTAAGAGCAACACCTCCTCTGTGACTCTGACCGGGGGTTCCCTTTCCGAAAAGCCTGTCCCTGGAATGGGTCTGGTAGCCGGGGGAGCGGCGGCAAATGAGGGGATTATGAGGGGGCTTGCAGTCGAGCTGCAGCCGTTGCGAGTCAATTTGGTGAGGCCGGGGGTCATCAAGACGCCATTGGTGCAGCCGATGATTGATGCTTTGGGGCCGGAGGGAATACAGAAGGCGCTCAAGTTTATGAGTTTGACGGGCGATATGGGGTATCCGGAGGATATTGCTGAGGCGTATGGGTGGTTGATGAAGGATCGGTTTGCAACGGGCGCTATTGCTGATTGTACGGGTGGAAGGGTGTTGGCGGGTCCCGGGTTTTCTGGGGAGTAACTGAGTTGCTTGAGATCACAGGGTCTTTCGAAAGCTTTTTATTTTCCTGGCCAAGTCTCGGTATTGAGAATGCGGCACAAATCCTACATCAAGTTATCATGAGGCCCGTCTTTGCAAGCCCTTCTCGGATGTGGCTCCATTTTGAACAGTCTGCCAGTAATCCCCTAAAACCTCTGTCCCTGAGTTCCATAATGCTTTCCATATCTCGAGCCATGTCGTGCTCCAAGGCCAGCTTGCATTTCAGCCCCATGAACTGCGAGACTTCGTAGAAGCGATCAAACACAAGCAAATACAGATCGATATCCGCCTTGTAGCGGTCGTTTCCGGACAGCTTCCATTCAATGATGAAGCTACAGGCCGATATGTAAAGGGACAATCCAATGTGAGCGCTAAGGAGCAGACCAATGGATATTCGCGATGCATCTTTGATAAGCTGCACGTTGTTCTCAGCTGCTAGTATAACAGTGCTGCCCAGAGAATTGGATGATGTTCCTTTGGCGTCTTGGTAATGGAGAAGTATCGTTGTCGCGTTCAGTATGCAATTCAGCCAGACGACGTGGAACCGTAACTCGGATGGACTTTCCAGTAAAGATGTGACATTTTGTGGCAAACTCAATCGAAACCTGATGAGGCATTGATCTATATCGTCTCGCTCCTTCATGGACTCGGGTGAAGAAGGTGGCATTTGGGGCGAGTGTATCATCTCTGCAGCTCTGCCGAGTAAGCAATATGCAACGGCGAGGTACTGAAATGTATTCAAGGGATCTTCTGGAGAGACTAGGGACTTCACCAGAGCGTTCAGGTCTCTAGTAAACGATATGGCTCTTCTCGTGCGAGCCCTGGTCTGCATTGTCATGTTCTGGAACTCGACATCGGATATCGGAAGGTTAATGTTGATTTGACGGTCGTCAATCGCACTCGGCCACCCTGTCGGCCATGAGTGACCTCTATCCATCATCAAGAGCAACCAGAAACTGCGTCTCCACTCCTCCTTCTCAAGTTCTGCACCAGGCAGCGGTTGACAGTAAGATGGCTGGTAAAATTGAGAGTATGCGTCGTCTTCGCAGTCCATCCTGTTAATTCCCAGAGCACAGACCTGTCTCCAAGCTTTACCAAGATAGAACCAGCCAGCGGAGAAGTCTCCCACACTACCAGCGTGCAGGATGAGAATTAGCGCTGTTTGGACAACCCGGATACCAGTTCGGGGGTTCTTGAGGGTGATGTCGTATTCGAATTTCGACTGCTCATAGAACGCGGCCTGTTTCGCTCTGATAGCAGGATCGTGGTGATGTTGCGAAGCTGAGGTGCACAATGCATAGAGCAATGAGCGAGACGTGGTGTACAATTGCCGGGACTTGATCTCGTCCAATATGGATGCTTTATGGAAGCATGGATATTGTGCATAATATCGATCGAAGAAGATGTTGACTAATTCAAGGAGTATATCGTGTGGGGGTAGTTCGGCAGGTGTCCCGAAGTCTTGAGCGAGTTCGGATCCTGAGTCGGGAGGCGTTGCGTCCGATAAACTCTCGCATGGCTGGGGGTCGGTAGGATTTGGTATTGCTGAATGGTCTGCGCTTACGTCGGGTACTCTCATGAAGGAAGGCATGTCAGCATAATGATTTGGATCTGAGAGTATCATGGAGGACATTGTTTGAGGACCTCGCTGAGCGGGAGTAATAGCAGCTTGTTCCTCAGCCCCCAAAGACGCCGGGACAGCATATTCACACTGCAAGCCCCATTTCAGACACAAGCTGCACAACGGTCTTGCTCCCTGTACAACATTAGAATCAAGAAACCGAGATGACATAATGGCATAATGACCAACATCGCAACGCTTCTTCCGGTGCCTGCAGCTCAGACACGCCTGTTTTCGCTTCGAGATAGCCGCAGGAAACGTTAATGAAGACATATTTAGAGGATTATGAGATTAAAACAGAATCGAGGATAGATGCGCAGTGTCGAGTGGGGACCGGTCGATCAGATATCACGAGGTCGAGACTACAAGCAGAGAGGACCGACGTTAGCGGATTAGTCATCACATCGATCAGGAACGCCTCACACCACAAACAGCCTGGAAGGGCTCTGACACATACAAGAGGTATCTGTTTATCTTCCCTGTATAAAAATCGCAGTGCTTTAGAATTCCAAGTGACCAGCATACCAACCCTCAGTTCTTGACCCATCATCCTCCAACATATCCCAAACCTACTACTCCAGCTCTGTATTCCCATCTTGAAACACAATCATTTCAAAGCAATGAACGAACCTCAAACCACACCCAAATACCACCCGATACCGATCAACTCAGCCATTTCTCAATCCACTCCTTCCCAACCACCCTCTCCTTCAACGTCTCAACTTCAGCTTTCAACATCTCATTCTCTGCTACCAACATCTCTATCCTCCTATCCTTCTCCTCATCCAATCTCGCACGAGCCACTCTATCAATTTTTGGTATCATATTAGGAACAACCGGCGCCGCTAACTCCTGAGTTTGCGTTTGGGCATGCGTAACGGGGCCCTTAGATATTGCCCGAACTGGGGGAAGAACGGCTTTGGGTCTTTCTCTCTGAACAGAAACGGTGGGAAAGGTGGCTCTGCAGACCTTACGTCGAGGAAAGTTGTTTGATGTAGTCACTTTGGCGGATTTACGTCGAGTTGAAGACGTTGGTGTGGTGGCTGTCAAGCTCTTGAGCGAGGCGGGCGGAGACGATCGCTGGATGGGTTTGTTGACAAAGGTCTCCGGGATGAAAAGCGTGTCATCGGTAGGGCTGCTGACCGTGCTCTGATTAGGTAGAGGTGAGGATAGTAGTTCATCGCGGCCATGGGCTGGGTGCGTGACTTCGGCCTTTTTGCGTTGTGGGGTGGTGATGAGAGTCTTGGGAGACGAGCTCATGTCGCGTTCAGCCATTTTTTTCCCTTGTACTATCCGAGTATTTCGGTAGATCGAGAGGAGAGTTGGAGAGTCGATGGAGGTTGCAAGTGAGGATGTTGTATAGAACAGGGGCGTGGGCGAATAGTTCTTATATATGGAAGGAGAAACGCGGTGGCGGAGTAATAGGCCATCGAAAAAGGTAACAAGCAAGCGAATTCGAGTAGAGGGCGTGCTGAAGACTTCACAATCATGATGGGGTGTGGTTGCGAACTTGGCGTCCTTGACCCGTTCCGCACGTGACCATGTCTCCACCTATACTGCTCAGTACATATACCTCCACCTGCTATTCCTCCTATCCGTTTCCCCCTTCCAGGCCTCACGCTCGCTTTCTTCAACTTCTCCACCTTCACCCCCCGCCTGCAACCTATCCCTCCTCCTATTCTCCCAAACATAGTACCCAGCCAACAGAAACATTAATACCGCAGTCGCCACCTCCGTCGCCATCGCCACAATCTTTGCAGGCGTATATTCTGGCGCATCTTTAGCACGGAAACTCTGCGGCCCGATAATATTCCCGATACCGAAGCACACGGCCACTAGATTCGCCGTAAAGCTTCGTTTTGTATGCCCACCGATGTTGACGGAGAGGTAGTGGTATACCATGGGCAATGTTGCTGTGATGGCGTTGATGAGCCATATGCCAGCTAAGAGTCCAGCTTTGTTGTGCCTGGGGAGAAAGGAAACGAAACCTGCGCCGAGAGCGGCAGTGAGGGCACACAGAGAAATCCAGAAATATCGGTGTCCCCCGGGGGTGTATCGGATACCGAAGCTGGCGACGAGGACTGAAGTGATGGAGACGATACCGGCAGGCATATTGAGTAGCGCCGCCTGCTTGGAGGTGAAGCCCATGTTTTTGATCAGAGTGGCTGAATACGTTGTTATGATGCCTGAGGTCGAGGCAAACTACTGACAATCAGTCACTGAACTCAACTAGCTGTATATCACAGCGGCTAGATCGAGAATACTTACACATATTGTAGCGAATCCATATATCCAAACCTGTGGATCTCTACTCGCTTCCCAAATCTCCTCCGGCTTAAACTTCACGTTCCTGACACCAATCTTGTTGACAGAGGTGTGCGTCAGCAAGCTCACCTTCTCCGCGTCCGTAAGAAAAGACGCATCCATCGGCGTATCCGGAACAATCAACCAGATGAGCACTCCGACAACCAATGTTATCAGTCCAAATACCAGAAACATTGTCCTCCATCCACTAAGATCAGCACCCGTCATGTGTTGAAGTCCAAACGAGATCAGTCCGCCGAAGAACTGTGCCCCAGCATTACCGGAAAACCAGAAAGCGTAGCGTGGGGCGGCTTCAGATTTAGTGTACCATTGTGCTGTAATCGTTTGGGACGACGGAATGGTGGTGGCCTCAAAGATGGCCAAGAAGATACGGGCGACAAGGAGGGTGCGAAAGTCAGTGGCAGCGGCCGTACAGGCTGTTGCTATGCCCCATAGGAAGACGTTGATAGCGAGCCATTTGGCAGCCGGAACGCGTTGTAATAGGTAGACTGTTTTGATATCAGTTTGTCAATTAAAGGCGGAGTAAGCTCAAGGAGCCCACTATTTGGTATCTCGGCTACAATGAAAGCGACCGAGAACGCCGTAGCAGCATTCGTAAAGTCGTTTCCCTTAAGATGAAGGTCTTTTGGTAGACCCATCACGGCAGCATACTTTGGAACTAGTGTTAGAGATCGTGTTGCATTCGTATTTGCGAGGCTCACATTAAGGGCGAACTTGTCTAAATTCTGAACAAGATATGTCGCACTAAGGATTGGAAAGATGCGCCAGTCGACCTTTCGCCTGATCGCCCTCAAACTAGTTTCGTCTGTGAGGGCCAGCTCATGGCGAGTATCCAAATACGTGAAGGCTTCATCGAGATTACTGGAACATCTCGAGTTCCGTTCTGGGCGGGCGCACGCCAGAGGGCATGTCCCGGAAAGGTGCTTTTCAGCGAGAAGGTTGCGACCACGGGGCGTGTGTGTGTGTGTGTGTGTGTGTGTGTGTGTGTGTGTGTGTGTGTGTGTGTGTGTGTGTGTGTGTGTGCGAGAGGTGGAGAGGGTCCTTTTTGGAAGGGTCATTGACGACTTGATGTCTGGGGTACATATGAGGACCTCTTCCTTGACTTAGATGCGGCGAAGCCACTTGCTTGTGGATGTCATAGACGATAACTCCACAGGTGCCGCAAGATAGGCACTTTTAGATTTGGTCTATCATAGGCCTCTTGGAGTGACTACTCTCAGTCAGATATCGGACATTGGAGTGGTAGGGTTGTGGAGAACCCGAAGATATGGAAGTGGTGTCACACAGAACCAGCCCCTCCATTCCGATAGCTAGCAAGCGGGTGCCACAGAGTTGTACGCGGTAGATTCCACACTGCACAGAGGATCACCAAGCCCAGTTCGGGATCTTCCCGTGCCATGGTTAGTGCAAGATTATGATCTTCCGGGAGGCGCCGTCTGTGCTTTATGGTGCCGGAAAGTCTCTGCGGTTACTTAGCAAGAGTATTGCTGGCCGCGGACCGAGAAGGACACCATAATAACGAAAGCAACGCAGTACTCTAGTTATCGTTTGTGAGCTCTTGAACATTGGTAGGTGTCCCTATTTCAAGAAAGATGATCCAGCATCCTTTTGGTCTAGTATTGCAGGACTTATCTCTGGAACAAAGATGACCCTCCACAGTCTTCACGCGAACACATCAAGGGGAGCCGAAACCGAGCATGCCCGGATGCTGACCATATATTTTTAGTTTATGCTTTTGCTGTCTGCGTTGTGTCCCCAACATCGATCCCTCACCGACTCATGCTACTGAGCATCTCCCTCTGTGTGGCGCGATCCTTGTTCGTCTGGCTGAGTGGTGGAATACCTATGGGGTTTATTAGCAGGAGTATCTCACGCATTTCCCAATTATTATCCGTACTTCTGAGATCACCAACCACATCCTTGGCCTTGCCAAAGTAGACCTCCTGCAGCAGGTTGCGCATCTTGAGCTCCATGTCTTCTACCATCTTGCCGATGTTGGCGACGTGTGAGGTGTCGTCCTCGACCGCCATGTCGGCTTCCACCTGGCGTACCATGTTGCCGGAGAGGTCGAGACCACCTAGTTCTTGGGAGTCTGTTCCGAGAGAGAGGATGACGGTTGACGTCAGTTTGTAGTGGGCAGTACGGGCGCGGTCCTGGGCGTCAAAGACGTGGATAGAGTCCCAGCTGCCAGAGCTCTTGGGAGTGGGGTTGACAGCTGCTCGACCATTAGCACTGTTATGATCATGCTGTCGGGGCCACCATACACTTCTTCAGCAACACACAGCCCGCGAATCCATCGTCCATATCCCAAAGATACACGCTTGATATGCCTCCCTCGAAGTACCTGTCCTCGTCAGCCCACTATACCCTCGACAGAAAGCCCCCCAGGGCCAAAACCTGCACTCACAGCTCTCGGTATACATCAAATGCCTCGTTGGCCTTGACCTCCATCTTCCTGATCCGGTCGCTCGGCACTACCGCCTCGCCGTCGTCTAGCGGGGGCTCAAACTCATTGCTCCACGGACTGCGCCAGCTATCCCCATCGCGGTTGTAGTCGCAGCACAGAAAATCGCGCTTCGTCTTCGAGCACTTCTTAACTGCAAGCGGGATGTCTACGGATTCGAGGAGGTCTTCGGTGAGGTCAGGGTTCAAGCTGATGAGGTGGTCGACGTTGGTTTTGACATCCTTGGGATTGAGGCGGCGGAGGAGGTCGCTGGACGCGTGTTAGAGTACTAGTCAGGTGACTTGGAGGCGGCAGTACTCACAGAGCACTGTCTATGGGGTCGGCCATGGTGCCGATGACGTTCTGCGGGACAAAGTGGTCGGAGATGCGCAGCGCTGGTGTTCGAGCGCGGCCATGCCCCTCCAAGGCCGCAAGTGGCAGTCCGTGCGGCCGCGAATCAGCGTCGAGATCGCCCATGCGGAGCGCCAGCAAGCACGAGGTATCGACCTCTGTCGAAAGTGGATTACCAGAATTTGCCTTGGATGCGGTTCGTTGCAAGTTCCTGTGAAGAACCCCCACTAAAACATCGGATTGTATGCTATGGGATGGTGAATGTTCCCAGTCGTGCCTTCCTCTCCCCTTCGAGCTGGAGCAGTAATTCACGGTCAGAACACTGCTCCATTGCTACCACACCATTGATATGCTTAGTCCGTGCCTGTACGGAAGAGATAGTCATGTACCATTGGATTTCTATCTCCCCTCGTTCGCGTTCCCAAGTAGCGGGCATGGTTCGTCCAATTGTGTGATGATTCGTAGTCTAGACTTGAAAAATCAAGGTATACCGGTAAATTAGTCGCGTGTTTGTAGACCAAGACGAGACGAATTGTACCCAGGAAAATCACCAAGGTAGCCCAGATGATGGCTCCGTACCCAAATATAGCCCAGCCCAACATGACACTCTTCCGCATCCCAACCCAAAATGATATCAGCGAATTGATGAGAGCGACGCAACTCATCCTATTCATATAATTTCCCGAACCTGAAGTTTTGTTTCTGGCCACCAATGTCAAAGTCCTCATTCCATGATTAAAACTGTTTTTCGACCGAGAATATTGAGAAGTTGAAGCTCAGGTGATGGACCAGTTGGGAGAGACTACTTTTCCACCATTTGCATTATTCCGTACACAAGCATAATCCCAACACCTTGTGTTACATATATTCCAAGGTAATCATACCAGATGAGTCCTAGATTCGAAGTACGTCCTTGCATGCTCAGAAGGCTTGCCCCGAGACTGAGGGGGAGGAAAACCGTTCCGAGAATTGCAAATTGTTTCATTCTTAGTTCTTGACGTTCTGCCTGACCCTCTTTCTTGTCTGCTTTTGCTCTCTCAGAAACATTGATGAGCTTTTCGATTTGAAACTGAATGCTCTTGAGTTTAGCCCTGAACTCGAGATCGATCGCGTCGAGCTTGTTTCGAACCGTCCGATCCTTTGCCTCAGGACTAGTGCATGCTGTGTTGATGGTGAAGCCAAATGCATGATCAATATTTCTTGTAAGTTCGAACATTTTTCTCAGTGTTCGACCGTTCCATTGTTGAAAAGAGTATTCAACCATATCAACCTTCGCTGATCAAAATGATCCGTCATGATGCTTAGAAGTAACTCTGTGACAAGGGCATTCGAGCATTCCAGAACAGCTCGAAGAAGGTCGACAATTACCATCGAGCAACCAAATGTTGACGATTGCTGCACAATGTATAACGCTGAAGAAGGACTCTTCATGATCCGGAAGAAGTTGTGTTTGAGGAGCGAAAACTCGGTTTATTCGGGGGCCCCAACCACAAGATTTGTAGGCAATGTAGAGAAGTGACAGTATACTAGGCGTATGAGCTCCCACTAATTGAACAGTCAACAGGGCTTTACCTTCTAAGGTGTCTCTCCGGCCTGAAATTGGTGCCAACAAACGAAAAACAGTTCCAGCAATGGGACGATTCATCTTGCATATTGTGTTGCCAGGCCGACTTCTTGCCTATCAATAAAAGCCTCGTGTATGCTGTGTCCGATGGCGAAAAGATGCGACACATCTGGATGACTAGCTACTGCGGTACCATCTGGATTCCACAGGGATTTCAGGCTCCAGATGTCGTAGCAGAAGGCCTCAACTTTCGGGGAAATTTCAAAAGGGTTTCGGATGGTTCCTTGTCCAAAAATGCGTTCATCTCTAAAGCAATCGAGACTACATAGTGTACCACCCGATTCAACCATAATGATCTTTATGATCTTCGCTTCTATAGGCGGGAGGTCTTCGACAAAACCTTTTCGACGATTATCGCTTGCTTTAAGGAAGTTGTTCGCTCGCAGTGACCTGGACCCATCCCATGATACATCGAAAACTACTAGAGCATACTTAGTATTGCTGTACGAAGATGCACCGGTAGCTTTCTCAATATCTTCTGCCTTCAAGTGTGGGACTTCTGAACTGGTAAGGTTGTTCATGTTTTCGTAATTTTGTAAGAGCCAGCTGCTTATTGCTGGGATATGAAAAATAGGTGAAGGAAGTGAAGGAATGTTGAAGTTATTGAAGGGTTTGTTGCTGGGGATCAAACTGGGGAGCAGGTTGCGGATAAGTTGACATTGATGTTGCGAGTCCTACTTTGGTGGTCCTAATTCAGCAAAGCGTGGTTATGCCTTCCTCTTCCCGTTGTCCCAACACTTTACCATCTATGTTACTCCCTCAACTCGTCAAAAATTCATGCGCAAATCTATTCGTCTTCTCGCGGGTGGTTCTCCACCCGTATGCTTTTTGTGTCTGCTATAATGTTGGACTTGGTCCAGAGGACATCGCAAATACATTCTTCTAGCATCGCTCACTGACCCGATTCGCTTTCTTAACAAGTCTGTTTGCTCCTCTCTCGTATACATGTCTTTTGTATTGGTATCCACAAGTGCATGTCGTAGATGTATGTCATCTTCGTATTTTTGAACAAACTTCAGTCTAAACAACGACAAAGAGGGTCTGCGCTCAGCCGACTGTGGTGATCCTCATCAAGAACATGTCGTGTACTGACCAACCCACTGGATCATTCCACCAGTTTTCCTCACGGCGGCGCAGCAGTGTCTCACTCCGCCAAAGACGCTGGTTCGTTGATATATTCTGCCCACTTTACCCCCCGGCAATATTCATACGAAGCTCCCGGCACTGGGCGGTTTCTCCGGGAGTTTCACATATAACCGCCGCACAATCTCCACAGTTCCCTTCTACGAAAACCAATTCCACGACCCAGATCTTGCGGGTTGACCTGTCGATCATTTTCGGCTGCATATACAGCCTCTATATTAAGCTAAACGCACCTACCAATGCAACGATTGTCACATGGTTCAGCTTGTAACCGCCAATGATACGCCATCTCGAATTCTCGACAATGTACAAATATATTTCAATATACGGCTGGTACGTTGTCCAATATACAAGAGCCAGCCCACCGTAAAATAGAAACCCATGAACATCCAAATCTTACCAACACGAGGCAGTCTTCCCCAGATCTCAGAACCACTTTCTCGACCTATATAACACGAGCGATATAGGTGCCCGCTACCAAGAGTATATAGAAACTGCCACTCTTCCGAGATGGTACCTTCCCCACCTCTGAAAGGATGCAATTTGCGCGAATTCCAGCACTAGATCCATGGTACAAGGCCATAAATTTTACCAGCCGTACTCATCTCTGAGGTTTCGACTGCATCAGACCTCATCAGCGCCCAAAGCCCATGAGATCATCGGTTGGATGGTCGGTCTCGAATCTTTGCGGGAACACTGGATACCCTCCAGTACATTTTCATGATGAAAACATTCACTGCAATCGTGTTAACCACCCTCGTTACTTCTTGTCTGTCTCAAAGAACTCCCTCGAAGGTCCTCACAACATTGAACATACCAAGTTCGTCACCAACGCCGACTGCAACGGCATCGTGGCGTCCTGACCGGACAAAACAGTCGAAGCATGTCCACGAATTCTTCAAGCTGTTCGGTTGGTTGAGGCCGAATGACAAAATCCGAGATGGAGACTTGCCCAAGGCGATTCGGCGCATACAAAGGGTCCTCCAAGAGCCTGAAACTGGGGTGTATGACGAGCGCATGGAAACTGTTATGAGTCGACCTCGCTGTGGCACCATTCAACCCTACAATGAGACCGATGCCACATCGAACAACCCTTTACACAAACGATTTGTACTGTGGGGACCGAAGTGGGATCATACAGCCATCACGTATCGATTCCTCAACTATACTGCAGACCTCCCTAGCGATCGACAGAGGTCGATCATAAGGTTCGACAATCCATTCTTATAGCCCCGTTCTCAACTTATCGTGAGGTTCTCGGACGCCATTCTATTTCTTCGCTTGATCTTTCCGCTGACCATCTGCCAGTGCCGCCTTCAATCAGTGGACGCAATTTCTCCCAATTTCCATTGTCCCGGCGGCTTCAAATGCTCCCCGAGCTGACATACACATCATTTTCAGGGCCATGGGGCCTAGCGAATCGATGTATGCTTTCACTAACCTGATCGCCGATGGCCTTGCACTTTCCTCTGGTCTCATCAACGTTACTTTCAACGACGATTACAATTGGAGCGACGATCGCATGTTCAACTTCACGGCAGTTCACGAAATAGGGCATGCCCTTGGGTTGAGTCACAGTAAAGTCGAGAATGCCGTCATGTGGCCATACTACGAAGGATTAAACCGACCAATGCACCCGGACGATCAGGCTGCTGTCCACGTCCTCTACGGTTGGAAAACCCCGAGATGGAACAAGATCGATGCAAACTCAGCAACGAATGCCATTGTACAAGTATCCTCCCCATCACTCAACGCCGCCACCTTAGACGGCCTCTACCAGCTCCGCAAGAACGGCCAAGTCCTCCGATATGCCTCAACAGGCTGGACGATCATCGACTCTAACAAAGACACGGCGCAAATCGCCGGCGCAGGTGGCACTATTTACCAACGACACATCGACGGCAGTATCTACAAATACAGCGGCACAGGGTCCAACTGGCAATGGATCGGCGTGTCCAATGACAACGTTGTTGACATCGTCGCTGCCTCTGACCAATTATATCAACGGCGAAAAGATGGCTGGATCGCACGATGGTCCGGCTCTGGCACCCAATGGACAGCAATTGAACAACCCCAGCCGCAGCTTAGTCGGCAAATCGCCGTGACGGAGAGTAAAACGCTGTGGAACCTGCTCAGCAACGGAGATGTCGTGCGCTCCTCATGGCCGTACGACAACGGTGGCTGGGCCGTCGTAAACCAAGACCCGGCCAACATCGCCATTGCCGTCGGGGGCGAAGAATTCTACAAGTTGCAGAGTGATGGTAGGGTTGTGTGGCTGGATATGGTGGCGTTGTTCTGGCGGGTTATTGAGGATGCGGGGAGTGGGGATTTGTATGCGGTAGGGCAGTACTTATATAGTCGGCATTTGGATGGGAGTATTTGGCGGTATACGGGGACGCCGATGGTGTGGGAGATGTTGGATGGCGCGGGATTGAGCGCGGGGGTTATTGGGGATAGGAAGGGAGTGGTTTGGCAGATGATGGTTGGGGGGGATGTATTGAAGTTGGTGTCGTAAAAAAGGATTCATGATTGGTATGGGCAAATGAGAGAGGTTAAATATGATGTGAAGTTTGCGTTCTGCAAATTTCTCTCATTCGCCAGGCATTACACTGAACCCAGGTGATCCTTAAATCGCACCCTAATTCACCGTCAACGCCAGTCTAAACATTAAACCTCCACCTTGGATGTCTGTCCCCCAACTTCAAGTCCTCCTCACTATCATGAAACCCCTTCGTCTCCGGATACTGCTCCAAAATCGCTGTCTTCTGCTTATTCACTCTCGACAACACCCACCAAAGCGTACTCACAACCACAATATTCATACACAAATAGCCGAGCGCAAAAGAATGTCCCAGAAGATATCGGGGTGCCGTATTAGGTCTGTACAATTGCGTGCCCAACACAGCTCCACAGTTGCCGATGGAGATTTGCATGGCGTTCGCAGTCGCACGTTTGGTCTGGCCTGAGACGTTCATAGCAGGCCACGAAAGGACGAGGGCGACGGAGGGATAGATGCCCAGCGCAGCGAAGAATGTACCGACGTATGAGACACCAGGGCGTTTAGAGGGGCTTTCGTTGGTCAGGAGAATTATATAGCCGATAATTGCCAGGGAAGAAGTGGTGATGATGAACGGGGCACGGAGCTTGTATTTCTCAGAGGCAACGGCCCAAAATACGGTGAAGATGGTGGCGCAGGCGTAAGGAGGGATGGTCAGGAGTTGGGATTGTGCGGATGTGTAGCCCATGTCTTTGATAATTGTTGGCTTTGGGGTGTGAGTTTGGAGCATAAGAGCGTGGAGCCGGGAAAGATACATACCAAGAAAAGGGAGAGGGTATAAAGTGGCAGGCTCATGGTGTGGAATGCGAGGCCGTAGAGCCAGCATTTGATATCTTTGCACGCTATCCAAACTTCGGCCCAGGAGAATCGCTCGTCGTTAGTCGCATCACTGTCGGCCCTAAGTCGGGCGTTGATGAACGAACGTTCGTCGTCTGTAAGCCAGCTCACGGTTGTAGGGTAGTTGGAAATGAACCAGTAAGCAGCAACCGCGATTACAATGGTGAGAAGGCCCTCCTACACGGTTGTTAATATGAGGGTGTCATTCAGCCAGACTCTTCACTTACGAGGATGAAAATCCAACGCCAACCCTGGTATCCACCAACATTTCTCATGTGAGCAATCCCCCAAGCCAGGATGCCACCGAAAGCTCCAGCTAACGAGGCACAGCTGAAGAACAGGGAGATGCGGTATTGACGCTCAGAGCGTTTATACCACATACTTAAAAAGTAAACGACTCCAGGAAATAACCCAGATTCTGTTACTCCCAAGCTTTTCAAGGTTAGCTGAGACTGTTATGTGTACTTGTAACTTACAAGAAGCGAGCAACAAAGAAGCCAGCCAGGTTTTGCGTGACACCCATGAGTGTGGCGACTACTCCCCAGGCGATTGTCAAAGTCGGGAGCCAGAATTTTGGCGTAGTACGTTTAAGAATGATATTGCAAGGAATTTCGAACAAGACATAGCCGATAAAGTACAGTGTCAAGCCAGTGAGGTATTGGTTGCCAGTCATCCCCAAAGAGGTGGTTAACCCCTCAATACGTGCATTTGCCACTAAGGAGTGTTAGAATGAGTGGACGAGAAGGTCTGGAGATACCCACCATTGCTTCGGTCCAAGAACGACAGTAGATATAAAATCGACACGGCAGGGAGCAATCGCAAATCCAACTTCCTCAACAAACTCTTCTCATTAACCGACCCAGCAAGAGCCTCGAGCTCGGAGTCTGACGATATAGTACTGGCGCCCGGCCTCTCAGTGATGTCTTTTTTCTCGGAAGCCATGATTCAATCAGATGTAAGACGTGTCAATCGAAGCATCGGCCCACACAGGAGGGGAGGAGCCCCCGAATTTAAACATTTCCAAATCCGCGGGCCTTCAATTCTCCTACATAATACCATGCGCTCGGAACACTCCCTCCCAAATGATGCAATTGCCATGATGGCAACGGCTTGTCTCTCCTCCGCCATGCGATTGGGCAGAGGTCCAAGCTATGCCCAAGACGAGCTTATCACCAAGCCTACATTGATGCAACACAGTAAAACGTCCGAGGAAACATACTTAAACGCACACAACTACACATGTCTTTTGGCGGTCTCAGAGTGTGAACCGCGAACGAAATCGAGGGGTTCAATGTCGTGATTATAGATCGGCACAAGCGGCTGCCGTAACCGCTTTAGGCCAGACATGGTGATGAAGGATTGGACAAAGGAATCGGAGGTTGGGAGATTCCGAGGGATAAGATAAATGTACTGAAGCAGAGTGTGGGTGTTGGAGGCCCAGGCTTGCGACAAGACTGCTGATGGCTTGTGAGGCATGTGGTGGAGAAGGTTGGGGGAGGGACTCTAGGCTGAGCACGGACCCAGGGTTGCGACGCCAATATTGAAGGCTATCTTGACCTCCATCTTCGATTTTCTATCGATAGCAGTTCTTGGTCGAAGGGAAAGTTAACGTAAGACCATATATTGAGGCCGGCAAGGATCTCGAACAATGGTCAAAACATAGGCGACGACACAGGGATCAACACAGATGTGAGTAATGGACTGGATACCTCCGAGAAAGTAGGGAAACTATCTCGGCAAATTAGCAACACATCACACAAGAATGTGAGGATGGATAATAGGTAAAAGTCTTGGGGACTATATTTTGCTGGACGCCATCCGTCTGCTGACCATGTAACGTAGGTAACCGTCCCCACAGATCGAAGAGTTATCCACCAAAACGCCGAGTCATGCAGTCGTAAGATCATCATGAAAAAGAACTTCGCCATGAACTGACGACAAGGTGAACCCGCTGCAGCATTCGTTCAAGGTTTAGAAGTTCAACCATGATGGGAAGTACTGCAGAACGTGTTCAACATTATCAAAGAGAGTAGTTGAAGGAGAGAAGGAGAGTTGAGTACTAGATCAAAGGTTGCCGCCAGTGTCCACTCGTGGGATAGGAATATCGCTGACAGGATGTCCGAGAAGCTGAGCGAATAAGATTAGCAATGTCGATATTATTGAGAAGAAGGACAGTGTGCTTACCAAGTGGCGACAAGTGGTGCGCATTGATCTAGATGACGTCTTCGTCCTCATCGCCGCCACCGTTGACGGGGGACTCGTCAGCCTCCTTCTTGACGTTGGAGTCGGCTACAAAAACAGCAGTCAGCAATTTGATCAAGCGTGTTAAATACAAGAAGCTTTGGAGAGCATAGGAGACGTACCAGCTTCGGAGTCAGAGAGGGGAGGGGTGTCGACAGCCTTCTTGGCCGGGCGACCACGAGGTTTCTTCTTGGGAGCTCCCTCGCCATCAACGTCCTGTGCCTTGGGACCACGCTTCTTGGCAGTCTTCTTGACAGGGGCAAGCTCATCTGCCTCGTCCTCCTCCTTGATATTGTCCTTGGCCTTCGCCGCTGCCTTCTTCTTGGTAGCGCGGCCCGGCTTGGGAGCACCGACGTCAACACCAGGGTCAGCCATGAGCTTCTGCTTGATCTTAGCCCAGGCGTTCGAGGCAGAACGGGGGTTGCTCATGCCGGCAAGCGCGGCGAGCTTCTCGTAGTCGATCTAATACGGACATAAGCGTCTTAGCGTGGTCCTCTCTGAGAAGATGGGGATCAGGGACTTACCTCAGGCGGGCCGGACTTGAGAGACCTCATGGCGAAACCGAGCAGCTCGAGCTCGCGATCAGTGAACGCAGGCTTATCACCCGCGGGAGCAGGAGTACCGTGAGATGACATGATGATACGGCTAGGTGCGATGGAGTTAGGTAATGTATGCAGATATGTGCGAGGAAGTGCCCTGAAGGTGGTAGCGAAATGAGGCGGAGGAGGGAGAGAAGAAATTCAGAATGTGGGCGATATGAAAGCTTAAATGTGGGTGCCTCCGGTACGCGCACAGGACGCTCGCAGAATGAAGGCTAGGGAAGATAATAGAAAGGGAAAGGAGAGGCAATAGAAACGACGTGTCGTCCCGATGTTCTCCTTCACCTGGACCGATGAGGGCTAACTGCAAATGGCGGTGGCGGCAGCATATGAATGCTCCTGATAGGCCAGCTGACCCCCCGTCTAGCTATGTTGTGGCACATACTATGGCAACTGCGTCGAGTCACAGACGCGTGCTCATGTGATTCTAAAAGGCGGTGAATCTCTCGTTGAGGAATATCGTCCTTGACAGCCCCTCGGAGGATGATATGGTTACGTGTATTTGCCTCCACATCTGACCGTCCTCCCAAGCAATATGCTCAACAATAGGAAGAAAACATACCCAATCATGAGCCAGAGCATTTTGGCAGTTCGCACATTCTGCGCACTCTCGCTCTTTCGGAATCACTCACACTTGCCAAGCCATTCATCCATCGAAAAAATACCATCACTGCCTCGCATACCGCCAACATCGTTCTTTCACGGCATAATAGTAGTCAAGTTGGTCGTGTTTACATATAAAGACATTCCACAAACACCAACACTAACCACACGACATCGCCTTGTTCCTCGATTGAAACCAACCAACCCCGCCCAAGATGGCAGAAACCCCTACTAAACCGGGAGATGGAGATCCAAACGCACACCAGCGCCGTCGAACAAGTCCGCCACCACCCGCACGGCGCCTGGGTCTCGGAGCACCGGCGCATAACCTCCGCGCACTTCCACCGATACGACAGCGATTGGGTGGAGTTGCACCTACACAAGGAGCGACTGGGCCGCACACCACAATCGGAAACGAGGCTCCTGCTCCCCATATGGCTCAACAAGAGTCAACCCAACCTGATTCTCGGGCTCCACGGCCTAGACCGATCTTCAACCCGGCTATTGAGGATATAGTGCCGGCTCCGGGTCGCCTTCCTCCTAACGATCCCAACTTGACGACAAACCCAGCACTCCTTAGCATCATAGGTCTGGGGCAGAGAGTAGTACCGATCCTAGAGCTGGAGGGGCGGGTAGCTAACAATGGAGTTCGGGAGATTCAACGTTTGCTAGAGAGGCAAGATCAACCCCTCTTGAGACAAGACGAAACGTTCCAACGGCTTCGCGCTCGGTTTAGAGAAATTGCTGCAGAAATTCCAGGCCCAACTCCCGCTCCCGAGCCCGTCCAGATCCCCGCCGGAAGGCACAGCGAGCATGTTAGAGATCCGGCTCGTGATGCGCGCCCTGTGATTTCGGCGCCTACAATTGAGGCTTCTCAATCTCCTACTCATGATACACCGACCTCAGATGACTTCGGCTTCGACTTTGACGATTCCTCAGATGGGGATGTGGGGGTATCATCGCCAAATATCAATACACAGCGCGGGCAAGCACCCGGTCCTTCCAGGCGCCTTACCACAACTCCAGTTGCAAATCATCCCCAATCCGCAGTTTGGGGTCGCAGCAACGAGATCGAAGCATGTCATTGTCCAGCCGAAGAGGAGACGCGCCGTATTCGCCAGGCAAACCGAATCGCCGCCCAGACCCATGAGCTTATATTTCCTGGACCAGCATCTCTGATTCCGATAAATCCGGTTAGCCTCTCTGATAACCGAGTGAATCCAAATCATCTACGACTCCTTGGGATAGAATCTGACCGGCCACTCACGTTTCGGGAGACCCGCACTAGAATGGAGGAACGTATGGTGCAAGCAGCTATGGAAGCGAGTCTTCAGGATGCTACGGGCGAAGAGCCTCCCCTAGTGTGGGACAATCCGCTCACTCCGTTACCTGGTCTCGCCCGGCCTTCACACCCAAGCCTGCTACGACCGGGAGGCACAGCGGAGGCTCCCAGACGCCGTGAACCTCAACCATCATGTACATACTCCGTGTTGGACCTTATGATACTGACTTCAGAATGTTAACAAACACCCCTAGTTGCTGAGCTTCCGCTTCGCCCTCGAGAAGACACTGATCCGCTTCGACGTAGGAGCTTATTGCCACCATCAGGGTATCAAGGACCCCGGGAACGTCAGGATCAGCCAAACTGTCTCAGTCAACCATATGATGGTCACAGGCGTGGTAGGGGCCCCTGGATACCTGAACTAGAGCCTGGCCGTCCAGTATTCCCTCTTCAATGGGGACCCTCCATGGCGCCCCCTTCCTACGATCCGCCTCAACATAGGGCTCCCCACCAAAGGGCTCCCCGATTTCCAAACGCTCTCACCGAAATCCTGGATTCCTGTCCACCCCCTCAACCCCCCATCTCGAGTGAAGAGGCGGCCCGACGGAGTGCGGAAACAAGAGCCGCAAACCTTTGGGCCGTGGGAGCGGCAGAGACTTCAGCTGCGACACTTCGATATAGGTCGGAGAACCAGGCCTCCATCGTCAGTTCCAATGCTAGCACTATCACCGGCAATTCCAACCAGCTCCCCAACCACGTCGCACCCGAGCCAGAATCACAGGTCGACTCCACGCCAGGATCCGAGCCTGTGATTTCCATGTCAACCGCAGTTCCCGCTTCTAACCAAACACCCGCTATCCAGGAGTCTATCACTGGTACTGATACTAGCAACGAGACTTTTACGCTCGATCTAAACGCCTCCATCCGCATTAGTGGCACAGACAGTGCTGTTTATGCTATGCCCGTCAACATAGGCGAGGTTACTGAACGCATCATAACTGTGCTGGATAATAGGGGTATCTTGGGTTCTGGTCAGCGAAACGGTGGGGAAGGGTTGCAGAGTCGGAGTCAGGAGCAGGTTGGTAGAGATGGTTCTGCTGAGGCGGGAGAAAATGAGAATGGGAGAGGGGAGGAGAGGATGGAGGGACAGGAGGGTAGGGGTGGACGTGTTGTTCTGCGGATCAATGCTTCGATTGTGTTGGAGGGGGATAGGTTGAGTGTTGGGCCGAGGACGGATGGGGGTGGTGAGTAGAGGTGGTTGGAAGGGGTGGAGGGGTTTGGAAGGAGGTGGATGATATGTGTGTATTTTCTCGAATGATCATGAGATAGGGTCTGGACAGGTGCACGATGGATAAAGTTATAGGATACTTAAGTACCATGGTAGAAACCACAATAATGTCCTACTCTCAACCAATACATACAACAACTCTCCAATCTCCCCATTCAACCTATCCCCTACCCTCTCCAAAAGCTAACCCTTACTCCTGCGTTCTCAAACTTGCTTTTCACAGCATCTAACAAATGTGTGACATCAACTATAAGACTCTTGTTCTGCTCCATCAGCGTGATCGTTCTTAGGGATGGGAAATGTGTCGATTTCGCTGCAACGAGATCGAGCAGCCACTTGGTCTGTGTATAATTCGGGTCGTCGTCCACAGGGGCCTTGAAATCGATAGCCTGGTCTGTGTCGAGGATGAACAACTATGCTTCTGTCAGTCTCCATCTCTGTAATTCCACGAATCGGTATGAGAACGGGGCAATGGGATGAGCAACAAATAGACAAGGGAGAGTGGACGGTACCTAGGGCCACGCCCTTCCCTCCCCTCTTCTCAACTTACCTTCACCTCCTCAATCCCCGCCGGCAAATACTGCACCAACCCCCTTCCCTCCCACTCCTCGCTTGACCTCACAAAATACCTAAATGGCACCGCCAGCCTCTTCAACCTTACCCACTCCCCCAAATAAAACCCAGCCTCCAACCCCCCAATATACCCAATATCATTATACAACTCCAACTCTTCCAACCCTTGCCTCACTGGCTCCAGCAACTTCACCACATCATCTCTCTGCGCAAACCTCATCCCATACCCATCAATCTTCAACTTCTTCAGCTGTCTTGGGAGAAGCAGGAGTTGCGGAAACGCAATCAAGGGTAATTGCTGAATGGGCGAAAGATGCAATTCCTCCACCGTCGACGTCCCCCTACTCCCACGCGGAAGCCTGAAATCGGGACCGTGTCCGGGATACCCGTGCTCGCCCAGATGCGTCAATTCCTGAACCGTGATGCTCTTCAGACCCGGGAGAAGCATGAGCTGCGCCATGAGCTCGACGGAGATTTGGTGCTTCCAGGATATGCGCTGGAGGCGCTTCCATTGCGGCTGGAGGCGCAGGAATATGGGGTTGTAGTATTGGGGCTCGCCCCAGTGGTTGTAAGGTTGGCCTTGGTAGGCGAAGTCTCGGAGATTGGGACAGAGGGTAATCACGGCATCAATGTTCTCGTGCACATCGGGATAGTCTTCTTTGGGGAAATACACGTCGAGGTTTTGGACGTGGGGGCGGAGATCTGGACGCTCGAGTAATGTGCGGTGGAAAGCGTGTTGTGTGTTTTTGCGGATGCAGATAGAGACTTCGTAGTAGAGGTAGCGTTGGGCAATGATGCTCAGGCGGCGCGACAGTTGACAGATGGTGAGGAGGTGTGTTGGGCTGGATGTTAGGTAGGAGAAGATTATGTGTAGGATGTCGTCGTCGAGGTGTCGGAATGATGTTGGTGCGGACATGGTGGCGGCGAGCACGTGTGTGTTGCTGTAGAAGGACCGGCCGTATGCACTGTAGCGGTCCGAATCAGTGTGTAGCCAGAGAGTCCAGAATTATTGCAGCACTTGAAGAAAACTGAGAGGAGGTGAGCATAAGCTCATTCATATAACTATCATAGAACAGTGACTCCCCACTAATAACCGGGGCGAAGCCATCCAGCTGAATCACGAAACGCAACCAGGTGAGCTGAAGCCTCGGGACCATCATACATGAACGCTAACCCAATCCGGAACATCTCCAACCATCAGCGTCAGTCTCGGCAATCACACATGGACACTGTTCTTGACATGTAATTGTAACTATAAAGACATTCAGCAGGGAGTGCAAACGAGTACCTACAGCACCTTTGCACCTCTAGTGGAGTGTGTAGCTTTGAGGCATGGGAAAAAGGATATATCAAACTGTGTTTTTAAGAATAATAGGCTTAGCCTAGAGGACGAAAATACCCTATTCATGTTCCATAAGAGGTGAAAAGTTGAAAGGCGCCATAAGGGGCAGTATCCACACGAGGACAAGGTCTGGTATTTCGGCACTCTGAGTCAGCAATACGGGGCCGAGAAGGCGAACCAAATGACCCTGTCTGCACTCACCATTGCATTTCCACGGCATATGAAGACTTTGAACATCAAGAATTTACGGGAAAATACCGAGTTGAGGCGACAAGATAAGTATTTGGGGTATGTAGCAATTAAAACAATGTAAGCTTATAAAACGATCGAAGCTTCACCGTATGATCCGGCTGGTAAGCCCGGACCAAAAAACCTGGCTGGCCAGCGACCTCTCCATCATCAACAACAACAACAATAACAACACCCCAAGTAGGTAAAACAACCAACATGGGCGAGATGTATCCCCGCCGTAAATATCCACCGAGGAGCGAGAAAGCAGAACAGAGCATCATTACAAGCGAAGGTAAGCCCAGAAGTGATTCCATCTATCGTCCAATAGAAATGCCAAGAATACGTGGAGGAAGAGCATAGGAAAAGGCATGTAGCAACACTCCAAACGATGCGAAGACTCCGGCTCATGCAAGAGGGCCGTAACAGAACATGGTGGCAGGATCGGATCAGAGCGGAACGAGGGCGGGTCGGTTAGTGAAGAGATGGAGATGGAGAAGAAGATAGCTGTGGCGAGCGCACTATAACTTGTATCGGTCTGGGCATGGAGAAGGCATGAAGAGGTGAGGCGTAGAGATCGGGTATCGTGAGAGGGGTAAGCGGCCGTGGTCACATGATGATGCGAGTGATCCCTTACGGCCACCAGCCCATGGCCTTGTAGCTGTCTATTACCTTTTCGACCTCCTCTCTGGTTAATTGGGGGTGATCGTACCTGCCCAAATGTTAGGATCTACGTGCAAGGGAACCTCCTCTGCTGTTTACTTACTGGAACCCAGTTTCTGTCACGAATTTGCTTCCGTCTAGGCTCAGATCCGTGTCCTTCAACAGCTCCTTCTCCATGAAAGGGGTGAGGGGTGTTGACTGACTGATGCCCGCCTTGGTTTGAAGATCGGCCCATGGATCCATCGTCTCGTCATTGACCTCGTCGACAGCACGGCCCAGGTTCAACCGAGCAAAGGCCGAGATGAAGGTGTCGTGGAAACCGGTGTCGATGTTGAATATCTCGTGTATCAGCCTTGACATGACGCGTTGTGCTGTGTAATGATGAGCAAAGTTGGCGGCCAATAGAACGTCCCATGCACAGCGGTGCAGCAGGGCTTGTTACACGTACATGTGTTTCCCTGGTCCACAATGTTGAAGACGGGCACCGGCGTCCTCGGCGGAGGCACCTTGACGTACCATTCCGCGCTCGTCCACAGGGCCTTTGCCACATCTTCCACATGCACCGTGTTCGTCCTCAGATCCTCTTTCCACAGGAAGCGCATCTCTTTCGACAGGAACTGGTACACGCGCGCCATGCACATTGCTGTTGACAAGAACTTGCTTGTGTACGGTCCGTAGACGTGCGCCGTCCTCAATATCACCAGGTTCAGACCGTCAATCTTGGCCAGGTCCTCCTCCGCCTGCAGCTTCCACTTGGCCAGCTTGTTCCAGGGCTTGGTCTTGTCCGTCTCTTTGCGCGGCACCGAGTCGGGCTTGTATATCATGCCTGTGCTCATCTCTACGTAGCAGCGTATGTTGCGCCTCGCCGCCTCCTTGCCGACCGTCATGGACAGCGTGTGTGAGCGGGTTTTGTAGACTTCATCCTCCTGCGAGTAGCGCGTCTCGCCGCCGCAGTTGAAGACGTAGTCAAACTGCTCGCCGTTGGCGCGGTCGAAGACGCGCTGGATGGAATCTGCGTACACATCAGCACGGGCGCGGTCTCGAGCAGCACAAGGAGGATGAAGACGCACGTTCTCGCGAGGCGTCAGCCTGCATGAAGCGCTCTCTCGAGCACGCTTCCTTGAACTCTGGGGCGAGCCATGCCAGCTCGGGGAGCTGCTTGTCGACGATGCGGATCTCCGACGCCAGGCTGTTCTCGTGGATGTAGCGGCAGAGGAAGCGTCCCGTGTAGCCTGGGAGCCGTCAGTGTGTCGTCCTGCGTGCTGGTGGAGTACGGCGTGGAGCCCGCAGACATACCCAAGCCCCCGATGATCAGAACGGCGGGCTTCTCCCCTGTCGCGGGGTTGCTCGGTGCGGCGGCCATGGCGAAGGCAACTCCCGCGCAGCTGGGACTCGCAGATGCGGGCAGCGATGCGGGCAGCGATGCGGGCAGCGATGCGGGCAGCGAAGTGGGCAGCAATGCGGTGGGCTACAGTGGGCTACAGAGGGCTACAGAGAGCTACAGCGGGCTACCGTGAGCTGCCGTGAGCTTCCGTGAGCTACAGTGGGCTACAGTGGTTTCCTGGGGGATTTCGACGTGGGCGCCAGGCGAGGTTGTGTATCTTTAATCAGTTGCCCAGCGCAAAGACCGCGCCGCGAACAATGGGGCCTGATATAGACGGGTCGATCGCTTCTCGCAACAACACAACGCAACCTCGCGCCCCCAGGCTGCACCTTCTCGGCGTGGATGACCAGCGGATCCTGCGTGTCGGCAGCGACCCAGCGTCAGGGAAAGTTTCGATTCGCCCACAGCTTAGGGATGCGGTAGGGGAGCCGTAGGGGAGCGGAGGGGGAGCGGCGGGGGAGCTCGAGGCGCGGATGCGTGCGGCATGCAGTCGCAACGGGCAGGGGGAAGATGACGCGCGAAGATTGGAGAGAGGCGGGTTCGGGGTGCAGCAGGAGAAGTTGGATTGTTGGCGGGTGCTGCTGCAGAGTCATTGACGTGCAGATGAGGGCGACAGTACAGTACAGTACAGTACAGTACAGTAGAGTATCGACGCGGGGAGCAGCAGCAGCAGCAATGAGCAGCAGCAGTGAGCAGCGGCAATGAGCAGGCGGACAGACGAGGCTGCACTGCGTCTTCTTATAACGTCGTCGCAGTCGCCCCGACGGGCCTTTTGTCGCGGTGGAGACCTGGCGCGGCGCAACATGCCCACCACGCTGCCCACCATGCTGCCCACCATGCTGCCCACCACGCCCACCACGCCCACCATGTGGAAGCCGTCCAGCCCGCCAATGGTTTCTTCTGGAGCCGGGAGGACAGGCAGAGTGTCCACTGTCTCACGGCACGCACAACAACACGAACAGAAACTCCACCACCGAACCTTCGCAGCCGCCTGGCCGGGGACGTCTGGGACCGATCGCAGGCCAAGCTGGCTCCCGTTCCCGTAATACTAACCCATGTCCGCGACGTCGCATCCCGCTTCTCCCAGCAGCACCCCTCGGTATTGCCGCGGACGGCCTCCATCGTAGCGAGCAGCGCGCGCCTCTAGCTCAGGGGCCGCTCCTCTCCAGAGTCAGAATGGCGGCGGTGAGCCTCCAGCCGTTTGCGTCCCCTCCGCAATCGGGGGCTATCGTACAGCAACGGCCAGGCCAGGCCTCTGTCTGGGAAAGGCAGCGAGCGACGCGGGCGTCGAGCGCTTCCCTCCCGTGTGCAGCAAGGCAAGCGGGCAAGTACTGTAGGTCGGCAGGGAAGCAAGCAGGCAGGCAAGCAAGCAAGCAGGCAGGCAAGCAGGCAAGCAGGCAAGCAAGCAGGCAAGCAAGCAAGCAAGCCAGTGCCCGATGATCGCCCATTCCGCTTGCAACGCTTCCCGCTCTGCATATGAACATCATCATCATCATCATCCTCACATCGTGGGCCGTGGCTCTGTTCGCCCGGCATAGCGAGCCAGCCGCCCGCCATGCATCCGACAGCCAAACCATCTATTCCCATCTGGGCGCATTATGGTTCTAATATTGATGTTTGTGGTCGAGTCCGCACAATGCCCACTCGCCCCGCCTCTTTCTTCACATGGGGAAATGCTGTCCCGTTCTGGCCGCTGGCGTCAAAAAGCAGCAAAGCTCCATCCACAACATCACCTGACAGCCGGGGTGTCCGCCGCCGCACCTTGATACTTGCGCAGGAACACATCCTTCGCCTCTGTATGGCAACGGCCGACTTGTATGCGGCGCGCAGGTGGAGTATTGATTGGACGCCTGTTTCAGCGCTTTGCAGAACATCGTCTCCAGCACCTATGACGCATGGGCGCGACCCGGGCGGACACGTTGGAATGAGGAAAGTCTGCCGATGGCGCTGACTACGGGGCGTGTTTGTGAGGTTGTGGTCGTTTGTGGGAGCATCACGAGTGCATGTGCCAGTTTGCTTCTCCCTGCCCTGTGTAACACTTGAGTCTTGAGCAATTGGCAACACAAACGCCTCCCAGTCCCAGCCTTCTGGAAAAAAAACCTCCACCTCCGACGGAAACTTCACCTCGCCGACATCCCATATCCGATCGCCTCCAGAGAATCATCTCCCGACTGCGGAGGTGCCACAGACATGCCCGTCCACCCAACTTCCAGAACGAAGCCCCGTCGCCCGAATCGAGCACCTCGTCTCCCAAACTGTAATGTGATACTGATACTCCACGTGCGATATCATTATCCGAGCATGATATATGTATGGCACCTGGGCTTGACTACCATCACATTAGTGATATTCCATGATATGCTCTATGAACAGCCGCAATTGTGGAGTTATATATGTATGCAGCATCCGGAACCCCCAGGAACCCCCAGGAACCGCTCAAACAATACAGCCACTCAACCCCTATGATGGCAGTCAGACACACCACCCGCATGTCAATATCAATGTCACACACACCCTCGTCCATGGAGGCGTTGGAAAGGCTTGCAACACTGTGCCTGTTGGAGGAGGATGAGGCGTGCGATGCAGGCAGGCGGACCCGATGAGATGGCCTGCTACCACATACATGCATGCATGATCGACCCGCCCACCGCGCCACCAACCCTTACATCCAGTAGAATACACAATTTCGAGTACGAAGAAAAAGGACAACTACATAAAGTGTGTGTGTGTGTGTGTGTGTGTTTACAGCTCATAAGCCGAGACTGTAGCGCTTCCATGACAAGTGAAAAGGTGCTGTCCATACATTCAATCCCATCCATTCGCTACGGTATCTCTGCTCCTCCAGTTAAACATCCATTTTCCATTCCTTGAAAAAAGGACATGTAAAACCACATCATTTTACGTATGATCAAACCACAAAACTAAGCACCCCACGACGATAGAGGCAGACAAGTCACCTACGTCCATCATCGCACGTCGTCTACCAATCTATTTCTATTATTTTAGACTTGAACTAAACCGCCACAAAGCTAAGGCTGAGTACTACTGAGAGTAACTAGAGTATGCAATACGTATCTATACACTCGCG
>ML977611.1:17455-28806 GCA_010015725.1 Amniculicola lignicola CBS 123094 | reverse complement strand
GACGAGGTAGCGATCAATATCTATCTCGCTCTTGCCGGACAAGAGGCAAGCCATATCGAAGCCCGCATAACCACTGTGCATGCATAAAAGCCCCAGAAGCAAGCAGAAGCAGAGCACCACTCCCATCTGCGCCAAGGGCCACCGACCATGTTCCACAAGTATGCATGCTTCCACGACACCCCCACGCCTTTCCTATTTTAAGTTCCTGTCGTCCCTCATTCTCGTCGAGCGTAAGCAGCCCGAAAAAAGTCCCACAACGCCCCCATCTCCCCATCTAGAACTCCCAGTCCTCCTCCACCGACTTGATTGCCCAATCGAATTTCTCACGCAGCGTCTTGGAGAAGAAGCGTTCGATTGGGACGTCGAATTTCTTGGAGAAGACGACGGTAAGCCTCGGGTCGATGTAGTTCTGTGCAAATATGGTCAGTTGGCTGGTATGCCACAATGCGACGCGGGATGACTTACAATTTTGGATGTGCCGAGAGCCACCTCCTTGTTGCCCTCCTTGTCCTCCATCTGAATCTTCATCGTCTCGATGCGTTGGAAGATTTTGTCGACGTTGCCCTCGAGCTTGTCAACCGTGGTACCTTTGCCCTCCACGTCCACTTTCCCCGTCTTATTCTCTTTCTTGAATTTGGCTGCGAGCTCATCGGCAACCTCCATTCGTTCGTCGAGTTCCTTCTTCTTCATTTCCTTCTCACCTTCAGCCTTCAGCTTCTCGTTGTCCTTTTCGAACTTCTTGGTGATCTTCTGACGTTGCTCTTCAACAAGAAATTCCTGGTGCGCTTTGATCCATTCCATATCCAGGTCTTCTGGCCGCTCAAAATACTCGGCGCCCTTCTTCTTCTTCAGCTTGGGGTCCATGTTGAGCATCATCATTTTGACGCGCCAAGCTTGATACCGAAGGCCATTGATCTATTTAGTGTTAGCAAATGTAAACAATTCTCCAACGGCGCTCGACTAACCTTCTCCTGCATTTTTTCGATAGAAGCTCCGTGACTCGCAGCGACAGTACGCTTGTGATTACAGAGGATAGCAACCTCACGATTGGCGTCGTTGTAGGCCTTGACTTTCTCCGCAATGTTACCCGCTGCTTTCATCTCTCGAAGGAGTCTAGCCATGGTCCAAGAGGCATTATAGGTACGGAACACCTTAGCAGTCAAGCCATTCATGTAGCTGTTCAAGTGCTTGTTGAGTGCAGAGGTAGTCAGACGATCGAAGATATCGTCTCCTTCCGTCTTTGGTGCCTTCTTGAAGATCTTCAAATTCTTGAAAACCTGCGCGTCGACCTGTACCTCGTCGTAGAATCGAATACTGTCTTTGCCTAGGAAGTCGAAGACCACAATATTCGGAGGCTTCAGTGTAACATGTTGAAACTTGAGGGAGCAGCAACCAACCGTATCCGCTTCGTCCTCACCCTTTTCGTTACCCGCACGCAGTGCGAATTGATCGATAAGGTAAATTGCTGTTGCACGCTGTCGATCGGCCATTTTCTCAGACTTGAGATCTCGCTGGTAGTCTTTCCGAATGCGGTCAATATGCTTCTTCAGCTCGCGAGCTTTCTCAAACTTCTTGTAGTCGCTCTGTCCTTTAATGTCAGAGTTGGCGGCCAGCATAACGTACTTGTACGCGCCGTTGATGTTCTCTTGCCACATTGCTAGCCATGTGCCTTCATGGTCGTGCTTGATTTCCTTCCATTTATGGCCTGCAGGGGCTTCAGGAGCCTTCGACTCCTTGCCAATGTTGATCGTGATCTGTTCGGGTAAGACACGCTTCTTGACCTTGCCAGTTTTTGGGTGCTCGCCACGTCCGCGGAAGAGACCTGGAGGTTCAACGCGGAAGTTGCCCACCTTCTGCTTGCGTCCATCCCAAGTACAGAACATGTAGGGAGCCTCGGCCTCATCTTTGGCTGCCTTGAGCGCCTTCTTCTCGGCCGCTGGGAGAGCCTTTTTCTTAGCTCGCTCGGTCTCAAAAAAATCGAAGATGGGCTTGAAGTCGCACTTCTCAAACTTCTTGATCTTGATGGTGTTGCCTTTTGAGTCCTTGCCGTGGCCGGTTTTGTCTAGAACGGTTGTGAAGTCTTCGAAAAAGTTCTTGTTGAAGGTGGGATTTTCGACGTTGTGGGTAGAGTTGAGCATGCTGCCGTAGAAGGTGGCCACTTCCTCGGCGTCTTTATGCAGAGTGACAGGCACCCCATCATAGATCAGCTTGACGTCCTTGGGGAGTAGTTCATATTCAGGCGGGAAGACTACACCGTTGTGTTCCAATGTGGACCATTTCTTGGTGCCGTCGCCCTTCGCTGTATCCTCCCACCAGCGATACTCTTCCTCCTCTTCATCCGCTTCGCGGTCTTGCTCTGTCTCCTCGTCTTTGGCCGCTGCCTTGCCCTTCTTCACAGGAGGAGCGGCCTTTGCCTTTGCCTTCGCTGTTGCCTTCTTGGGCGCAGCCTTCTTTTTCAAGGGGACGTCCGAATCCGACTCCTGCTTCTTCACGCCGTTTGCTTTTTTCGCAGGCTGCTTCTTTTTTGCGAGCGGAACATCGTCGTCGCTGTCGCTCTCGACCTTGGATTTCCGCTTCGCGCTCGCTGCCTTTTCTTTGTTCCTGATGGCCTTGGCCTCCTTTTCGGCAGCCTTTTCGATCTTCTCCTTCTCCTTCACGAGTCGGTCGTTCAATGGGGTGTCTGAGTCAGACTCTTCGCCGATCTGCGCTGCGCTAGCCTTGGGGAGCTTCCTCGCCCGGAGAGGCACGTCGCTGTCTTCCGACTCGGAGTCTTCCTGGACCCTTTTGGCCTGCTGCGAGGTTCGTCGACGCTTGCTCTGTGGGAGAGTCAGCGCACTGGAAGTGTGGAGGGGCCATTGCATCAACGCACCAGAGGTTTGTCATCGTCTTCCGAGCTGCTCGCTTCCTTGTACGTTCTGCCATTTGTGAGACTCGTGCGCGCCTTGCGCTTCCCATTGCCGTTCGTCTGGGGCGCATCGACGTCCATGTCGTCGACCGGGCCCATCCGGATCGACACACCAGGCTCGACGTGTCCGTTCGATGGGATTGCCTTGTCCATGGCTTGGTCGACCTTCTTCGAGATGCGGTCGCGCGACTTTACTGCAGAGCGAGAGCGGTTAGCGATCGCACACGAGAGCAATAGCGTGTTGAGGGTAATGAAACGCGTAATTCAAGTGCAGTAGGCGATGGGGGTAGGGTGCTCGCGAAACGAGGTGGGCGCGTGAGATGTACGTGGAGCTGGCATCGGGTGTGAAACAATGGGGTTTGTGCGAGTGGACTCACCTCCATTCGAAGCACTCTTGACGAGGGGGGTGTCGTCTTCGGATGAGGACATGATGGGTGGCTGCCTCCGGACACACTGGTGGTATTGAAAAACAAAACGAGGGTGTTCAGCTTTCTCCGGGATGGAGCCAGTGAATCTAGCGGGAGCGCGTGGCAGGGGACAAACGGGCGGGAGGGAGCGTGAGGCTGCGCGTGCAAGGCACGGAAAACCACGCCGGGCGCTGGGGACGACGACTGAGAAAATGGTGGCAGAGGGACGGAGGACGGAGCGGGCGCAGGAGCGAAGAATGCGGATTAAGAGCAGGAGGGCGACTCGACCTCACTTTTGGCTAGCTGCGCGCACAGGCCCAGCGTAATTTTGGTAACTTTGGTAACAAATGTAACGCGACGCCTTCACACGGGTTTGCCCCCAGCGGTGAAGGACAGCGGCAGCACCACGCCGGGCCTGTAGCGGGCCAGTGTGAGTCGGGACGGGGCACATTGGCCTGCAAAGCATAAATTACGCAGTCCAGGCAGCACAGCAACTGCAAATAAGCTCGCTCACTGCATCGCTGGGCTCTCTCGCCAGAACTGCCTGCCAAGCCCCGTGAGCGCGCCATGCCGCTCCCAGACTAGCGCCCAGACAACTCTTTCCCGGAAGCTTCCCATGCTCCGCAGCCGCAAGACCGCGACCACACCACGCAGTCGACATCCACCACACGGCTGTCTGCCATCTCCGCTCCATCTCCTCAATTCCTCGCCTGCGCCATGATGATCTCGCGAGCTGCCCGTCCGGCTCTGCGGGCTGGTGTCGCGGCCGCCGCCCGGTACGACTCCCACGTCCACCGCAGCCTCTGCGCCCTTTCTCTGGCAATTGCATCACAAACTGACATGTCCCCATTTCCACAGACCCGCCACGCTCAATGCCTCTAGTGCCGCCGGCTACGCCACCCTCCGCGAGATTGAGGACCGTCTCAAGTCGATTCGCAACATCGAGAAGATCACCAAGACGATGAAAATTGTCGCATCCACCAAGCTCACGCGCGCCCAGAAAGCCATGAACGACTCCAAGATCTACGGCCAGACGTCCAACACCGTGTTCGAGAAGGCCGAGACCAAGCCATTGGAGGCCGACGGCAAGAAGACGCTGATTGTGGTGGCCAGCTCGGACAAGGGTCTCTGCGGAGGTATCCACTCGGGTCTCACAAGAAAAGTGCGGAAAATGATGTTGGAGAAGCCTGACTCCGATCTTGTTGTCATTGGCGAGAAGTGCAAGGCGCAATTGAGCCGTTCCAACAACAAGAACATTGTCTTCAGCTTTGCCGGTGTTGGCAAGGATGTGCCCACGTTTGCCGATGCCTCAGCCATTGCCGACCAGGTCTGCCTTCTCCCCAGCGACTACGCCTCTGTCCAAATTGTCTACAACAAGTGGGCAAACGCGCAGAGCTACGATGCGACCGTGGTCGAGGCATTCTCCGAGGAAGCCATTGCCCAGTCCCGTAAGTCGAAGGACGTGGTATAATTGCGTACACATCTAACAGCATACAGCGAACTTTGCTGCCTTTGAGATTGATGACGAAGTCCTGGCCAATCTCCGTGAATACTCGCTCGCCAATGCTCTGTACTGGGTATGTTGACTTTTGCTGAGGTTTCAATGTTTGTATGCTGATATTTGTAGGCCCTTGCTGAAGGCCACGCCTGCGAGCAGTCCGCACGACAAAACGCCATGGACGTAAGTATATCACTCTAGTTTGTGCTTATATTTATCTAACAATGATCCAGAACGCTTCCAAGAACGCCGGAGACATGATCCAGAGGTTCACCATCCTGTTCAACCGAACTCGTCAAGCCGTCATTACTGGCGAACTTGTCGAGATCATCACTGGTGCCACTGCTTCGGAGGGTTAGACAATATTTCTGCATCTCGCTAGATGTCACAAAAGCTCGGCTCGGTCCGCCCTAAGAGGGGTCGTGTGTAGAATAAGTATCTGTTCATAGGCTCTTTTGTACCATTCACAACACTTGCCCTGTTTCTGAAACGTGTTGGTCTCTGCTCGTGTGTGTTGTCCTCTGGGTTGTCTGAGTGTGTCGTGATAGGTACTGCTTACAGACATCCATGAACAGCCGGGATCACAACAGACAGTCATCACACCATTTGTCCCGCAGTCTCTCGCAATAGGCCGACCCGTGGATGCCTGATTCTTTCTTCTCTCACTCAAGTCTTCGTTCAAGAGGCAGGAGAGGGGATCCTGAACACTTGATTGCCCACTAGTGCCTAATCCAATCTGTAAACTTTCGTCTCTCGATTCCGGAAGTAAGGGACCTAGGGACCTCGGGAGACAGGAACAGCTGTCTCAACATATACCAGGGCTCACTGGACTGCAAGAGGCTGGGCTGATCAGCGTGCCAGATGGATGTTTCCTACCTCCTGCAATCGCTCCGGGAGATGTTCCTTTCCACCTCAATCGACGGGATAGCGCTCTCTAGGCCAGCTGGGCAACGATAAGAGGCTTCAACCGCACGGTTTAGAGGTTTTACCCGGGTCGCCAGCGCTTCAAGTACGAGCAAAACTCAGTCGCGGCGGCTGGTGGTGTGCAGGAAACGCATCCAGCGCCTGCACGATCAAACAAACTTCACACCGGTGCCCGCGCTGCTCGACGAAAGACTCACAGCCTGGGTAAAATGCCTGCGGCCAGGCGAGTTCGATGCGAGTTCGATGCGCGTTCTGAGTCGGTGTGTCGCCCAGAACGGCAACCCTATTCTGCATCAGGCAAGTGCGGACCCCAATCACCAACTGCAGCAACTGCAGCGCGCGCGCATGAAACACCCAGCCTGGCTCGTCGCTGCCAGGCACGGCCGTTGAAACACAACTCTCTTTCTTTTCCTTGCAGTCGCCTCCTCGTGACGACGCAGAAAAGAGGGGGCGTCGACGGTTATAATACCAGCCTCTTATTGTCACAATAGCTTGCCGTTGCTATTGTCGATTGTCTTCCTTCGCCTTCGGTAGCTTGGCGAATTGCTTCAGCTTCGGTTTCATCCTGAGGAGAGCATTGTCGGAACACCGCGTTCCTGGAGAGCGACCAACGACATCTGGTGACATTTCCAATAGCATTGCCGACCCCTTCAATTGGCTGTCTTTTGTTCTTCCCGCCCGCTTTTTCCAACCCCTCGAATCTGCATTGGCTTGAATTCCTTCTTTTTCAACTCGCTCCTCCCCGCTTCCCCACCACAATACATCAACAAACTTCCTCCCCAACAAATCCACCGCCTCGCCTCCCCGACACTCGACATGGCCTCCGACGCTGCGTACAGAGGCATGAGGGCAGAGATCCCAGAGATCAAGCAGCTCTTTCAAACACGCCACTATATTCAATGCGCCTCTTTGTGCGGGCGGCTTCTGACTAACTCCAATGAGGTATGCTCTTCCTGGCCTTCTTCAGCCCTGCCGACTATATCTGTCCGTCTTATTCCCTTCGAGAACACAAAGACTCACCTTCGTACTAGATTGATCCTGTCCACCAGGCATATCTCCACTTCTTTCTTGCACTGTCACATGACGCCATTGCAAGGGAAGCCAGCATTCGAAATCGTCGCGGGGAACTAGACGTCGCAGAGAAGCATTTCCTTGCTGCCATTGCCGCTCTTTCCCGTTCGAGCTCACCAAAGCAAGAAGAGGCTGTCCAATCCCATTCTCCAACCTCATCCCACTCTTCTCAGGACTTCAGCCCCCGAGGTGCATCTGATGCCAACTCGATGCACTCGGACCATTCGGCTTCTACTAATGCCACCTCATTTGCCGGTGATGACGATGAAGAGGAACCCTTCGAGTATGACTCCGAAGCAGGCGAGTTCAACTACTCTTCTCGCTTCCGCACCATCCTAGACGACTTCCCCAAGGTCCCCAAATCAGTCAAGCGCCGACCTTCTCCTATCATCACGTGCCGTCCAAGCCGAACGCCCTCCATCCACGAAGTCAAGTTCTCGGCCGATATGTACGCTTTCCAGCGGATGGTCGAAACGCACCTTGCTGCAGTCCGTGAGCTCAAGGACGCATGCCCCGCCCCTTCTGTTCGATTCGCTGCACTGCCAAATTCGAGACCTGCCAGCTTTTCCATGAAGTCGAATAGGGCCTCGGTGCATGACGAGGCGGAGAAAGAGATCATCCGAGCGCAACGCAGGAGCATGGTCTTCAGGCCTCGCTTCGATCCTACGAGTGTGCAGAAGTTGTGCGAAGAAGTGCTTTCCGAACTCTGAATAAAGCATCCAGGTGTGTGTATGGCAGTACGAATACGACGACTGAACACGATCTTGCATCGCTGGCGATTCTCTAACGAATCTTCTTTTGGTGGGGTGGAACCTGTGCTCTGATCCATATGAAATTTCCTACATGGGTGGACCACTGCTCCTGCGATACTCACGAAACTTCTCCTTATCACTCCACCCCAAGACTCTACTCTAGCAGAACATACATGTACATCTACGACTTCCTCTCGATACTTCCCTTTCTCAGTCTTCCAGCTGCAAAATTCTCTTTCTATTTTCCTTTTCTCTGGTTGCGTGGTGGGAAGGCGGATGGGTCGGTTTCCAGGTTGCGTGATTGATACCCTGTTGTCCCTATTTTGTACTCCTACGATACGCTCGCTCGCCGTGTAACTTTATTTTCTCCTTCTGGTGGTGGTTCTGCTTAACAAGGTTGAAAGTGTTGGTTTGTATTATATCTTGTTTCTTCGGCGGGATGGGACGGAGAATGGAATAGATGACGAGGGATTGAAAATGGATGGGTGGGGTATATGAGAAAGTCGGTACTGGAGCATGGCGGATACATGCCCACAGAATTGGTGGAGATTGACGTACCAGTGTAGTGTTCTACTAGTCGTTGAATGTTTAACATGCTATGCTCATTATGACAAAGGCGAAGAAGAAGCCTCTCCCCACCATGATGCCTTATGTTCCGTCAGCACTGTTGATGTCAAACTTTTGGATGCGTACCATATCCTGCCCCAACCGGAAGAGCTATAGTCTTCGATTAGTGTTGAGTTGGTGCCGATCCAGAGCGTTAGGGAATGGCGAAATCGCCGCTATACGTACAATCCATACGCTGCAGGGAAGGCAGTAAGAAATAGACGAGTAATGAGGGGGGGCATTCATGGTGGCCGTTATCACAACAGTTCCCACGTCTTACCCGTTGGTGTAGACATTAGTGCAAGGGTGCATGAGTGACGGAAACGATTTCGCGAGGTCAGAAGAGAATATTGTCGCCGGCGGCTGAGTCGGCCGCATCGGACATGAATGTGGCCAGGGGTCAAATCGCCTAACAAAATACTCACAAAATCAACCTCTTCGCACAAAATCAACCACCAATACCTCCACAACCTTGCTGTCGCCCTAGGATCACCTATGCACACGTTCGAATATTGATATTATCTATATATATTATCCTTTTTGTGCTTTTGTGATGGCTGGTACCAAAAAAGGCGCTAAAAAGGTCGCAAAATCAGCCCCCAACGCTTCCACCGCTTCCACCTTGAGAGCCTCGAAGGCCACCACAAAGGGCATCCTCAAGAAGGCTATCGAGCCTCCCGATGACGATTCTGATGAGCCTGAGACGCTGCAGCTCACGAAAAAGGACACTAAGAAGTACTCCTACGTCCTCGCCCGCGAGGTTTAGATCCGTGGGATCTAAAAGCACCGAAAATCCGACAGCGTTGCTATTGGGGAGTTCAATTACCACGAGTTTATTGCAACTCACGTTCTCCTAGGGCAACAGGAGGACGAGGAGCCGATCAACGTCTTCTCGCGATACTTTATATACAAATCTTCGTTTACAAACAAGGTGGAGAACTCTGGTGAGCTCCTTGAGCCTGACGACTTTGCAGAGATGGAGAAGATACTGTTGACCTTCAGCAACAATGGCAAACAAGTTTGGATGGCTAAGATTGTTGTTGAGTATGAGTATCTCAGCCACGTTAGTGAGCCGCAGCAGAGAGCCTCTGTAGGCACTGATTCGGATTCGAGCAGCTCTTCTAGTGATGATGAGCTTCCACTATCCCCCATTGCGGCTACAAAGAAGGGCAAAGAGAAGGCGGTGGATAAGAAGAAGGGGAAGAAGCGCAGGAATACTACAACAAATAAGATGCTGGCTGAGATAGAGGAGCGATTGGCAGCTGAGAAGGATACAAATCGGTTCACCTTTGAGCTTGCTGCTCGCCACGTCTGCCGCCTTCAGGAACGTTGCCTAGGCAAAGGCTCTGTCTGTATCGAGTATGACGGCAAGCACCTCACTATATACCCACAGGTGTTGAAGCTATGGGATGAAGAGGTTGCCCAGCACAAAGCATCACTTGATTGGCCGTCTGACAAGCTCCTGAAGATGCTCCTTGATACAAAGAGGATAGATGAGGACACTGAGTTGAATAACTGTAGGGCGAAGAAGCTGAAGGCGAGAGATTTGAGCAGCCCTGAGCCAGCACCACCAGCACCACTGCCTGCTGTGCCACCGGTGATGCCTCCGCCTATACAAACTCCGCAGTATTAAGCATCTGCCCCAGCAGCGTTTGGGGTGAACGAGATGGTGACGGCTGCCCTGATGGGGAAGCTTATAGGTGGCAATCAGCCAGGTCCTCAGCCGTTTGTATACCCACCGTTTATGAACTACAATACCTGGCCATACGCTCCATACGCTTATCAACCTCAGTTTCTTCAACCGCAGCTCCCTGCTCCTCCAATGCCTCCTGTGGCTCATCCTCTAATGCCTCCTGTGGCTCATCCTCTGGCGCCTCCCGTGGCAGCTCCTGCGTACGAACCGCCTGCGGTAATGCCTCACTGTTAAGCTTGATCAACAGTACCTATAACTCCACCGCCCATTAGGTCTCCAACTTATCTACGGGGACCTCAGGCATGTAAAGAGCCTGTTCAGGCGCCCAAGAAGGCCTCACTACTGCTGCCGGCCTCTAGTCCCCCACAGCCTAGCATGGAGGATGAGAAGCTTGAGCGTTTCTTCGAATATATGCAGGAGAGGGAGACTCATCTAGTGGACGAGCTTGAAGGGCTCTATATACTCCTTCACGATGAGCAGAAGTTCACCTGGAAGGCGCTGAGCAGGCTTCTCCGCTTAGCTGATAAAGGATTGACGATACTTAGTACTATTGGCGTGCCCGTTGGGCTTGCTTTACTGATGGATGGGCATCTAGATGGCTTTCGAAAGCAATGGAGATCAGATTTTGCAGCAGCGGAGGCGCTGGGGCTGCTCAATTCTGGGTAGCAATTAATCTATATACAATACTTTATACTATAAATGATTGACGGAAGTGAGCACGCGCGCTGCCACTAAACCAGCTCAGCTTCTCTATAACGTACTTCAAAAAGTCGCCAAAGCTATCAAATATCTCAGCCTCCCGCCGGTGCCTCCGTATATACGCCTTCAGGTCGTGGAAGGACCGCTTAATTGGATTGAAATTAGGTGAGTATGGTGGGAGATACTCCACCCTCAGGCCAGCGTCCTCTATGAGCGCCCGCACGCGGCGGTTCTTGTGGCATGAGGCGTTATCCATGACGATAACTGAACGTGGCTGTAGATACGGCTGGCAGTAGGGGAGTACATCAACGCGTAGCCAGTCAAAAAACAGGTCCCCAGTGACGCTGCCTTGGTGTATTAAAGGCTGTAGTAGATAGCTGTTGACGGTATATGCAGGGAGCAAGCTCTATCTCTTCTCTCTCCCTAATACCTGCACGCCGTGGGCTGGAGCACCTATCGGAGACCACCTGTATCGCCTGTCCAACGTCCTTGAATTACACGCCGACTCGTCAACAAATACTATCTGATCTGGCGTGTAATCTTGTATCCTCCCCATCCACTCAGCGCGTAACTCAGCGCTTTGTGCGAGAGCTCTCCGTGAGAGCTTCTTCCTACTCCAGCGCCTCGTCGTGAGGATGCGACGGATTGAACGTTCGGAGACAATAAGGCCAAAATCGTCGAAGAAGAACCAGCGCATATCGTCGTAGTAGGCGTCAGGTTGCTCCGTAAGGTATTCAAATAAAGCCTAGGGCAATAATTAGATCTGCAGAGCCTGAATGGGGGGATCAACCGTACG
>ML977611.1:6308-17445 GCA_010015725.1 Amniculicola lignicola CBS 123094 | reverse complement strand
TCTGTATCGAGTATGACGGCAAGCACCTCACTATATACCCACAGGTGTTGAAGCTATGGGATGAAGAGGTTGCCCAGCACAAAGCATCACTTGATTGGCCGTCTGACAAGCTCCTGAAGATGCTCCTTGATACAAAGAGGATAGATGAGGACACTGAGTTGAATAACTGTAGGGCGAAGAAGCTGAAGGCGAGAGATTTGAGCAGCCCTGAGCCAGCACCACCAGCACCACTGCCTGCTGTGCCACCGGTGATGCCTCCGCCTATACAAACTCCGCAGTATTAAGCATCTGCCCCAGCAGCGTTTGGGGTGAACGAGATGGTGACGGCTGCCCTGATGGGGAAGCTTATAGGTGGCAATCAGCCAGGTCCTCAGCCGTTTGTATACCCACCGTTTATGAACTACAATACCTGGCCATACGCTCCATACGCTTATCAACCTCAGTTTCTTCAACCGCAGCTCCCTGCTCCTCCAATGCCTCCTGTGGCTCATCCTCTAATGCCTCCTGTGGCTCATCCTCTGGCGCCTCCCGTGGCAGCTCCTGCGTACGAACCGCCTGCGGTAATGCCTCACTGTTAAGCTTGATCAACAGTACCTATAACTCCACCGCCCATTAGGTCTCCAACTTATCTACGGGGACCTCAGGCATGTAAAGAGCCTGTTCAGGCGCCCAAGAAGGCCTCACTACTGCTGCCGGCCTCTAGTCCCCCACAGCCTAGCATGGAGGATGAGAAGCTTGAGCGTTTCTTCGAATATATGCAGGAGAGGGAGACTCATCTAGTGGACGAGCTTGAAGGGCTCTATATACTCCTTCACGATGAGCAGAAGTTCACCTGGAAGGCGCTGAGCAGGCTTCTCCGCTTAGCTGATAAAGGATTGACGATACTTAGTACTATTGGCGTGCCCGTTGGGCTTGCTTTACTGATGGATGGGCATCTAGATGGCTTTCGAAAGCAATGGAGATCAGATTTTGCAGCAGCGGAGGCGCTGGGGCTGCTCAATTCTGGGTAGCAATTAATCTATATACAATACTTTATACTATAAATGATTGACGGAAGTGAGCACGCGCGCTGCCACTAAACCAGCTCAGCTTCTCTATAACGTACTTCAAAAAGTCGCCAAAGCTATCAAATATCTCAGCCTCCCGCCGGTGCCTCCGTATATACGCCTTCAGGTCGTGGAAGGACCGCTTAATTGGATTGAAATTAGGTGAGTATGGTGGGAGATACTCCACCCTCAGGCCAGCGTCCTCTATGAGCGCCCGCACGCGGCGGTTCTTGTGGCATGAGGCGTTATCCATGACGATAACTGAACGTGGCTGTGGATACGGCTGGCAGTAGGGGAGTACATCAACGCGTAGCCAGTCAAAAAACAGGTCCCCAGTGACGCTGCCTTGGTGTATTAAAGGCTGTGGTAGATAGCTGTTGACGGTATATGCAGGGAGCAAGCTCTATCTCTTCTCTCTCCCTAATACCTGCACGCCGTGGGCTGGAGCACCTATCGGAGACCACCTGTATCGCCTGTCCAACGTCCTTGAATTACACGCCGACTCGTCAACAAATACTATCTGATCTGGCGTGTAATCTTGTATCCTCCCCATCCACTCAGCGCGTAACTCAGCGCTTTGTGCGAGAGCTCTCCGTGAGAGCTTCTTCCTACTCCAGCGCCTCGTCGTGAGGATGCGACGGATTGAACGTTCGGAGACAATAAGGCCAAAATCGTCGAAGAAGAACCAGCGCATATCGTCGTAGTAGGCGTCAGGTTGCTCCGTAAGGTATTCAAATAAAGCCTAGGGCAATAATTAGATCTGCAGAGCCTGAATGGGGGGATCAACCGTACGTCCTCCATGTACTTCAAAATCTTCCGTTGCCCACCGCGACGAAGACGGCCATCTGGGTGCCCATATCGCTCACAGTGCAGGCGCCAACGTCGGAGAGTCCTCCCAGGGACGCCTGTAAGGATCTTAATCTCATGATTATCTAAATCTGCCTCAAAGTATTGCTGAACACGCGTTTTAGTGCTCTCAGGCCAATTTAGCGCTTTTGGGGCCATTGTACAGTAACGCGCGCTCAAAAAAAGGTAATTATTTTATCAGATATCAAAAGAGGATCACACAAAGCGTATTCGAACTCAAATCCCATAGATATAGGGCGACAGTGAGGTATTGGTGGTTGATTTTGTGCGAAGAGGTTGATTTTGTGAGTATTTTGTTAGGCGATTTGACCCCTGGCCACATTCATGTCCGATGCGGCCGACTCAGCCGCCGGCGACAATAGCAAAAAGGAAGAAAACAATTAACGAAAAATGTGCAAATCAGAATAAAGGGTTGATTCCGTTGGACCAGAAGAATCGGTAAAGATTAAGCTTCTCCGAAATCAAGCCTTTCGAGTGCAAGACGGGAGGTTCATGTCGATCACAGTGGTGGTTAGGCGACCCAACCTCCAACCTCCAATTCTCTTGTCAACCACAGAACTGCAAGGCCTGACCCCCAAGCGCTTATCTGCTTCCACACTCTCCAACACTCTCTGCATCGACCCCAACCTCCAACCTCCAACACAGAGGCCATGTCTCCGAAACAGCCGGGTATCATCAAAAATAAGTCTTATCAATATCGATAGCCGTGATCAAGACAAAGGCCACAAACGATATCTCCACAACCACATCAGCACAGCACAGCACAGCACAACACAACACAACACAACACATCCCCGTCATCCGCCTAATATCAGTAGGAAGAACAGCAGCGCACTCACCAGAATGCTTCCTGCCATGATTGCTGTAATCTCCCACCCTCCCTTGTGCACCATTCCTCGATTCATCGCATTCTGTTGGCGCCAGAAGCGAAAGGCGCCGACAAGAAGGATGAGCATGCCGAAGCCGATAAACACGGCAGAGAGCGGTATGCCCAGGAGGTGAAAGCCAAAGGTGGGAGATGGGGTCGGAGAGTGTTGCAGGCGGAACAGTTGCGCGGTTATGACGCCGGTCATGGCGAAGGCGAGGGAGGTGCGGAGGTAGCCCAGGAAGGTGCGTTCGAGCGCTGGATATGGCGGTCAATTGGCCTTCTAGCTCAAATACGCATGTCTACGAGCGGGGCGGAATACCTAGATGATCTCTATGCGCCCCAGAATCAACTGTGATTCTGATCTGGCTCGTCCAAAACTTGGCAATGGGGTCATACCAGTGCGGGACCTGTCGCGCCAGCCTGTATCTCCGCACATCATCATCCTCGGGGCCTTGGGAGTCTGGTTCGGTGGTGACTTCTGAAATGTGTCGGGACAGGTGCGGGCGGAGCAAGGGACTCAATCGCAGCGCGCCGCGCGAGCGAATGCTTGAAGGGGGTGGTGCCCCATTGCCTGACAGCTGCCACGACGCGTCTGTCTCCGATATGGGCCCCAGCTCTTGCGCAACATATCTCTCGCTCCTCACGGCTTCTTCCGAATCTGGATGCGGCGACGAGGATCCGTAGGCAAGCGCAGGCCGCGGCAGCGCAAGCGGCGAGGCTTGAATTGGGGTGGATGAGGGGCCAGGGTCCGTCATGGATTCGGCGGCACGATGGCGGGTTGTAGCAAGGAGGAGCGTCTATCCATGGCTCTGGAATGAGCGGTGACCTTTGGGGCTAGGAGTCAGGAACAGGACATGTGGGGAAAGCGTTCGCTACTCGTAGTGCGTTCACGGGACAAGCTTTTCGACGTTGCTCGACGCATCCCAAAACGAGTTTCCCCGGTTCTCGACCACGAGATAACATGTGTGTGGCGCACATATATGCCTGCGCCACAGTTCTGTCTCCAAAAACCGTCATTTGCTGTTGCTTTTTCCTGGTACTGAGCTAGATTACTATAGCAACTAATTACATATACCCCTCCTCTGTAAGCATCGAATTGTCATACCAGCTTCTCAGATAGCCCCTCTGTCTGAGCGCATAATCCTGCTCCGCACTCCCAATCAGCTGCCATACCCTGACCCGTATCCCAAAAACAACCCGCTGCCTACCCACCTCTGTCTCCAGCGCCTCAATTGCATACTCAGTCACGCACCTACACGCATGCAAATGATGTCCACAGCCTTCATCAGCGGCCAACGAAGTACCCCGCCTCATACACGACGGCGCAATTGCCGTAGGGCCATTGCGTCGCTCGAAATCGGTGTCGGGATGGTACACGAAACACAGCATTTCGTCCAGCAACTGCGAGGTAGAACAGTGCATGCAGCATCTGATGTCAAAACGGGCCAGAACTTCTCTTGTGAAAGCAGGGGACCAGTACACGTGGATGTTGGGCTGGAATTCGATTTCGTATGTAGCGTGGAAGATGAAGTTGCGATTCGAGACCACGGGTTTGATGGTGTATTTGAAGGATGTGTTGAATAGAGCCCCGAGTTTAGAATCGGGTTGGGGGTACAGATTGGCTGAGAAAGGGCGGAGAGTATCTGAGCAGCGTAGGGCCGAGATGCATATCTTGCTGTTGTCTGTGCGGGCCTGCTCGATGTGTTGGTCTGTTAGGCTGTAGAGGGGCCCGTCGAATTTAAGTGGAGTGCTGTTTGGTTTCATTCGAGAGCCTGTGTACGGCGATTGGAGATGTATCTGGACTTTCGAGCGGGCAAGTAGAGGGAGGCTCATGACGTTGAAGTTTGGGCCATGGAGGATCTTGCAGGGCTCACACAGTCGCCATCTGGGCAGGTCCTTTTGCAATTGCTTCAGCAATTTCATGTGCTCCCCCTTCTTCAATTTTTGTTTTGTTGTTGGCCCAAATTTGTTCCATAATGCCTTGCATGTCAGTCTTAGTGCGATCTTGTCCTGCGGTGAGAGGTAATCAATGATCTCATCCAAGATCTCAACGGGGCACTCGGAAAGAAGAATACATCGTGTTGACTTGAAGGCGAATAGACTGGGAAACCACCACGATCGTGTCGTTTGGGGAGTATGTGCAGTGCAAAGTTCTTTAGCGGCGACGCACGGGTATACTTGAACTGACTTGGATGGTAGGAGCATTTTGGTGAAGAGCTCATACTTCGTCGGGTGGGGCGCAGTGGGATAGATAACACTCCTAGATAAAGCAGAAGCTGAGGTACGAGGCTGGCGAGGTTGCAGCCTAGCCGTTCCTCGTGTTCAGCTGAACGCTGCGGAGACAATATCTTGCAAAGCACTGCCTCTGAACCATCAAAACAGGAATGTGGCGCTCAAAGTCGGCTATCAATTCGATCCAAAGCCATGGGAAACAAAGACGACGTTTCCACTCCTTCTTAATATATTTCTGCCTCAGGCAATATCCACACAACTCTTCATTTCTTTCCAATTCCGTAGTGGCACAGGAATAAAATGTCCATTCAATGCAAATTCACGCGTTCCCATCACCTATGAGTGGACATGTCTTTTATTTCGAATTCTCAATTTAGACACTTTTGAGTTCCATGCAGGACTGCCACACCATCAGGGGACATTCCAAACGGGTTGTCCAGATCTCTCACAAGAACTTGCTAGCCAAGCTCATCAACCCTCCGCCGCCTGACTGCTGCCCACCGCCGCCCTGCTTCATGTACATCTTGAATGCCATCTGAGCAGCCTTGGCAACGGCATCCTGCTTCGTAGCACCCGGGTCCTGCAATCAACGTTAGTTCTAGTCTTCCGTTGGATGAGCGCATATCAGATGCTCACAGTTTGTCCCTGGCTACTCTGCTGATCGAACAGCTTCGCAGCCTGTCCCATGGCCATACCAATAAACTCATTCTGGCCTCCCTTACCAGCATTCGAATTGCCCGAACCTCCTGTAAACATCTTGAGCGCCTGCATGGCGGCCGCAGCGCCCACGTTGTTGGAAGAAGCCTGCTGTTGCCCCTGTCCACCACCGGAGCCGTAGAACTTCTGATGCTGCTGAACTGCTTCATCTTCGTCGAGATCCTCCTCCTGAAGCTTGCTCTTCTTCCCAGACAACAGGCCTAAAGCACTACTGAAAAGGTTCGAGTCTCCCGCATCCCCAGCAGAGGAGCTGGCATGCTGCTCAGCGCCAGAGAAGTCATCCGAGCCTCCTCCGTATCCTCCCCCATACGGAGTACCGGATGAGTGCTGTTGTTGGCCTCCATATCCACCCTCCTGTCGACCCTCATGACGTTGAGGTTTCTCGCTGAAGTCATTGGACTGGTTGTAGAAGTTGTCGCCGCCGCCACCTCCACCTCCATAAGTGGTGTGGTCATAGCGGTCATCCTGGGGGTTCTGTCCTCCATGGCGACCCTCGGATCGTCGCTCATCTCCACCACCCTGGCGCCGCTCATCGCTATATCCGCCCTCCTGCCGGCGTTCGTCGCTTCCGCCATGTCCGCCTTCCCGGCGACGGTCATCGTTTCCGCCATATCCACCCTCCTGATGACGTTCATCGCCTCCACCATATCCGCCCTGCTGACGACGGTCATCATTTCCGCCGTAGCCGCCTCCTTGACGCTGGTTGTCGTACTCATCGCGGCCGGAGCCCTGGCGGTTGCTGTATTCGTCGTTGTAGGACATTGTGGGGTTGAGTGGGATTGAAATGGTAGATATGTGGTAGCTACGTATCTGTCAGTCTTCTATTTCATTTTGATACCCTTATTGATGGGATTCTGATTCGCACAACGACCCCAAAAGTGCCCAAGCAACCCTGAAGCTCCCATGCATGAAAATGCACCGTTCAAACTCTATATCCGGAGCTCACGCCACAGCCCACCACCAAAGCTCCGCAAAACCACATACCTTTAAGTCCAACAATTCATCCAAATATCAGAGTAACCCCGACACAAGAGAAGAACAAGATGGAGACAAAGTATTAAAAGCAACGATGGTACCTGAGCCCGGTCCGATCCGATCTAGCAGTGCATCATTCAGCTGTTGCGTGCACCTGCTGCACGCCCCTCCTTTCGCCCCCGGCCCCTCTTTATGACGTATCTGCGCCATATGCACGATATATGCATGCCACGCGTCTGCCCCTCATCGAATTATTCACACACGGGCTGCATCATATACAATGGGGCTGAAACGGGTGTGTTTGCTTCTTGTCGAGGAGGTATGTGGGGATTGGGAGAGGGAGGCAGGGAGGGTTTGTTTTGTGAATGTTGAGCTCGAGCAGTAAGGAATTTTCGAGTGTTCCTTTACGAGGATATTTGGTCGTGCTCAAAATTACGCAGCGACCCTAATTTGGAGGATATTTTTACATCTTCACAAATCTCCCCAGAAATGAAATCACAAGCATATGATCAATTTGAAGTTTCGCTTTGTTACAATTAAGATAAAGAGCGCAGCGAGAAGTATCTATGAAGCGACGAAGCACTATCCTATACCCTCCCTAGCCTCTATCTCATGGCCTCATACCTCGAAGGCAGAGTCCTACATCTATCAAGACTCTAGTAGTCGTTGTCGCGCTTGTTGCCATAGCTCGAGTTGTCATTGTCATTGGATCCGTAGCTCGACTGCTTCTTGGAGCCGTAGGAGTCGGAGGAGTTGTCGTTATCGTTAGAGCCATAGCTGCTCTGCTTCTTGGAGCCATAGGAGTCAGAGGAGTTCTCATTGTCGTTGCTGCCGTAGCTCGACTGTTTCTTCGAGCCGTAGGAGTCGGAGGAGTTGTCGTTGTCGTTGGAGCCGTAGCTGCTTTGCTTCTTGGAGCCGTAGGATGAGTCCTCGTTGTCGTTTGACTTGGAGGCGTAGCTCGACTCCTTCTTGCTACCATATGAGTCGTTGTCATTGGAACCGTAGCTTGACTCCTTCTTGCTGCCATATGAGTCGTTGTCATTGTTGTTGGAACCGTAGCTTGACTCCTTCTTGCTGCCGTATGAGTCGTTGTCATTGTCCTTCTTGGATCCATACGAGTTGTCGTTGTCTTTTGATCCGTAAGAGTCTGACTTGGAACCGTACTCGTTGTCGTTGTCCTTCTTGGAGCCGTAGGAGCTCTCCTTCTTGCTTCCGTAGGAAGAGTCTTCGTTGTCGTTTGAGCCGTAGCTGGACTGCTTCTTGCTTCCGTAGGAAGAGTCTTCATTGTCGTTTGAACCATAGCTGGACTGCTTCTTGCTGCCGTATGAGTCGTTGTCGTTGTCCTTCTTGGAGCCGTAAGAGTTCTCGTTATCATTGGAACCGTAGCTCTTGTTGCCCGAGCCGTAGGAGTCGTTGTTATCGTTATTGTAAGACATCTTGAAGGTTCTATAGGATGGAGTTAGTCGGAAGCTCAAGAATTGGGAAGCAAATGAAGCTGGAGCACACTTACGATTGACTGATTGAAGACTAGAGTCTCAAGTGGTGTCAATTGAGTGTTGAGGTGAAATTGGATGAAAGGGATGGCGCTGTGATGGTCAATCCCCTCTCGCAACCCATCCACCTTTATACCTCAACACCACATCCACAAAACTTGCTTCTTCTCTGAACAACAGACAACTACCCCTCCCCCGCCAAAAACAAACAACCCAGTAGAGCTGAATGACGTCCACCCATGTTCCCTTCTGCCGCGCGCCACAGAGCGCTCTAGATCTCGCGTATCCGTGGCGCAGGCGAGGTCCATCCCAATTCTGCATCGTTTCCAAGCTTTGAACTGCTCGACACCAACACACTCGGACGCCCCGTCCTGCATTTTGCGGGACCCCGATCCGTGGCCATCGAAGCTGAATCGGCCATGATTCGGCAGGTCGTCGCGGCCGCGCATACTGTGGAGTTGTTTTAGACGAGCAGTCAACCCAATCGAGGGAGGGGAACAGAGCACGCAACGAATCCAGAACGACGTCAGAGCCAAAAGCAAGATTGACGATATGCATGTCAAAATTGACAGACCGGCATAGCCACAATGATTGTAGATGGTGCCATTCATGGATGGGTAAACACCATGTTATCGACTGTTCTCGACCAGGCTGGTTTGCTGCAATAAAGTCCCTGCAGAGTTGTTTGGGCAGGGGGAGCTGAAATGTTGATGCATTGAGCATGGCCAAGTGGCGATATCTGCGGGATTTGGGTTGGTGTAGTACGATGGGCACCTGAGCGACCAAAGCTAAACAGGCAGGTACGGCCGTTCTGAATTCGACATCGAGTTAAGCTTTCAAGTGGATCGAATTTCTTGTTCCCAACTTTGCAATCATGTAACTACCCCCTGAGGCAATGTAAAGGTGCAACTTACCTTCGGCCATCGCCGTCGCCAAAGCATTGACAAAGTTAGACACTCCTAAGTTCTTTCATGCAGTGAGCTGCATCATAGACTAGTGTATAAATGCCCGCTATTCATGGCCCCTGGACGGGCAAGTGCAAAGGGAAGCCGAGCGAGAGCTTCAAGCAAGGTCCAACCTTGCCTTGTACACTTGCTATTGTGATTCGCTGCAATGCTAGTCTTCATGATATCGCAACGCATCGAATACCGAGACAGGTTTGTGAGATGGCGCTTGGGTTGGAGAGTTGAACGAATTCTCCCCAACTGGGATGAGAAAGAATCCCCATTCTATCAACTGACGTCATTTCTTGTAAGAATTGCTGTGCCCTTAATATCGAATCGTAAGAAATGGCGCACCCTGCAATTGAACCGCATGATTGATTCTCTACCATATTGGCCGGTATTTTGGGCATATTTTGGTGACACGTGATTGATTGATTGATTGATTTGATCACGTAAAGCCTGTCCTGTGTCTCTTGGGTGCACAAGCTAACTGTCAGCTATTGTTTCAGGCTCTCCTTTACAAGGAGCTCGTATTTAGTAAGTCCTAACCAAAAAGTGAGGCCTATATACACCCTACCCATTTTAGTAGTAACTACTATTTAGAGAAAGATTTTGCTTTACCAAGAAGGCGCTACAAAGATATATATAGTATAGATAGTAATAAGTATTCAGATACACAGTATATGGTACTCTACCCAGTACCAATTACAATAGTAGATTAAACAAAGCTTTTATACAAACAACGCGTGCATAGTTAAGAAGCTAAATATCAGGGATATTTCTATATAGGCTCTAATGGAGATCCTATAGATTACCCTTAGAGGCACCCTAGGCTAAGACTAGCCCTAGTTACCTAACCTATCCTATATATTCTTAGATATATCCTTAAGGGCTCCTTAAGGATTTATCTTAATATATATATTTTGCCCTAATCTAAATTACCTACTATAATATACCTTATAATTTAAATCCTTCTCCTCTCCTTAATATAAAGAGGTAGTTAATTTATAATTAGTATATTTTTTACTAAGAAATTTTCTTACTCTTATAACTGTAAAAAAGGATATAGATTAATATAATATAGTAACTAATACGATCCTCTATTATCTAATAAATACCCCCTAATAGGTCTATATACTACTGTAAAAACTCTGCTAGTATAGTATATAGCTATCTAGGCTAATCTAGGCCAGCCTACCTATAGCTGGGAAAGTCCTATATAATCTATACCTAATACCTTATAATAGAACCCCTTCTCTTTATAGAAGGTAACCCCACTATTAAAGACCCCCCTAACTTAATTTCACTAAGGCTGGGGTTTATCCTAGATTAGTAATCTCTGTTTCTAGCCTAGCGCGCTAAGCCTGTTAAAAACTATCTAGGTTAATCTAACCTAGCTTCCTATTCTCCACTCTACTAAACTAAGTAAGTTTTTTCCCATTTTTAGTGTCTCCTCTAGGCCCCTTATCTAGGGTAATCTGGGGCTATCTAGGGCTGCCTACCCTATCCCCTTCTTAAGTTAGTCTAGCTAACCCCTTGTCTAGGCCTATCTAGACTAATCTTAACCTACCTACACCACCCCAGCCACTATCCCCTATAATATTATTTGTTAACTATTTTATAAAGGAGAAGCTAGCTGCTACCCTTACTAGTGCCCTAATATAATTTAATATATACTATATATATTTCTTAGTATTCCTTAAGGCCCTTATTAATAGTAAGGACCTTACCCTAAGTTATCTAGGGCTATCTAATATAATCTAGAGCAGGGTAAGGGGATTAAGGTCTATTAGTATATTAAACTAGCTAATTATAATCTTTAGGAGCGTATAGTCTTTGTTAGTTAGAATCTATATACTATAGAGGAGGCCTAGGAGCTTCTATACTATATTCTATGCTACTACTAGGGGTGCTATTATTATTAGGTTAGTAGCCCCCATCTAGGCTCGTCCTAGGCAATCTATACTAATCTAGGGCAATAGTTACCTAAGGAGA
>ML977610.1:277335-291054 GCA_010015725.1 Amniculicola lignicola CBS 123094 | reverse complement strand
GGGCTATAGCTAATAGTATAGGGATAGTTATCTTAGTAGGTATAGAATAGGTAATAGAGATAGTCTATAGGGTAGATTATATAGTAATCCTTAGGGTATCCCTATAGGGGTAGGTTTATACAAAGGTATAGAGGGTTTAGGTATATAGAGTTTAGGTGTATACAAAGGTACTATAAGTATAGTAGGTTAATAATTAGGTAGGATTATATTTGTATCTCCTTGTGATATATTATACAGCTCTATAGTAGTATTATCTATTATTCCCTTTAGGCTGTACACCCCTTTCTTCTCTATAGTAATCTTTAGTTCCTATCTAATCACACAATTTATCTATAAGAAGTATTCTCTCTTCTATCCTCTAAAATCTTCTATAAAAGCTTGTAGGGTATTCTTACCTATAGTAGTTATTATATAAAGGTTAATAAGTGCGTATCTAGCGTATAAGGATAGTTGGATGTTTAATAGGTTGTTATCTATATTAATATAATCTATCTAGTATTATCATTGTATAGTACCTCTTAATATCTTCTTAGTAATATTAAGGCTTTCTGCTATGTCTTTGTATATATTAATATACTTAGACTCTTCCTTAGGTATATCCTTCTTATTATTATTGTTAGAGGTAGGCTGTAGGGTAGTTGTATCAGGGGTTGTATTAGGGCTTACTATTATAGTAATAGTGTTGTTGTTATTTTATACTGTTAGCTTATTTATATAGCAAGGTTTTCATTTTATATAATTTGCACTATCTTCCTATACACTAGTTTAGTATATAATCCAATCTCTCTATTATATATACTAGTTTAGCAGGCTTAATAGGTAATAAAACAAAGGTCCTTATTAATTTACTAGGATAAGACTCTATCTTTACTCTTACTAATTTGTAGTTGAAGTTAATTAACTACTAATTAGTATTAAATAGACTTCCTTCTACAAGGTGTAATAGGTGTATAATAAGGTATGTAAGCGTAAAGGTGGAAATCTATCTTCTATACACGTATATTGGTATAGGCTCAATAGGGGTGATACTCAATCAGATTGTAGTATTATTCATATCTATCTAGATATAGCTGGGATAGAGGTTTTGTATATAACCCCCTGCTAAGCCTTTGCATAGGCGTTATATAATAAGATTATATAACTCCGCACAAGGGCAATATATTACCCCTTTGTTATCTACGTACAGATAATAGGCTATATATTTAAAAATGACATAGGAAGTCCACTTAAACCTAAATACTTCTAGGGTAGATATAATGTTAGTGTACTATACCTACTATAATTTATAGACATTTTCCTTAGCACTAGGCCCTTTAAACCTCTTTACTAAGATAAGCTTTAATAGTAGGTTATTTAGCTGACTTTTCACTGCAATAGTATTAGATTAGCCCCTACTACGTTTAGCTATAGTAACCCAGTCTTTAATACTAAGCTAGAGATCCCAGTATTTCTTATAGTCTTCCTAAGGAGAACTATATTTCATTCTTATATATTTGTATACTCTAACTCTAGATTTAGTAGCTTTAACAAGTGTAAGGTTATTTAAACTAGTCTTAGGATCTATAGTTTCTTTATCTAGAGTATTAAGTCTTTTCCTTCCTAAGGCTTTCATTCTATTACGCTTAGGGGTTATATTTTTACTACTAATGCTATTTATATCTACAGTTTAATACTTAAGCCTACTAAGTACATTAAAATCAATTTAGGTATAGTATTTATTCTATACAGAACTTATTTTAAGCAGTATATAATAGAGGGCTAGGGTTGTAGTTATTCTTAGTTAGAAGAAGATATATATGAATAAATACTCACTTTTATAATTTTCCTAAGAGGAAAGAGATATATATAGCTGGGGCTATAATTATTCTATAGAATATATCAAGTATATAACTATAGTAATAGATTTAGTACTATAAACTACGGGAGGATAGATAAAGCTATCTACTCTCCTACTGGTATTATATATTCCTAATAGTTACCCTAATATATATTAAGCATAATTTATTAAATAAGAATAGAGAATTATAGTAGAGAGGCTCTTTAAGCATAGAGGTACTACTTAAGTAAAGGTTAAGGTATTGCATTTTCTATATAACCCTAAAAGTTTAAGGGAGGTAGATAATAAGTATACTAAGAAACTTACAACGTTATTAAAGGTAGGGAATAAGTAAGATATTTTATAATTTTAAAGTTATATTCCTACTATTATTAATTAGTATCAGCTTAAGGATACTATTACTACTTTGGGAATTTCTACTAAGTAATTACTAGATCTATATAACTGCCTAGAGCTAGATTTTCCAGCTAGCTTCTAATTGGAATATCTCTATAGATAACACTAAATTAAAGCAGCTATAAATATCTATCTAGGCAGCTACTAGATTGTAGATCTATATCTTATAGGTAAAGACTCTTCCCTATATAGAAATAGATTCTCACTTTAGCTAGATCTTAATAATAACCTAAAAACTGCACTTATCAAAGAGTACACCTTTAAAAAACAACTGGATAATAGTAAGATATACTGCAAAATCCAAGAATACCAAATATCTAGAGACCTATACCTTGAGAACTAGTAGTAGGCTTATTTAAATATAATATCTAAATATAAAGTAAGAAACTTAAAGTAGATTCTCTGCTACAGAGATTACATATATATATTTAATCTTTAGTTAGATATTCTAGCATTGAAATAGGGTATGTAATTAAGTATATTATATAAAAATTTTGCTATAAAATACTATAAGGTAAGAGTTCCAACTAGGGTGGTTTTCCCTAACTATAGAAAAGTATTGAAAAAATTAACTAATACCAACCTAAATGGTATAACCCAGCTAAATTAAAGTTACTAAAAATAGTAGGAGATCTAGGTTCCCTTGCTAAATGTAGGGTGTATCTCTACTAAGTTTTAGGGGTATATATAATTTAAGTTAGTATTAGTTAATCTTTTCTATACCTTCCTATTATTATAGAAAACTACCCTATCCCTAACTGTAGGTGCTTCTAATTACTAATTATACTAAATTAGAAAACCTCTACTACCTTAGGTATATTAAGGAAGTATAGACTAAGATTCTCCCTAATATATAAGTAAGACAGAATCTAGATAGAACTACTATAAAAGCCTTAGAGCTTACTACTCTAGGCATAAGTAGGGCTAATAGGGAACTTTTATATAGTTAATTATATAGTAGTAAAATTTTTAGTACTTTTAGTAAGTAAGAGTATAAAGCTATATAGGTAGAAGTACTATCTATCTCTATAGACCAATTAATTCCCTCTCTCTATAGCTACTTTAAGGATATTAACTACTTCTAAGGCCCTGTTAAGTGTATAAAATTACTTATAGAGTTATTACTAAGGGATTCTATATCCTCTACCCTCCTAAGAGTGTTTAGGGATAGGAATTAGAGGGTTAACTAATACATAGTTTAGGAATCTAAGTCTAGATTTGTACTTAGGCTAGGGGATTTATTAGATAGAGAAGATTTTATACTTTAACAGATATAGATTATTATAATATACTACTCTAAAGTGAAACTAGACTTAAAACCTAGTAAGGTAACCTTATACAAGATTACTACTTACACCTATTAATTAGGATTTAAGTCTAATCCTTAACTTAATTTAAGGGTCTACTAATAGGCAGATTGCTTATAAAGTACTACTAGAGGCTTAGAGACTAGACTACTTTAAATATAATACTACTACCTTTAAGGACTATATAGAGTAAATAGTTAGATTTTTTTCTACTACTAAGGTACTAATAGAAGTAGAGGTAAGAAATATATTTAAGGTTAATAGTAATAATAGGCCACCTAAATAATACAGAGTTCTAGAGCTAAAGGACTATAAATAGGATAAGTTATTATTATTTTTAGATAAGTTATATAATACTAATAAGTAATAGTATCCTAAGATAATATCTTTCTTTGTCTATAGATCTATGTACTTTACCTTTTTAGGTAAACTAACCTATATTATTAATCCTAATACAACTTATAGACAAGGTTTTCCTAAGTAAGAGATACTTAAAAGGGAAACTAAAGAAGAAATAAGAGATTTTACTAAGTAGTAGTAGCTAGCTTAGCTAGTAGATTAAGAAAGGAGGAGATAGAGACGAGCTGAGCAAGAGAGGGAGAGGTAGAGATAGGCTAAGGAAGAACAGCTAGCTTAATTAGTTAAAGAGAGGTAGGCTAAAGAAAACCTACTTACTTAGCTAGTTAAGCAGATATAGGCTAAGGAAGGATAGCTGGCTTAGCTAACTGAATAGAGGTAAGCTGAGGAAGGACAGCTGGCTTAGCTAACTAAATAGAGGTAAGCTAAGGAAGGACAGCTAGCTCTGCTAGCTAAAGAGAGGTAAACTAAGGAAATTTAGCTTACCTAGCTAGCTAAAGAGAGGGAGAGGTAAAGGTAAGTAGAGGAGAGAGACTAGATAGTAGAGTAAGAAAGATAGTAGTAAGCTAAAGAGGAGAGATATAGGTAAACTAAGCAAGATCTATTTAAAGAAGATAATATCTAGGAGATATATATAGGACAGAAATATCTTATAAAGACCTAACCTAATAGAGAGATACTAGCTAACCTATAGAAGCTTAATAGAAAGAGGCTATATAATAAGAAACCTAAACCCCTAAGAGGGATAGGTACTATATAAAAAGAAAAAGACTGTAAATAGATTACCTAGATTAACTTAGGGGAAGTTATAAACCTATAAGTTAAGTATAAGTAGAATTAGGTAAGTAAATCTCTACTCTACTAAATAATACTAATTCCCTAGTAAAAGGTAAATAGTAGTAGGTATAGCTAGTGGTACAAGATAAGTAGGAATAAGAAAGGCTAGCTAAGGAGGAGAGGTAGAGGGAAGCTAAGGAGGTAGAGAGGTAGAGGGAAGCTAAGGAGGCAGAGAGGTAGAGGGAAGCTAAGGAGGCAGAGAGGTAGAGATAAGCTAAAGAGGTAGAGAGGGCAGAGAAGTAGTAGTAAGCTAAAGAGGCAGAGAGGGTAGAGAGATAGTAGTAAGCTAAAGAGGTGGAGAGGGTAGAGAGATAGTAGTAAGCTAAAGAGGTAGAGAGGGCAGAGAGATAGTAGTAAGCTAAAGAGGTGGAGAGGGTAGAGAAGTAGTAGTAAGCTAAAGAGGCAGAGAGGGCAGATAAGTAGAGATAAGCTAAAAAGGCAGAGAGGTAGAGATAATCTAAGAAAGAGAGGAAATAAGCTAAGGAAGACCAAGAAAGGCTATCTAAGGAAGAGAGACAGTAACTAGTAGAACAAAAAAGTAACAAGTAAACTAAAGAGAAGAGGTGGACTAAGTAAGCACTATTTAATATAGATAATATCTAGGGGATATATATAAGTAAGGGATAGGAATATCTTATAAAGACCTAACCTAATAGAGGGTTACTTACTAGCCTATAGAACCTAGATAGAAAGAGGCTATATAAAAGGAAACCTAAACCCCTAAGAGGTATAGGTACTATATAAAGAGAAAACAACTATAAGTAGATTACCTAGATTAACTTAGGGGAAGTTATAGAACCTGTAACTCCTAGATAAATAGAAAAGAATTAAGTAGAATTAGGTAAGTAAACCTATACTCTACTAAATAGAACTAATTCTCTAGTAATAGATATCGCTAATTCTACTACTCCCTATCTAAATCAATAGGTAGACGCCTAAAAAGTCCCCTTAAATTTCAAGATCTTTGAGAGAGGGACTTAGAGGGTTGAATATAGTCTTCTAGTTAATCCCTCTAAACTATTAGTAGTAAAGGAGGTAAAGTGACTAGTAATAAAGTATATAAGAAAGTATAATAGTATATAGATATATAATACAAACTTCTATAAGCTAGATCCTTATATATATTTTAAGGACGTTACAGTAGATAGGATAAATACTATACTTTTAATTCTAGAATTGGAAAGAGATACTATTGAATTTCTAGATACTCCTAGAATATATAATAAGCTACAAGCCAAATTAGTAGCTAGCTAACCTAACCTAGTATCTAATTTGTAGGTTAAGTAGGGAGATATACCTAAGCGTAAAAAGGGTTACCTAGAATTCTAGGTAGGTATATCTAATAAGCCAAATAATAGAGGATAGATATTTACTTTATAATTTACACTCCAATTATAATTATCCTTTATAATAATTTAGATAGGGGATTAGGGTAATTAGGACTTAGTAACCTTAGGTAAAAGGAAGCACTTCTAGGCACTCTCTAGCTAATTACCCTAACTTAGAAGTTAAAAGAACTTATTAAGTAAGGTTATACTCCTATCTCCTAAATAGGAGTTTATTGCTAATAATATAAGTTAAGTATTTAAAGTAACTTAACTAATAAAGGTAAACTAGATAACTACTATATTAAGAGTAAGATTATATAGATACAGTTAGATTCTAAAAGTGCAACTATAATTCTATTTTTAGAGGGGACTAGAATTGGGTATCTTGCTAAAAGTAAGACACTAGATATAAGAGTTCAAATTCTTTATTCTATAATCCTAAAGTAAACTAAGGTATACTCTAACTACTTATTATCTCTATTATATATAAATATATAATAGCTTATAAATAGTAGCAATTAACTTGTTAGTATAGTTACTATACTATACTAAGTATAAAAGAGCTTAAGACATATAACCAATAAAAAGCTCTAGAAATAAAAGAAGAGCCTTCTAAATAAAGGCAATAAGCTATACAGCAACTATAGTACTAATATCTATATTTTATTATACTATAAGTTAATAGTAAATATTATAGCTATACCCCTAACCTAGTATACTTGTTATATAACTACACTTCCCTAATGTAACTTAGTTAATTACAGTAATCCATTAATAACACTCTATCTATAAGCCTAGTATTTAGTATATATAGTAAGCTAACTACTATAAAATAGATCTTACTCTAATAGATTGGCAAAATATTTCTATTAATTAAGGATAGCTGGGGCGGAGGCTGCAGGGTAGCCTATACTATATATACTATTAAAGCTCTATAAGATAATTAGATATATTATAGTATAGTTGAATTTATCTTTGTCTGATTAAGTAAGGGGGTTAACATTAAATATAACTAGAGTCCCTAAGAAATTTCCTAAAGCAATAGCTAAGTTTACCTTCTTAATGAATTCCTTACAGTTAGGTAGATAAAAGTATAGGATTAAGATATTATTAGCGCCAGTACAGCTACCACTTCTGTTAGGGTCTTAACCAGCTATTAAGCTAAAGGCTAGAATTAGGCTTAGGTCTATAGATATAGTAGGTATTATAGAAGCAGAGATAATAGCTACTAGAAGAGCAAGAATAGTAGAAGAGTACATCTTTAATCAGCATAATATAGCTCTAGAAAAGTTGGGAATAAAATATTCTTATAGTTGAACTTACTGGCCCTCTTTAAAATAGCTGTGTAAAGGACTAAAAGGGTCTACTATTGCAAGTATATTACAGATCTCTATACTACTATAGGACCTGTTTTAGTACCTATTAGGAACTATTTAGTCCCAATCTAAATCACGCAGCTATATTAATCTAAAGTTACTTTTATTAGATATACAGTTACTTGTAACACTAGCTTCCTCTTATAGTATACTAAGGGGAATCTGCTTAGTTATAGGCTATCTTATACTAGCTAAAATTAGTAATTATTCTAATTAGAGGTACTAACTTGGGTAGCAACCTTATATAAATTAAGTGCCCCTTATAGCCTTACAGCTGATTATAATTCCTTAGTATTACTACTATAGTAGAGAGGATAGTAATAAGGATTAATATCTTTATATTGATTATAGAAATAATGTTCAATAGTTAATAAGCTGAGTTAGCTAAAGGGTACTCTAATCGTGATCCTATACTAGCTTATATTTAACTAGGGTACCTAGAACACAGCAGAGGTTAATTAAAGCCTTAATTAAGTTACTGTAATTTAGTATTCAAGCTTTCCTTATAGTATAAGATTGGAAGGATATTTATATAGTAGTTAGGCAATACTTTTTCGTTCTAAGCTATACTCAACTAGTTCTAGTTTCTACTCTACCTTGCCTAGATTAAGAGTAGATAGGCTAAGTTTTCTTCTTATATCCTCAGCCCCAATTGTATTAAAAAACTCAGCCTATATTAGAATCTGCCTAACTTAACTTCTATGAATATATAAAGCTACAAAAGGAACTATTAGGACTTAGTTTTATACCTAGTATAGTTGTATATCTTAGAATTACTAGGAAACTATTCTATAAGCTAAGTTCCTAGAAAGAGCCCCTCTTATAGCGCTTACAGCTCTTGCATAGCAGATTTTAATCCTTAGGATTAAGTATTAAAGACTCCTTTTAAATATATAGCAATAGACAAATTCTCCTTAGATTCCTCTTAGAGTCTCTAGTTTACTTCTTTTATATGCTCTAGTTCCCTTTCTATATACTATTAGTATTCTAGTTTAGCTAATACCTGTATTCTTATTTCCTCTATTATATAACTTAATAGGGTGTTCTCTTCTTATAGCTGATTAATCAGAGCACTAAAACTAATCTCTATTTTACTAATAGTCAACGCTACAGTACTATCTAACACACCTAAGGTATTGGCAGAATTTCTTTATTTAGCTGGAATAGCCTTAAAAGTCTTCCTAATACTATTATATAGATCCTTGTATATACTAATAGAATAATTACTTATATTTTTTAAGAATAAGTATTTTTTCTTAGGGAGAAATCTCTAAGCGTATAGATTATCTAGGCTAGGAAGGAGACAAACCTAAGCTAGCTCTATAATAATACTAAGCCTACTTTCTAGGACTTATTAGCTTCCTTAAATATAGGGGCTAGTTTAAATTATATATATGTGTTAATAGTTCCTTACAGCACTTTATCCTCTACTCCTATTATTCTAGATTACTTATATACATTAGAGCTATAGATTAATAGAGAATATAGATTCCTGTAGAGATGATTTACGTAATTTCCTCCTTAAAATCTATATTATGTCCCTGTAGTTGTTTAGGGTACTGAAATAGCCTCTTACTATTATTAGGAATATTTTAAGTACTTAGCTATAACTAGCTATAAGATACCTATATATAGAGTAGGACTAGTTTTAAATACTACCTCTAAGTAATAGATATTTAAAACTATATACTCCTGTTGATTTATCTAGTTCTATCTTTATTACTAGTAGCTATATTCTAACTACTTGGCTGGATTATAATTACAATATAGAGAGTACTTAAAGAGGTATATAGTATAGGCTAGATGGCTTATAAAAGCCTTTAAAAAATAGAGTTAGTAACTTAAGAGATATTAGACTAGCAGGGGCTACAAACTTAGTAGTATAATAATTATCCTAGCTAAGTTAATATAATAGTACAGAGTAAGTTTAGTAATTATTAAAGGTATAAATATATATATAGATTCTGAACCACCTAAAGGTCAAAGTATCTTAGACCTATTCTAGAAAATAGGGGCTTCTATTATACTAGGGGGAGGTTAGATATAACTTAGTAATATTATTAAAGATGTTAATATCACTTTATTAAGTATCTGCTAGTGTTATTAACTAGTAGTCTCTTTGATATTAAGGTCAAAAACTGACTAGGCTAAGCTGCTCTAAACTATTGCTATATACTCTATACTAGCAACCTAGGTAGTAGTAGCTGGATCTATTAGTTAGTATCTTTAGATATATGCGCAGCAACATCTTAAATAATAAATAGTTAAGTCCTTACCTATCCCTCTACTCTTGCTTTATATGCCTAGTACCTTACCTAGCTATAACTCTAGAAGTATCTAGTACCTACGTACTCCCCTAACGTTCAGCTCTACTATTATCTACAAATGGCTTACTAACCCACTTACCTTGCTATATTTATCCTAAAAACGTACTATACAACCCTTCCTAATAGGTTCTATAACCTAAGTAATGTTAATTACTCTAGCCTACAAATATAAACTATCACTTACTATAATAGAAGGATAATACCAAATAATAGCCCTAACTAGGCAAGCTTAGTGTAGTAAAAACGATGTATATTGGATAAGGGTGATATAGAGGAGAATGCTATCTTAGTGGACAACGCAATAATACTATTGCCCTATCCTCTATTTATCTAATACTAGTATAAGTACCTCTGTATAATCTGGGAAGTCTAAGTTAAAACTAGTAATAAGTCTAGCTAAGACTTTATAGGTTGAACTAGTATCTGTATATTAACTAGTAGTAATACTAAGGCTCTAACGCAATTTCTATGCTACCTACGCTTAATGTTAAACTATATACTAAGACTATTTAAATCTGTGAAAACATTCTACCTATACCTACCTTATTATTATAATCTAAGTAAAATATTCTACTAATACCCAACTTCTAATCCTTCTCCTTAGTGAAGTTATCTACACTGCCTAACTAACCTATTTATTAGCTTGTTATTATCTGGATAGTTACTAGTATCCCTATCCTCCTTCTAGTACTATATCTAGTAATCTAGCCTTTGTAGAGGTCTAGGTTAGGTTAGATTAGTTCTATAGAAGTTATAGAGCTTATGTAGGCTATTCTTAAAGTTAGCTATATTATACTACTTTAGATTATTATTATAGCTAAGCTATTTTATATAGTATTTAAGCTTTCTCCCTCTCCTAAAGATACAGGCTACTAGAACTTACTTAACCTTATATTTATCTTCTTTATACCCTTAGGTAGAAAGAGCTGGTTTAGACAGGGAGTATACTACTAGAGTATACTTATACTAAAGCCTAGGCTATAACTCCTTATAAAAGCTTATACTCTAGAAATTATTATTTTACTTATTTACCTAAGCTTCTCTAGTCTCTAAAAATATAATATTATCTATTTATCTATTAGTTTATAGGTAATTGCTCTTTAGATAGTTAATCTTACTAATATACTCCCAATCCTTATTATTAGCTCTATTACTAAGAGTATTTTTGTTATTAAGACTATTATTTAATTTGCTATACTATAAGGATAGTAGTATATTATCTTTGCTTTTATTTTAGTCTAATATAATTTCTGAGATTAGTAAGGAGCCTAAGCTAGTAGAAGATAGGGCTTTAACTAGAGTAGGATAGGATATTAACCTCTTCCCTTAGTTCTAAATTATATTACTTTTATTGATAAATTTATATATTAGATCTTCTATCTTCTGTCTTAATAGCTGTCTTCTGCTAATATATATCTACTTAGTTAGTCTAGGTCTCCCTTTGCCTACTAACCTAGGCCTTTTAATAGTACTCCTAAAATTAATATAGTAGATATCTTTAAGATAAAACTGGAGTTTCTATAATAACATAAATAACTCTCTATAATAGAGCTTACTTAGAGGGTATACTAGCAACTAGGAATCTTTAGGATACTAATTATAGATATAGTCTTTCCATTTAGCTGTCTTAAGGAACTGCTGTATTTATATTTCAGGGGGTAGGGACTTATTACCTAAATAGTTAGGATAGAACCCTAGAGTAGTAAGTATTCCTCTGTAGATTAGTAGGTTATACTATATAGGGATTATTTTAGGCTTGTCTAAATAGGTTTAGTAATAAACATTCTATTCCTCTTAGTTAATAAACTACCTACTATAGAGGAAGTAAAACTCTATAAACTTATAACTTTTCTTAAGCTACTTCTAATAGCAACTATATATATATTTCTACTATATAGTAGCTAGTTAACTATTAGAAATTCTCTAATTAGATGCTATATTATAAATAATAGGTAGGGTTATATACCTGTCAATCTTTTATATAAAGCCTGTTTTTAGATAGTAGTATTTATCTAGCTTAAGACCTAGTTAGAGTACTACTTCCTCTTCTTATAAATAGAGCTTAATTAGATCTTAGAGGATAGCCTTGCCTATATTACTACGTATAGTAGCCTTAATAAATATACTAGATACTAGATAGTTATATACTAGTATAAGTTTATATACTTATTAGAATATAGTTCTATAATAGCTAGTACATTCTTTTATATAGGCGTTAACTTTACTTATAGGTTAAGTAGGCTATTCTCCCTAACACCTATAAAGTGCTTCTAAAATTAGCTTTTATTTCTGGGCCTATAACTCCTTCCGTTTATTCTTTAATTATTGGAAGACTAGGGTTTAATTGAACGAATGTACGCCTAAAGGGTGTACTAAAGGGTAAGTAGGCACAAAGAATCTGATTATCTACTGTATACTACTGTCTAGAGTAAGATAAGATGGAAGCTTTTATGCCCCTACTAAGGTAAAGCCAAGGCAGGAGCCTTATTAGGAGCCTTAGCCTCAGCTAAGGCCTTAGCTGAGGCTAATCCTGATTACCTAATTAATTAATCACAATTAATTAGGGAATTATATTTAGATACTAGTAACTTTTTACTTTATAAGTTAAGTATCTATATATTCTATCTTATTAATCTATATACTAGTAAGCCTCTCCTTTACCTACTTATTCTTTTTCTCTCCTTACACAAAGTGGACCTATAATACCTCTCCTATTTATAATATCCCCTAGCTTCTCTACCTACATATAATTCACCTTCCCTCTAGGGTAGTACCTATGCTTAGCATAGGTAAGAAGGAGTTCTTGCCTAATTATATAGGGGAGGAGGCTGAAATTATACATTGTCTATCCCTTAAAGTTACTACTATCCTATAGTATATACTCTCTCCTAGCTATCTTATAATATATATTAATTAGGAGGTACACTATATACAAGTATTATTATTATTATATAGAGGGAGTATTTATATCTATCTAAAGTTAATTAAGTAGGAGGTTAAGGTCTACCTCTCTATATAGGATTATTGTCTATACGTAGATAATAAAGGGGTGATACATTGCCCTTGCGCAGAGTTATATAATCTTATTATATAACGCCTATATAAAGGCTTAGTAGGGGGTTGTATACAAAACCTCTATCCTAGCTATATCTAGATAGACATAAATAATACTACAATCTAATTGAGTATTGCCCCTATTGAGCCTGTACTAATACATATATATAGAAGATAGATTTCTACCTTTGCGCTTACGTACCTTATTATACACCTATTACACCTTATAGAAGGAAGTCTATTTAATACTAATTAGTAGTTAATTAACTTTAACTGCAAATTAGTAAGAGTAAAGATAGAGTCTTATCCTAGTAAATTAACAAGGACCTTTATTTTGTTACCTATTAAGCCTACTGAACCAGTATATATAATAGAGAGATTAGATTATATACTAAACTAGTATATAGGAAGATAGTGCAAATTATATAAAATGAAAACCTTGCTGTATAAATAAGCTAATAGTATAAAATAATAATAATACTATTACTATAATAGTAAGCCCTGATATAACCCCTGATACAACTACCCTACAGCCTACCTCTAATAACAATAATAAGAAGGATACACCAAAGGAAGAGTCTAAGTATATTAATATATATAAAGATATAGCAGAAAGCCTTAAGATTACTAAGAAGATGTTGAGAGGCACTATATAACTATAATACTAGATAGATTATATTAATATAGATAACAACCTATTGAATATCCAACTATCCTTATACACTAGATACGTACTTATTAACCTTTATATAATAACTACTATAGGTAAGAACACCCTATAAGCTTTTATAGAAGATTTTAGAGGATAGAAGAGAGAATACTTCTTATAGATAAATTATGCGATCAGACAGGAACTAAAGATTACTATAGAGAAGAAAGGGGTATATAGCCTAAAGGGAA
>ML977610.1:177694-258314 GCA_010015725.1 Amniculicola lignicola CBS 123094 | reverse complement strand
ATAGTCTAGTTAGTATCTTAGGTACTATTATCTTAGTTCCTATAGGTCCTTCCTTATATAAGGTTAGTTTAGGTGGTAGCCTAGTAGATAAAACCATTAATAGCGTGCAAGATCCTTAGGGTAGAAGTAGAGTTTCCGCAAGATCTCTATTTACTAGACTTTTCAGTTCTATAGCCATTTTATAGTTTATCCTAATTATTCTATACAGTCCTTTATAGTTTATTATATCCCTAAGTTCTTATCCAATTACATAGTTAATATATTAGAAGTATTCTACTTCCTATGCATAGAAGTATTCCTCAAAGTTATTAAGGATTTAGTTGGGTAATCCTTTTGATTAGCGGATATTAGCAAGAATATATATAGCATATATATTAAGGTAGAAGGTTAATAGGTCTATAGTTATATTAATCTAGTTATTCTAGTATCAAAGGCGTATAGCGCTTCAGAGGGTAGATATTCTAATACTGGTTTCCTCTAATAGGTCCTTATACGAATATAGGAACTTTGCTTCTTCTTTATACAAATCTAATTAGTTCTTATCTAGGATTAGTAAACATGTAGGTTGGCTAGCTTTAGCTGATATAGTATTAGCTAGTTAGTTAGGTTAAGCTATTATAGTACTGGTGTTGGCGTTAGCACTAGTATTTATTTGTTTTAGTTACTGCTAGGTTTGTACAGCAGGATTCTTAGGGTATATAATACACTATCTTCCTTTATACATTCTTGAAGGTTAATCTCTCTATTCTATAGCTATAAATAGAAATAGTAATAAAATAGAGACCTTAGTAGAAGTTGGTTTCACTAAGGTATAACTCTATCTTTACTCTTGCTAATTTGCAGTTGAAGTTAATTAACTACTAATTAGTATTAAATAGACTTCAACATATGCTGTGGATAGGTAGCTCTATCCTAACATACGTGTCTATAGTATATATATATATATAGGACGTAACTGGGTAGTGTACAATCAGGGGTTGGTATTATTTATATCTATCTAGAGTTAGACGAAAGCTCAGCTTTTAGGTACCCCTTGCTAAGCCTCTGTGCAGTTAATCACATAAGGTAAGCTTATGTAATCCTATACACAGGCTGGTTAATACCCCTGAATTATCTATGTATAGATAGTAGCTATATATAGTAGTTACTACTTAGTCCCTAAACTTAGTTTAGGTAGAGTATTATAAAGTACCTATAATACTTTATAGGCTAGCTCTATATTAGTCTAAGCTATAATAGGGGTACTACTAGTAGTGTTTACTAAAAGTTAAGTATAGTTAACTTAGGTTTAGAGGTAGGTAATCTCCTTAGGAGGTATACCTTAATCCTTAGCTTTAAAAAGTAATTATATCTACTATCCTAGAATACTAAGAGGTATAATATCTCCTTTTAGTCCTAGCCTTAGGGTCTATATAGGGAGTACTTAGGTTAAGCTTAGTAAGTTAGTAGGGTTTTACGCTAGGGTGCCTAAGTAGTATCTAGCTCTATTAACTAAGCTAGTTAGTATAGGGACTTTATCCCTACTAGCCCCCTTACTATCTAATAGTATTATACCTTTATTCTACTAATTAGCTAGAGCTACCTAGCTAGTAGGTCCTAGTATATAAGATCTACTTCTAGTTAATATAGTAGCTAAGGCCTTATCTTCCTTACTAAGGTTATCTTAGCTATTATCTTTAGGGTTACTTATAACCCTATAATAGGTAGCTCCTAGAAAGCTTCTAGTACCTTAGAGCCCTAACTCCTACTAGAGTTACTCCTTATCTTTATTATTACTTATCTTAACTACTTAGGGTTTAGATAGCTCTAATAAAGGTTACTTCCTCTACTATCTTATAGACTAAGTAGGTATAGGCTTTACCTTAGGAGGTATTATTGCCTATAGGGGGATATTAGATTAGTAATAGACTATTACTAGATTATAGTAGTTATAAGAATAAGAAAATATCTTAGTAAAAGATATACTAATTATAAATTAACTACCTCCTTATATTAAGGAGAGGAGAAGGATTTAAATTATAAGGTATATTATAGTAGGTAATTTAGATTAGGGCAAAATATATATATTAAGACAAATCCTTAAGGAGCTCTTAAGGATACATCTAAGAATATATAGGATAGGTTAGGTAACTAGGGCTAGTCTTAGCCTAGGGCACCTCTAAGGGTAATCTATAGGATCTCTATTAGAGCCTATATAGAAATATCCCTAATAGTAAAACTACTTTTAATAGTAAGATATATTAGTTGTAGCATAGAGTTAAAATTAAAACTTCTAGGAGGGAGGTTTACTATAAGATAAAGATATTAGTATAGGGCCTACTTATATATATAGGAAGCCTTATAGCTAATTAGCCTATTCTTAGTAGTATTATCTAATAGCACCTATAGTATAGTAGATTCTAGTTTAAGTACCTTTCTAGTTTAGAAAAGGTATATTAAATCCACCTTTTATTTATAATTTAAAGCTAGAATAATAATTCTTTTTTTTATTAATAATAAATTAAATTTTCTTTTAAAGGAATTTTAAAAAAAGAATTAATAAATCTTAATAATAAAGCTCCCTTAAAGGGTAGGAATATAATAGACTTATGATATATTATTAAGATATACCCCTAAGTCCTTCTACCCTATTAAGAGAGAGGAAGTACCCAAACTAAAGGATAAGGTACGAGACCGAGACTATCGTTGAACCGCGCATTACGGGAGAACATGAGTCTGTATGTATTACGTTTCCTTGCCTTGGTCTTTTGCCTCATGAAGTCGGCTGACACGTTCTGAACAGCAAGCTTTGGAGGTGACGAGGGTGGTGTCGGTATGAGATGGTTTGAGTCGGACGAGGCAGTGCGTGTAGCTTCCAAAGCGTCATTCAGGAGCCATGTAGACTTGCGATAGTGAAATCATGTCCCACATCTTTGGTCAACCTTTATCCCACTGGTGTGTACATACCTGTCAGTGCTCAGCCCTGGGATATGTCTAACAATAATTTGCTGTTCAAAACATTTCCACGGTAGCGGACTGTTGCAAGGCCCAGAATGATAATCTTGGTAAGTTGGTGAGACAAACCAAAGTCGCTGGCAATCTCAGCCCTGTGCCTACTTCGAATTACAAAGCTAAAGATAAAACGTAAATTACAACTTGGTGATCTTAGTGGAAATGCCTGAAACCCTCTGGTTCGCGCCCGTCTTCGTTCCATTACCGACGCCCAGATCCTTATAAAGACTGCACCTGACTCCAATTGATTTCCCGATCCGCTCCAAAAGTCATTCTATACCATACTCCAAATTTTGCTGCGTCGAGCTTGCGACTGTGTGACAATAAACTATCACTCAGAATTTTATCTGGAAACGGGGGTTCGTGCGCAATCTTTCGCCATAGAACCAGAACAGTGGAGGAATGCCACAACCAGCGACAGCGATGAAACCGAGCAAACTATTGCCCCACCCGTAGCCCAATGCGTCGTACATATGGAGTGCGAAAAGCGGGAATGTAGCAGCGAAGATAGAGCGGGAGACTGTGATTGCACCCATGGCTGACGCGGCATAGATGGTGAAGGTGTCGATCATATAGTTGGCGATGGAGGACAGCACCATAGTGAATCCGAAACCTACGAGCACGGTTCCTAGCATGGGAACCGCCCAATGAACGTGGTGTTCTGCTGTCCAGCCATAGATGAAGAGTCCAGCAGGGATGAACGGGGACGCGAATATGGTGAGAGGCAGACGATACTCCGGCTTTGGTCGCTCGACGCCATACTTCTTGGTGAGACGCTGTATCAGCTTGTCCGAGGTCATACCGTAAGTCAACATTCCGGCCATAAAACCGATACCCGTGCCGATGTACGAAAGTCCTACCATGCCTTCACTGAAGTGATAGACGCCCTCGAACAGGAAGGGAAAGGTCGTAAAGAAGAGGTAGATAATGGCGTAAACGAATGCGTTGTATAGGCAGAACAACCCGCAAACCGGAGACAGAAACAACAGCTTGCTTGGTCGCACGACAGCGCGAGCAAGAAGCTGCTGTGTTGTTAGACCTTGATCCAACTTCGAGCGGAGGTTTGGATTGCCGGTCGTCTTTCGAAGCCGTGCCGCCTTTCTCTTCAAAAGCACTGCCGGATTGCTCTCACGCAGGACAACTGCAGCGGCAAGCGCTGCCGCGCCGCCGGAGATGGCTACAAGCCAGAAGAGCCAACGCCACCCTGCCGCTTGGGCGAGAAAGCCACCAACTACCGGCCCAACGACGGGACCGGCCACGAGTGGTAGATTCCACACCATGATACCAAACCCACGCTTCTGTGGCGGTAATATATCGACGACAGATCCACCACCCACGGTCATTGGAGCCGAGCTAACAAGGCCAGCAAGAAATCGAAATCCGATCAACATGTCCATGTTTGTGGAGACCGCGCAGGCAACGGTGAATATGATAAAGCCAAGGTTGCCTAAGTGGTAGATGGTAACGCGTCCAAATACGTCGGCGAGCGGAACAAGGAGAAGTGGGCCACTGTTTGTGGTCAATCAGCATACACCAAGCCCCAAAGTATCAAGGACTTACGCAACGTATCCCAAGAGGAAAACCGAGACCACAAATGTCGCCTTTGTCTCATCATAGTCTTTGAATTCCTCCTGGACCTGAGGTACGCCAGGAGCAAATATAGACGACGCTAACGGACTGAAAAAGGTAATAAGTGCTAAAGTACCGACGTTCATCCACTTCTTCTTGTCGGACCTATGTACATAGTGTCAATAGAATGCACGCTAGGGATACCAATAAAGCGCTTGACCTACCAGTTTTGGGGATTCTCGGGATCGTTGGGTCCATCCCAGTCTACCATGTCTGCATCTTTCTCTTTCGGCGTCGGCTCAACTAACGGGTTGGTTCCAGGCTGCGCTTTCTCAGCATCGCGTGCGTCGGTGCTGGCAGAAGGTGGTCCGTCGACCTCTGAGCTAGATCGCAGAGACATGATGTGGGGTTTGCGACTCTGGCAGCCGACTTTCGAAGCAGAGCTGTGCTTGCAGCTTTTCGAGGCACTGGATGTTTGAGGGCAGGTAAATACGAATAAGAAAAAGCACAGGGTAGCTCTCTGGGTGGTACAACAGCAAATTGCCAGTACATTTGCTGATCAATCCAGCTTGATCTTCGTAGCTGACAAACTCATTCTGCAAATCGTTGAATTGAATTTTAATTAACTATACAACGGACCGCAAAAAATCGATCCCAGACCTTTCGGGGCCCTCTCGGCGTTTGCCCACTTACGGCGTTTTTCCATTTACGGTTTAGCGGCATTGTGGCCGTGAAACGAGCACAGTGATCATCGTCCCATACATGGGATGTTAAGGTCTATTTTCATTGGTTTTGTACATTCGGTGCGCATGCTTTTATGGGTACCCAGATAGGAGATTGCAGTTCGGCTTGCACCGACATGATCGGTACCCAAAAAGCAACACGCCGCAAACTATCGTCGGCGTGGTGTGGGAACCAGATTGGGTTTCCGCTGGTAAGAGACATGAGCCTTCCCTAACAAGCTTTGTCTCGCCGGGAAATCCTCCAAGCGGCGGCGTCTTGGTGCAACACCCTAGAAAGGCTTCAAGTGGAATGTCGGAGGGCTAGCAAGTAATCCATGAGAATTTAATGTAGTAGACACAATCCTGGTTGTATAGTCGGAGTCTATTTACCTAATAATCGCACATCATACCTAGACAATTTCCCTGTCTGACATCGGATCCAGAGTCTTAAACTAAGTGACGTCCTGTTTCCTCTGAAGCGCATTGAGAAGAGCGAAAATGGCGGCACGATCCCTTCCTACGACATCATGGGAGCGTGGTGTAGCCGAACCAATCGAGGGTGCGGCTACCTGGGCTGATCCCTCCAACTTCACGTTCGACAACAAGACTTCACACTACACCGTGCTGGAACCGGGTGAAAGCCCTACGAGTGACACTGCCAACTTCTTCGGTGTTAGTAGTCTTCGCACCTGGCCAGGCCTTTTCAATGGCACTGCTGCTGGTCACGTGCCTGACTGGTGGAAACCGGCCAAGAAGGTGGATGTGCTCATCTGTGGTGGTAAGTTGATATCCGCAAGAGATCATGAATATGGAAAATTGTGCATAGGCAGAGACTAATTAGTGTCTCCAGCGGGTCCGTTTGGTTTGGCAGTGGCAATCGGCCTAGCAAGACAGGGAATTTCGTTGCGCATCGTCGGTGAGTAAATTGAGATGGCACTCCCACGAGGACACTCATTAAGGTGCAATCACACACAAGTCTTCTGGTCCATGCCATACTGGCCGAGCTGATGCAGTGCATCCTCGAGCTTTGGAACTGCTGGACGCATGGGGGCTAGCTGACGAGATCGCGAACGAGGGACCTTTACTGAATAAGTTCACCATACATCGTGACGGTGTAACCATGGTGAACACGTGGACAAATCCATCAGAGACCACTAAGTACAAGGGTCAGCATGTCGCAACTCAGTCCCAGATTGAGAGGATCTACATAAGAGATCTACTTCGCCATCAGACACTGGTAGAGCGAAAGACCACCTTGAGTAGTTTCGAAGTCGACAATTCAGCTTCTATCATAACCGCTCGACTGGCGAGGGAGGGGGGAGAAGAGGAGACAGTTGAAGTCAAGTACCTCATCGGCTCTGACGGTGCGTCCAGCCGCGTACGTGAGATGATTGGAGTTCCGTTCGACGGGATTGCGACGGATTGCTTCTTTGCCATCTTGGATTGCGAATTCGTTACCGATTATCCACACATACTCGGCACTGGGTAAGCAAATGCATTCGCCCGAATTCTGCTACCACGATCGGATGCTGACTCGTGGACAGCTGGGTAATCGCAGAAGACCACGGCTGTGCCATCTTTGTCCCTCGCGAACAAGGTCACACGAGAGTCTATGTACAGCTCACAGGAAGGCTCCAGGAAAGCGTCGTAGCTGCACACCGGCGCAACAAGGAAAGACGTAACGAGTCGTCTGTGGGTGAAACCCAGGTTCATGAGCACGGATTGACGCCCGATGATGCCCTAGAGCATCTGAAGAAGATCATGGGCTCCTGGAAGATTGATTTTGCCGGTCCTTTGAGCTGGTTTGCCATCTGGAGAGGTCAGTCTGCCGACTCAGACACATGGCCATAGTCGTTTCTAACGGTGATACCGCAGTGAATGAGCGTGTGGCTCGTACATTCTCGACACCGGACCAACGTATTCATCTAGGAGGAGACGCAGCGTAAGTTATCCACGACTCTGCTTCTCGCTCTCCCCTGGACTAACCTGGACAATAGCCATGTACACTCCACCATGGGAGCCTTCGGCTATAATTCTACTGTCTACGATGCAACCAATCTTGCCTGGAAACTTGGTCTCTGTATCAAGGGTGTTGCCAATCCCGCCAGGCTTCTCGCCACCTACGATACCGAGAGACGCCTCTCAGCCAATAGTGTAATCCGTTACACTGGTGCAATGTTGCGATTCATCTGTCGTCGGGAGGATCCTCTTCCCGTGCTACGGGGTCTTGGTGAAGAGCCGGAGAAGCACAATGTCACCCTAGCCAGTCCGTCGGCCAACACGAGGGAAGCAGGAGCCTGGCCTGGGTCGTTTTTCCACAGTACACCTCCGCTGCTGATGTCAGGCCTTGGAATGCCCTTGACAAACACATTTCTCAGCCCGGTAGCCACAGTCGCTAGCGGTGACACCAGACCTGTGAAGGTCAGCAATGGAGTTCGAGCGCCAAACCCCAGGATCGCACTCGAAAAAGATGATGCCTCGTATCTTTACGACGCACTAAAGAATTGTGGCGGTCGTTTCCACTTGATAGTACTCGCATCAGACCTGCAAGGCCCTGTGCGCCAGAAGCTTGCCCACTTTTCTTCTGAGGGCCTGCAACCTGGTGGCTTTTTCCAACGCTATGGTGGGCACGCGCGGTTCAACGTGGTTCTGGTGACAAAACTTCTGCCACACGAGGCGGATGTTTTGGTGGACGGCGACGATCTGAAATTGCTACGCGATGCTGCAAGTGTAGTCTATGACGACCGTGCACCCGACGAGGACGCGCACTACTCCTACGCCGTAAACCATGCCAGGGGCGCTATTGTAGTCGTCAGACCCGATCTTTTCGTGGGCACGAGTGCATGGCCCGAAGACATTACCGCACTGGAGGAGTATTTCGGCACCTTCATAATAGCAGCTTAGCATCACATGCAACCTGCTTCGATATCGTTGGGCGGTATGACCAAGCCTCTGTGAGGCCCTCAAGGTTCACATAGTACACCGAAGCTTTCGTGAGATGCGCTAGTACTTGTTATACATCTTAGCCTCTGGCTGCATCTCGAGCGAAACATATATAGTTGAAAGGTGAATAGTGTGCATTCTTGACCAAAATGCTAGCTCTTCTGCAGTATCAACCAGGCCTTGGTCTACATTTGAGCTCACATTATCATCGATTTTCCAAAAGCTGCTTCGAGATGCACTTGTTCCCCCGCGGGTAACATGGATAGTGAAGAATCTACTATGTTTCGGAATCAAAATTGGCATTTGTAGACTGTGACCTCGAGCAAAACATAATATTGGCGACAAGAAGACTGTACGATCATTCGTGGATATCCTCATGCCTGATTATAAATCTTACTTCTGTGATTAATAAACAGATCTTCAATCAAAGGAATAGTGCCTCTAGTTTCGTGTGCGAGCTTATCGAACCCACTTGCACACAAGGAAATGGCCGCAAAAGAACACAGAAGGTGCTAAAAGTATTCAGACACCGTAAAGTGCAGTGTATCATCCCAAGACCCCCGACACTATGTTAACTGTACAGGGCACCTTACATACAATAAAGTCAGACTTGCTCACTCTAGCCATTACACCCTCTGTGAAGTGGATCTTCAATCACACTGCGTACGATACGGAGCGTTGAATCGCTAGGAATTGAAAGATCGAGGCCGGGACAGCAAAGTCTTGGCACGCGCAACTAGATTTGCTATAGCAGTCTCGCGTGTCTGAACAGCTTGAAGTGCAAGATTCGGCTCGACAATAGGCGACAGGTCTCCAAAGCACTCCGCATTATCCTTGATCTCTGCGTTAGTTTTGACAGAAGCCAGGCGCCGAAACAGGGGTTTCGCTCGAGCGAGCATGGCCTCCATGAGATTGACGTACAATAGCGGTCGTGTTTCAGACGTCATGGTCAACGAGAAGGAGCCCAGGATGAGTTTCGGAAGGTAGAAGCAGGATTGGGTGGCCGTACTGTCGCGTTTGTGAGAAAGGCAGGCGAGAAGGTAGCGGAAGGCTGTGTCGTGCATTTCCAGAAAGCGCAGGTATGTGGAAAGTATCAGGAGGTATGAAGCCTCGTCCAAGAGAACGTATTTGGATGGTGAATGTCCGTCTAAGTTCCTAGCGACTTCCAGCGGTGGTAACTTAGAATACATGCCATTGAGCACGTCGATGAGGGACTCGCTCAAATGGAAGGTACGATCAGGGTCGTGCGACGCACCGGGACGTAGGATGATCCCACCATTGTTTTCTTCTTGTATACTTTCGGACGCGACACGAGGTATGGTCTGCAGATGCTGCGTGAACTGCAGGAACAGTGGCGTGATTTTGTTTGCCCAGAATGCCAGGTCAACAGACTGATCGTTTTGCTCATTCCTTTCACCGTCCCGAGACGGAAAGTTGGTAATAACCCTAGAGCCATCCCCTCGAGTTGAACCAGACAAGGTTGTGGGTAACAAGGATCCTTCTGAATCGTCTCTGCCAAGTGAGGTGCTCGTCGAAACACTGGAAGACGTGGTCGCGGTGGTTTCGGAGGAAGGATTGCTGGATGATGTCCCTGACGTCGACAGACCGAGATGGTTCACTGAACCGTCTGCGAAGGACTGGAAGCGTATCTCGTTACTGTGACAAAGAGGTGTTGGATATGAAGCAGACGCAGAGAATTCGGTGTCTGCCCCAGAGTCTGTGTGAAAACCATTTGAGGTGAGGTGAGATGGGTCCATGGGAAAGTTCCAGTCAAAATCGACACCTGTCCAGTCGTTGAGTTGACCTTCTGTAAGATCAAATGTATTGGAGAGCGGAGATTGAGGCTGCATATTTTGGCGTTGTGGTCGGCTGCGTGGGTTGAATGTGCAGTCCGAGTTAGATCCTTTGCAACGATTGCATTTGCGACCGTTCCTCACAACGCATTTGAGCTTGGCCTGATGGCACCGATTGCATGCGCGGCGGGTCTGTACTTTGGAAGGATTGACGTGGATCATTATATTCGAGCCTGAGTGTGTTGACGATAGCCACCTTGCAGTTTCAATGATATCCCTTTCTGGAGACTTGTTCGTCACGTGGCCAGATACGCTCTAGCTCTGATGAGTTCCGATGGGGTGTATGTCTCAAGGCCCCTTGTCACGTGCGCGCACGCGCGGTAGATGTGTAATTTGACAAGGACCGTGTTGAAGGTGCCTGGTAGGACTAGCGGGGTACTGGGGGTTGAAGCTCAAGGTCGACCACAGTACTCGCATTCGAGCCCGCACAAATGGTAACGGGCTGCAGTGTGGCGGATGAATGATTGTTGTATGCGCAGCAGGTAGCAGGTACATATGTAGAATTTGGATGGGTGCAGCAGTGAGGGGAGAGGAGAGTGCAATGCAGGAAGAGAGCCATGCAGCTGTGCCTCAACCACGCAGGAATCCAATATCTCTACACCGACCCCAGAACGCGGCTACGCAGGGCTAGAATACCTGCTTGTTGCTGCATTGTGAGGCACAGGCCAAGCCTGAAGCCTGACCCAGTTTCGCACGTAGGTAACGCCATCACAACGATAGGTACGTGCAAACACACAACGGTATCGCTTTCGCGGTGGCCCGTTGGTCTTGTCATCATATTTGTATTGGTCATTTCTATTGGCGCGCATGTGTAGGTCTGCCAGATCCACCTCAGCTACCGGCTAAAGAAACGCCGGAAGCGCGGAGCTGATCTGTTGTGTGCGTTGATGGGCACCCCCCTTGTACTTGTAGCGCCGGCTGATCCCGTGGGATCCTTGCATGATTGTCTCTATGATACTTTCAGGGTCTTCTACCCTGCTCTCTCATGCTACTGCTCTACCTATAATGCTGTTGCCTGACTGCGGATTGAAATCACCACAGTCTGATCAATACGTCGAGCATTCAGACGAGGCAGACTTCAATGTCAGTCGTGACCTATGAAAGCCTCAAAAATGTGTTCACAGGGGATAAAAGACCTCCAGCGCCCATGGGCGAGCCAACAGTTCGTTTGCAACTTTGTGCACTTCGTATCTCATGTCCACAGCCAACAAGACTACCGCCTTATGGCATCTGTGGCATCTATCTTCCTCACTTCTTCGGTCAGAGCGGGATGGGTGATTCCGGCCCTGCTTGTTTGTATGACCACAACGGCTGGACTGTGCACGGCCATACTGTTGGTAAACCTGCCGTATGCGGGTAGCGCGATCCCCCTCTCCAGCGCCAAGCCCGGAGCGTCAAATTCGCGCCGACAATCCTGCATCCATCCTTCGATCCCGTCATCATATATCCAACGCCGCACTGTACGTTACGCCTCTCTCTCTCCATACCAATGGCCCCGCAACCCAATTCTACTCCCGCCAAAAATAACAGGCGCCAACCCGCAACTGGACGTCGGCAGAGGACCCCCATTGTAAATTCCACATGGCGCACTGGCACTCGAAGTAGCGCGCGACTGCAACACATCCAACTACCTCCCATCCCTCCTGCACCCATATCTCAGCCAGCCGGCACCAAACGGAAGCGCTCACAAGACTCTGAAGCTGAAGCCGAAGCCGAAGGGCTAGAAGGTGTGCGCCCTTCCAAACAGCTCCGAGAACTCCCTCCTTCCAAACACAAGCTCTTTGAGGAGAACTTGCAAAAAGACCTTAAAGTTGAAGCCAACGAGCAAGAACTCCCTCCCCCCGGGTACCGGCTCTCTGAGAAAAACTTGCAAATATTGAACGGGGAAGACATGGACCCCACAGCCAACAATGCTCCAGCTCTCAAACGGACCTCGTCACGGCGTTCCATAGCCCCATCGGAAGCGGGGACAGAACGAACCCAACGCTCCTCTAACACCACCGCCGCCTACCGGCACAAGAATCTTGCGGCCGTCGAGATCCACATGCATGCTGAGCCACCTGACTACATCCAAACCGCTATCGACCGCATTATCGACGCCAAAGTCTCGGAGAAGCGCCGATCCGAACTCCGCGTCATAGCCCAAAAACTCTGCGACGGCTGCCTCAAAAATGTCAAGGCACAGGCTGGCGAGGATGACTTTATTGATCCACTCCACATTGCGCTCAAAGATTTGGGTTTCGAGAACCTCTGTACCCACGAAAAAGCCGACTGGCGAGGTGAGCTGAAGCCAGTGGCATCCCAGCAGTCGCATTTCAGTTCGAGCTTCATGTCTAGTGTCCAGCAACTAGAGGTTAACGACGTCTCGGCTCCACCACGGAAGCGCCAGCAGCAGTATGCCGGTGAGCCCTACATGTCCCCCGAATCCTCAACAACCAATGCGACTCATACGCCAACCAACGATTCCCCAGAATCGAGTACGATGCCTGCCCCGACCCCCCCGGGATCCTTGATCAAAACCCCCCGTCCCGACATCTCAATGGGCATACAGCTCACGGCTCTCACCTCTGCTCTTTCATTGCGGGGTCTCAACAAGGTCAAAGCCAGGACGTTCCTCACATGGCTCCAGCACGAGATGGTGCAGCGCGAGCTAGACGGGCCGCTTGAACCAATGCTATTACCAGTACCTGCGCCACGCGCCTTAGATCTCGCGTTCCCATTTGCTGTTGTTGAGGGCAAAGCCTACTCAACCGGCAAACAAATCTTCGAGGCAGAGAACCAAGCTTCAGTTTCTGGGGCTTGTGGACTCAAGATACAGCTTGATCTAGATAACCTGGTAAATCGCAGCGCAAAAGGTTCCGATGCTTCGCCCACAACCTCGAACACTGAACCCCCGCTCTTCTTCACCACCTGCACCCAAGGCCCCATCCACGAGCTTTGGGCCCACTGGACCGTCGTTGAAGATGGTGTACGCATATTCGGATCAAAGCTTTTGGATAGTTGTAATGCGCTGTTGCTGAGACAGGGAGAGGGTTTTATAGTTGAGCTCAATAATATTGTCGTTTGGGGTTTAGGGTCGTTTATGAAATCAGTGGTGGAGCGTCTTGGGATGGTGGCAGAGAAGGCAAAGGTCAAGTAATTGAATGTCAAGCGTTAGATGGTTTTGAGTGTTTTCTGTTAACTTGGATGTATGTGAATTCAAAAAAGCGAGCCTTTGCACAGCCATATAACAGACGACCAGACACACTCAACGACGGGAAAAAGAGCTCCGCGACATTCAGGCGTGCTATACTGCTTCAAGCCTCAACCCCTTCTTCTGGCCAGCATCATGCCCCCGTATGTGTTGCGGCAGCAACGCCCAGCTTCACTGTCATAAAATTGATAGTAGTAGCGAGTAGTACGTTTTAAGGGCAAGAGTGGAGACTGAATTCTGCCCTTGTCGCTGTCGCTGTCGCTGTCGCGAACTCTCACATTATGTCTCGCTTCCGCTACGCTAGGCCCCCGACGGCGTAGCGCCATCAAGACGACGACTCTAGGTTCGCCTTACATTCACAGCCAATTCGCGCAACGTATGCAGCTAGTGCTTCTGTGCGCATACTTGTAGTCGTGCTCAAAGTGGGCAAAGCAATCCAGTTCTGGAGTCTGGGCTTCGTGCTCCTTCTGCAAGGCCTCTGCAATCGCGGCTCTTATGGTCCTCTATATAGCCGCCGTTGCGGAGTGAGGGCGGTGGAATATCGATAGGGAGGATGGAGAAGGCGGAGGGGAGGTCGGCGTCGGTCTTAGGGAAGCGCCAGTGATCCCAAAAGACGTAGACGGAATATTTGTCTACAGAAAGTGACCTGTTAGCAGCGCACGGCCATGGCGAATTGACTGTGGCTGTTACTGACAGGTGTAATGGCTGATAAAGTAGAAGATGTCGCCATTGGCGGCGACTAACGGCGTACCTCGCTCGCACATGTTGCTGCCGCCGGCTGAGCGAGCGAGCGAACTAGCCGGCGCTCTAACTGTTGTCGGAGATGATGCCGGAGATGGTGAGGGCTACATCGTAGTCGACTGTGTCCCCGTCCTCTAGGGCGGACAGTTTGACGAGCGTGTTGTAGTCCGGGTAGTTGGGATGGCGCACCACGAGCGTTGGAACGTGGCCTCAGTGGCCAAGCTGCATGAAAGGTGCTCTGCGTCGCTCTCGGTTTTGCTGCCGTCACCTTCCGTCACCTCCAAATCCCCGTGTCATCCAGGTACAGGCCAACTTCTAATGATTATGAACTGTCTGCTGCTAGCTCCGCTGGAAGAGCGCCATAACTGAGGCCATCTTTCTCCGTGACCGTGGTCTGCATAAATGCATCCTGCGATCCTGAACACTGGACGTTACCACTAACACCTTCTGGAACACCTCACTGGAAGCCGCGCCTCTTGATTAAAGGGTCTACGGGAAATTGGTCTTGACATACTTCGTCGAGGTCCTCTACAATGATAGGCTTCGTCTAACCCGAAGTCGCAGTTGTTTTGGCATGCATGAATCCCCGCCACCTAGTTCTACTACTAACCTCAGCCGCCTTATCACCATCTGATTCCAGCTCTTCCTTGAATCCATGGTGACAGCTGCGATCGCTCTGCTCTTTGACCGGATGACTACCTAATCGTAATGGTGCGCTGCCTCAAACGTAGTACACCCACCAACGGAACTCACCCCCTCACAGGGCCAGTGCAGCGTAGCATAGTAGAGAGGAAAAGTTAAAACGTACCAGGAACGGTAAGTATGATTTTCCGCTTTAAACCACTCTGTCACAGAAGCGCGGATTCATGTTTTTAGGGGTCGACTTGGAGACATCCAAATCTTGAGGCAGAAACCCACTGTTTTGGAGGTATGGAAGCCCAGAACGGGACAGCATATGGCGGCCTCTCTAGCTTGTGACAGGCCTCACATTGTGGAAACCATCAAGTGACTATAACAACTTTATTTCTACCTCTCTAGTAAGAAAACGGCCGGATCTTCAACCTCTCCTTCTCCTCCGGCCTAGGAGCCACGGGGTTGTCCTGGAATTCAGGATAGAGATAGAACGCCAGATCCTTCCCGTCCAGCCCATTCCGAGTCCATCCATTGCCCAGCCACGCAAGTCGGTTCACCCGTTTCCTCTTCCCTTTGCTGTCACCACCTCCAACACCTTGTTTCCTCTTCATGTTTCCACCCTCCGTCTGCACCACTTCCACCACTGAGTCCGAGCGTGCAGCGATTAGCCCTTGTTCATCCTCCTCCTCCTCCTCCTCTCCATCACTCTCCTCCCCAATATACCTATACTCATAATCCTCCCACCTCGGACTCCGCATAACCTCCAAACAATGCAGCGTACTCCCCGGCCACAAGCCCGTAACCACATTCTTCCTCCTCTCTTCCCCCTCCACCACCACCCCAATTTCCTTCTTATACCAACTCGCGCACTCCTCCCCAAAAACGGTGCCCTCAAAATACCGATCCACATACTCTAGAAAGTCCTCCTCCCTCTCCTTCTTCACGCTCATGCTCTGGATGTTGTCCTTTTGTATCTTGCGGATGGCGCGGATAATGTAGTCGCCAATCGATTCGATCATCATGGTCAGAGATCCCGAGCCGATGGCTGCATTGGGCCCGAGCATAGTGAAGAAATTGGAGAAGGAGGACGTGCTGTGGGAGAGGTAGGTTGAGGGTCTGTTCTCCCATTTCTGGGCGAGGGAAAGGTTGTTGGAGCCGATGATGGGGAAGGGTGGGGCGGTTGAGGTATGGAAGCCTGTTGCGCAGACCAGCGTGTCTATTTCGTGGGCTTGCCCGTCTTCGGTGTGAACGGCGGATGAGGAGATGTGGGTTATGGGAGACGTGATGAAGGAGACGTTTGGTTGGGTGAGGGCCTCGAGATAGCCTGGCCCTGGAGTCAAGCGACGACATCCAGGAGAGAAGGATGGGAGGAGGGCGTTGAAAATGTGTGGCGCATCTTTCAACCTCTCCTTCATATGCTGTTTGAATACTTCTGCAGCGCCCTGTTGCATTTCAGTTCCCTTGACTGTTACGGGGTGAGCGGCGCTGCCGTCTTCTTCCACCATCAGTCGGAACTTGTGGTAGTATTCCGGGTCGGAAGTGAACTTCTCTCTCGTTGCCAATGGGATATTGAACCCATCAAAGCTATGCTGATGCCACAACTGAGATCCAAACGAGGGCGAAATCCACGTCCGACTCCGGACAAAGGTCGTTACGTTCGTTCCTGGCAGTCTTTGTAGCGACGGCACGATCTGTATCGACGACGACCCGGACCCAATAACGCCGATGCGTTTATTCGAATAATCATACCTGCACACCAAGCGTTAGCACAATACTCTACCCTCCTCGTTCATCCAACAAACCTCTCATTCCAAGTCGCCGAATGCATCTTCTCCCCGCCAAAACTCTCCAACCCCTCAATATCCGGCCATTTGGGCGTATTCAAGTTCCCTCTCGCACTAATCACCACATCCGCTGTATCTTCCGCCATCTCCCCCGTCTGAAGGTTCTTTACACTAACACACCATTTCCCCATCTTCTCGTCCCACCGACACTTCGTGACCTGATGGTCCAACCGCACAAATCGATCCACAGAATACTTCTTCATCACGCCCTCCAGATACCCCTGGATCTCCTTCGCAGGCGCATACAAACTCGACCAATGCGTATTCGGCTCGAAAGAGAACTGGTACGAATGTGCTGCTCAATCATGAGTTATGAGTTGCTATCATTTCCCTCCCTCCTTCCCTTCCAGCCCTTCCCTCCCTCGCAATACCAATACATTGTCTCGGCAGCTATATGAGTAATTGAATCAAAACTTACAAGGCACATCACACGCACAGCCCAAATACCGATTCTCCCACCATGCCCCACCAACCCCCTTATTCTTCTCGTAGATCACGAGCTCGACATTGCGCAGTCGTTCCGGGATGCGGATTCCGCAGTAGATACCCGAGTATCCTGCGCCTACGACTATAACTCTGAGTTTCCGCGCGTAATCTGCCGGGCGGTCGAGTAAGGAAAAGGAGCGTGGTATCTCCCACGAAGACGAAGGCGGTGGTGGCGGAAGTGGGAGTGCGCCATTTGCTATCTGTGAGGGTGGAATGGCGTCCGAAGAAGTCTCGATAGGAAGGATCGAGTCCTGGGGGAGGTTGGGTACAGCCGACATGCTAGAGTTATTTCCGCGTCCTCCACTCCAGCTTGTTCGAGGGCAGGTACGTTACATCCCTCCTCCATAAACGGGGAAACAGCCTTACATAAATAACCTCCAGCAACAACCCCAACGGCAAGCAACGACTCGTACGACACCACCAATACCCCTCCTTGCAAGCCGTCCCCCGGAGCACTTATCCGGGTGTATGCAACCCACCGTGTTTATTGCCGAACGCACCTATGTCCATCCTACATGCATGTCGAAAACGGGGATGGGGAGAGATGCCAGGTGGAGTTCGGAGACTAGCCGGAAAAGGATAAGTGCTTCTCCGCATCCATGTGGAGAGGGTGCATGTGGGGAAAAGCAAAGCCTCGCCTGGAGGCGTTCTGTGGCGTTTGCGGGTCTTGGAAAGGAGGCGTCATGGAGTGGAAAGGTGCCGAGAGGAAGTGGAGGAGGCGAGTGAAAAGAAGAATGAAGCAAGATAGTTGCACAGAAAAAATGGAGACAGACCGAGATAATTGGGGCGCGCAGGTAGAGTATCCTGTCCCTTCCCAATCTTGATATTACCTTCAGCATATCAACAAGAAGAATGTTTTCAAATTTCATTTATCCTGTCGCTAGTATTTAGGTATCTGCTAATTAGATTAGCGCAAGCGGGTGTGCACAAAAGTATGCTATTCACCGGTCGCTATATCAACATGCCAACCTGCGATCCCTCTATTCCAAAACATAAATCAAGCCTTATATGTTGTCTTCTCGATCACTTCATACAGGCCCCATACGTTTCAAACCAAGCTGTACTTGGTCCAGCGGCTGCTGCGAGCTCACGCTGTTACGTCGGCCTTGTGCCAGGTCAATGGTAGTTCGAATTGTTTATTCAATGTCGTCTGATTATCCAAGCATGGTTACCTTGGTGGCAGGTATATGAGTGCGATCTGAATCTGTTAGCAAGGTTCAAAACAATAATTCAATCTGCGTACTTCATCTCCATATGCAATAGACAGCCTCATGCCATCCGAGTCCCATCCCAAACTGAAGAATCCCTGGGTATTCAGATCCCACTTCTCGTTTCCGCACTCCTGTGCTTTCCAAGTTGCAATGGGTACTTCGCTCTTCTCAATATCCCATATCGTCAGAGCATGTGGTCCGGCTGCAGCCAAAAGTGAGCCATCGGGGGAGAAGGATGTTTTGAAGACAGGACTGTCATCTACTGCTGGTAGCCGTTTGATGCATTGCAGAGACTGTTCAGAAGCATCCCATATCCGCACGGATCCCGATCCGGAGCAGGTTGCAAGTAATGCCGAGGTTGACAGCGGAATGTACTTTGACAGTGGGCGAATGTCCAGGTCGGTGTCTAAATCGGTTAAGAATGGATCGGGGTATTGCGTTGTATGAAGCTGGGCAGGTTCACTGGACCGTAGTACACCTAGGTGACCCGTGTTTTCATCATCGGTCCCTATTGCTGTGATGATACCCGACGCTCGGTCGCTTCGAATCTTCTCCCAAGTGATACGAGTGTCCAGGGCCTGTTGGCGCGTCACGCCTTTGTCTGTGACCTCATAGACGTGGAATATCTCCTTGCCACAAACGGCAAACTGGGTGTCGCTCACCCAGACCCCATCGAGTATGGAATTGTCAGTCTCCACCCTCCCGACAGATACCGGGTTGACACCAGCTCCCTGTCTTTGCCACAGGCTCAGCACCCCTTGAGCGCCGTCGGTTGAGATGGAAAGAAGTAACGTGTCTGTCAAATTCCACTGTAAGTAAGTCACGAAACCAGCTATAGAGGAAATCTGCGTGTACTCGTTCTGGTCGCTGTTCATTATGAACAGCGTGTTTGAGGTCATCGCATCGGGATCAGGACTGGAAAGCTCCTCAACGGCGGAGGCAGTTATATCGCCGTTCCTGTTCCAGCACATGGCCGTGACCTCAAAGTTTCCTGGTGGTAATGGGATATCTAGGATTTGTGGCTGCAGCGCGATGGTCTCGCTGTCAGCCTTGGACGGAAGAATCAGATGCATCATCGACTTGCCACCTGCAAGCAGCAGCGGCTGAGAGTAGCTCCACAGTGTCTGTTCCAGGCCTCCATCGGGGCTCTTGAACGATGCAAACGCAGTGCTTGGCACTAGATCGATCGTCTTCTCGGTTTGGATCTCGCTGCTTTTCCCGATGCTCAGCGTGGAGATTGGGATGTCCTCGACAGTGGGTGATTCCACTTCCGACACGACGACCTCTGAGTCGTCGCGAACGCTGTTCGTGACATGGGTGTTGCCGTTCCCGTTCTGGTCGATGTCCATGACATCGCCATTGACTTGGTGGTGGTTCATCCGCGTTTCTATGCCATTCGCCTTGGTCTTTTTCCGGGACTTGGGGCCGCTCTTGCCGCGGACTGGAGGCTCTTGCACTGCTCCGTTAGCCATGGCCTCCTCAGCAAGCTCGTGGGCGGGCCGCCCTTCGTCCAGGGTCAGAAGCGTTCCATTGTGAACATATGGCAGGCCGTGGTCGGGGCCAAAGTCGTACTGGCGTTGAATCTATGCAAGTCAGCTTCCACCGCAAAGTCCAGAGGTCAGCTCGCCTTACGTGTCGAACATCGGCCTGTAGCTTGTCAAACCATACGCCATCCTGCAGTATGTTCACGAGCATGCGCGGCGCGACTCTCTTTGCGAAGGGGAGCGATTCCGGCTCGCGGTTCCAGCAGTTCATCAGTTGCACAGCAGCGCTGCCAAAGCCTGTTTCCGGTCAGTCCAGAGACCAAAGTGCGCGGACGCGTGGGGCTGACCTGACTCCTGGAGATATCTCCAGACCAGATAGTTCACCACATTGGATGAAAGGGTGTCAGGTGCCATTGCGCCGGCCATTGCGCATGGCTGCCGCGCCGAAGCGGGCTCAGTCGTCTGCGACGGAGGGGATGCGCCGGCGCCGCGAGAGGCACTGGGTCGACGTGCGCGGTGTGTGGGCGAGGATGGCGAGATGGAGGTGGCTGCGCGGTTGTCGCGGGGGCCAGTCGACAGCAAGACGTCTCTGCGATGCGCGATGGCGGTGACAAGGGCGGCTTCCTCCGGGCAGCGCAAGCCGCGGCCGTCGTGTCGACTGCGGGCGGAGAGCGTCGAAGGCGTCTTGCGTGGTGTTGCCGGGGAGGAGGGTGCTCGTACACGGCAACGGAGACTCGGCGAGGGCGTCGACGGCTGCTGCGCACACGATTCGACGCGTGTGGTCGTTGGAACGATGCGTCTGGCGGGTGCGCGATGCGAGTGGAAGCGAGGTTCCGTGATTTGCGGCGGTTCCTGGTGAAAGGTGTGGAGCAGGCTCCCGCTGCCGCGCCCAGTGCTGCCGCTTGGCGTGAAAGGACCGGAAGGCCGCCGGACGACAGAAGCGACGGCGGAACGACCACCTGGCAGCGCAGCGCAGCGCACCGCAGCCCAGCACGCAGCCCAGCACGCAGCCCAGCACCGAGCGACCCGAGACGACACGCGCGCGACAGCCCTCTGTGTGCTTGTTGCCTGCCTGCCTGCTCCTGCCTGCCTGCTCCTGCTTGCCTGCAACTCTCCTTCCCCCGGCCTTTATTGCGACGGCTCGCACAGCTATCAAAGCGCATTGACAGCTGCCACGCCGCTCCCCGCCCATCACCCATCACACCAGGCGACAGGCAGTCGCTCCCTCCTCCTCGCCCACGACCGCACCCGCACATCACCACCCCCCATGGCGCGAATAAACCTGCCGCCCCTGACCCGCGGCCTGCTCGCCGCCACCGTCGTCTTCACCCTCTTGAACGCCATCCTGCGGCCACAGGACAGCTTGGCAGAGAAGGCGACGAAGCCGCTGACGACCTTTGGCAACGGCGTGCCCTACCTGGCCATCGTGCCGGGCAGCTCCGTGATATATCCCTGGGTGTTCCTGCTGGCGACGGTGGTGGAGCAGAATGTGCTGGGACTGGTGGTCACGGGACTGACCATCTTCTACGGCGGGCGCTATCTGGAAAGAGCGTGGGGATCGACCGAGTTTGCCAAATTCATACTGTTTGTCAGCATGGTGCCCAACACCATGAGCTTCCTGCTGTACATATTCGGCTATCTGCTGTCGAAGAATGCGTCAACACTGTAAGTCGAGAAGCTTGGCAGCACACCATGCACTGGGCTAACTCTGCATAGAACCACCACCATCTCCGGCGGCATTGCCATCCAGGCCGGCTTCCTCGTCTCGTTCAAGCAGCTGGTGCCCGAGCACACCGTCGCGATTGCCAAGGGGGTGATTCGCATGCGTGTCAAGCACTTTCCCGCCATCTTCCTCCTCGCCAACACGATATCAGGCATCGCACTGGGCACAGAGACGGCCATGTTCCTGGCCTGGTTTGGCTTCTTCACCGCCTGGGTGTATCTCCGCTTCTACCGCATCAGCCCCTCCATGTCGTCGGCGGCAACGGGCGACGGCTCCATCATCAAGGGCGATGCATCAGACACCTTTGCATTCGCCTTCTTCTTCCCCGAGCCCATTCACAGCCCGATGGCCGCTCTATCAGAGCAGCTCTACAACACCCTCGTGACGCTGAGTATCTGCACGCCATTCTCGGCCGAGGACATTGACGCAGGAAACGAGCAAGCTAGTGCACGTGCGGAGGGAGGGCTACCCAGTATCATGAACCCCAACAGCCGAGGAGGACGCGGGGGTGCAACACGTGCAGAGGCCGAGCGAAGGAGAGCGCTCGCCCTCAAAGCACTAGACCAGCGATTGCACGCCGCTGCAGGCCGTCCCGCAGTACCAACACCCGCAGCTCCTGCCGCCAACTCCACCCCCTCCACTATGCTCGGGGAGACAAATTACGAGCCCGAACACCACAATGAGCCCGAGAAATCGGCATCATAAGACTTGCTGGTTTTCTGTACTATGTAAGAGAAGCTAAGGGAGGGTGTACGTTATCTATTTATTGGCGCAGGGGCGCAGAATATTCCCCAACCCAACCACGTTGGAGCAGGTCCATTTGGCACGCGAAGATACCATTGAACTGGCTTGCTTTTTTGTAGTTTTGTTGCTATTGTTCAATAGACCAGGCAGAGCAGTAAGGGATTCCCCGTTACTGTCCTCCGTTTCACATCTCCATGCGATCTTGTTTGTGGCGCATGTCAGGACGAGACCTCGTATCCGCATCACAAGACGGCTGTTTACTATAGCATAGGTTGTACGCGCCATCACAACGAATCAGCCATATCCCTCACAGCCACAACATACATTGTCCAGCACCAAATTTCCAGAGAAGGTGTTGTAGTCCGGATAGGTCTCCAGAGTAAGTGCACAGCATGACAGCGCGTCGCAGATCTAGTGTAACGACAACATAATGTCTGGTATCGTGTTTCCTAGCAATAATTGCCCGTCAACGCGCGACCATTTGCAAACAACCGGTAGAAACATTTTGCCGTTGTCATTGTGTGCCTTGCTTCTGTTTAGATGATGATGAGGTATAAGAATGGGATGGATCATGGCTTACGATGGAAAGATCATCTCTACTACACTGCTCATTACATCTACTGAACATATGACCTCAAGTCCTAAGACAAAATACTCCCACATCCTGATTACTTCAGTCCCAACCTATCATGATTTGGGTGCTCTCCCTCCTCACTTTCCTTTCCATCACACCTCCCATTCTCGCAGCACCCAATTTCCCCGCATGCAACACCACCACCACCACCACCACCAAAACCATCATTATCACTACCACCACCGTAAGAGAAATCGTTAGACCAACCGATCCAGACCCTAATTGCAGAAAAGCTGGTGTATGTATCTCCCACCAAACCTCTCCATTTCCCCTTCGCACACAACTCTCTTTATCCTCCATCACTTTCCCATCCATAGCGCCTTTTCACCTCCCTCTCACTCTCTGCCCAACACACAAAAATACCAGCAATATATTTCTTACAAATGAAAGGTCTGCATCTGCGACGACATCAACTGGACCGGAAACTGCCGCTACATAACCGCCTGCATTGGCGGCCACCCATCTAATTGTGTCGTTCTCGATGGTAGCGCTTCTTCCATTGGACCTGATCCGGGGTGGAAGTGTTATTTCTATGAGTACGTTGGCCGTTTTGCTTTCCCCTTTCTTATTAGAACTACCTCGGGGTGGTTTATGAGTTATGGGGTGGTTGTGAGGTCTTGGAGTGGAGCGAGGCTAATGGTATGCTATTGCTATAGGAACGCTCTTTGTCACATGAGTTTGCAAGATCCGGCGAGCGTGTTGGTGGTGAGATATCCGGGGTTGAGGAATTTGGTGACGGATAGGGGGGATTGGAATGATCGGGTGAGGAGTTATAATTGTTTTGAGGATTTGTAGGGGACGGCGGTTTGGAAGGCGGGAGGGTCGGGTCGGAGATGCGGGAAATGGGAGTGATGGAGTGGGTGTGGAGGGGTGAGTATGGATAAAAGCGATGTATTGAAGCAGATTTGCAAAAAACAGATATATAAAAGCGGATTTACGAAAAACAGATTTACAAAAAACTATCACCCCTACTATACAAACATGCCAATACGTCCTACGTCACTCTTCCCAAAGCCGCTTCCACACCAACAAATCTCAGCCAGGCGCGCCGTCGTGTGCACCCGTCGACGCAACCTACAGTCCAGGACATCTCCACCATCCATCTCAAGCCATTCCCCATTAATCCCACCCGCAGTCCAAGATCAAAAGGTCCAATTTCTCAACCTCATACCATCTCCCCTTCTCCACCCTACTCCCACGCCAACCCCGCATCCCTCCTCTCCCTCTGCCTCCTCCTCCTCGCCACCTCCGCCGTAACCGCATAAATCCAATACTGAGCCGAGTACTCCACCTTGACCGTCCCCCCCGCCACCACCCCCTCACACGTCGCCGGCGCCACACCCCCCTCAGTATTCAACCGATAAATCTCGCGCACCGGCCCTGTAGTAGCGGAAACAGTGGCCTCGAGCTTCAACCACGGCACGGCGTTCGCAACGGGCGCAACCATACTTTCGACCTTTTTGGCCTGTGTGTCGCCCAGTCCGATGATGTCGAATTCGGGCGTGGTGCTGTCGACGAAGAAGTGTGCGCCGATGGCAGATGCGGATTCGGAAATGGAGCTTAGAGACGCGCCAGAGGCTACAGAGCATGAGGCGTTGAAGAGAGAGGCTACGGCGCCGATGGCGGCGGGGACCGCGGTTGCGTTGGTGCAGGTGTAGTTTTGGGTGCCGTGGCCTTGGGCGATGAGGACGAGGGTTAGGCCGGTGGTGGGCGGGGTTAGGGTGTTGGAGGGTTGGGGCGTGGTGGCGAGGTTGCAGGTTGGGGTGTTGGTTTGGCGGGACGGGAGGGACTGCGGGAGACGGGGGGGAACGGGGATGTTGCGGGGAGCGGCGGTGGTGAGGAGGGGGAGGGCAAGGGTGGTGAGGAGGATGGAGGGATGCATGGTTGGGTTTGGTGGAGGGTGTAGTGTAGTGTGGTGTGTTTAGTTTTTATGGTTTTGAGAGTGGACCGCAGGAGAGGTAAAGACGATGCTGATAGTAGGAGAGAGTGTATGTTGAACGAAAGAAGTGCTGCCAGAGCAAAGAAGCGAACGTAAGAGAAAAAATAAGGTAAAGTGTCAAAGGAGAAGATGTCAGGGATGCTGTTGTTGCGATATTGAACATGTTCAGCCGGCGCATCCAATATATACCTGTCCCATCATCTAGGCCGTCGTACACCCAAAGTGCCCGTCCCGGGAATTCGGATATTCTGCGAGGTTGTTGCCCGCAAACAAGGTCCTGAAGCATGCATCTCTCAAACACAAAAGTCTCCCTACTAGTATTGCGATGGTAAGTTAGCGAGTATCAAAAAGGCGGTCCGGCGCTCGCGCTATCTGCAGGCTGACAGCTGTCGTGAGTTGGGATAGCCGTAAGTTGAATAAGTTGCTGTCTCTAGCACTGATGTGGGAAGACTTGCGGTATTGACGTCAAACCTGGGGTCCAAACCCTTGGGTACGGCAACGGCTGCTAGTCAGGACGTCTGACGGAATACAGCACCTTTTCACTCCAACGGCACATGGAAAGGCATCAGATACCATAACATAAGCCCACCAGACATGAAAAGGCCTGCGTTTAGCTGTCTCGTTTCCAACAACTCAAAAATTGACTCTCCACCAAGGGTAAAAGAAAGATGCAGTATAGAACACAGCAACTGTCCCACCCTTCTCCACTAGCAACGAGCCAGTGTCATTCACTAGAGAAATGCCCTCCGCGCGAGAGAAACGAAGTTCGAACGTCCCGCCCAAGCTCGATAAGGCTGGCCAGTTTGAAACGCGGTACCTGCATGCAATCGTGAGACAGCCGCCAGCATTCACTAACGGAACAGGGTAAGGCGCAAACTTGAGAATTGCACTACCGCGATGAAACATAGTTGCGGGTGAATGCCGCAGGTAAACGGGAATCGCAAAAGCTGTCCGCCTTTCCTGTTCAATGGACGGGTCGGTCTTCGCAAGAACGGTTATAATGTGTTGGGGCGGTGGTTGCACTTCTGGCGTTCTTAGATGTAAGGCAAGCAGTGTCAAAGTCGCACCAAACGATATTGAAACTGTACGAAGAATATGCTTGAGCTCTCAAACTGTGTTGATGTCATTGTCAGCCGTTGTCGACGGGCAGGGCCTTGTGACAATAATCAGGAGAGCCGGGAAGCCGGAACGACGGGATGAAAGGCATCGATCAGTTATCGAGGAAGGGCGTTGTTGGGGGCTGGAGGTTGGTGAGGATGACCAGGTCTCCGCGGCGTCCCGAGTACTAAATCTTATCAGCCGGCGCACGGCCTCGCCTGACGCACACCCACACCGGAATTTACCGAATTTTGATATTATTGTAACTCCACCAATATGGACCGTATTGAGGAAGCGCTTACACATTTGGAATCCCTAGAGCCAGGAGAATCGTTTAGTTACACTGAAGTAGCTAAAGAATATGGTATTGAGAGAAGCAGGCTGTCAAAGCGCTGGTGAGGTGTCTAGGGCTCTCGTGCTGCACAGTACGAAAATCAACGACTACTCAATGAACAGCAAGAGAAGGAGCTTATAAAGTATATTAATCACCTCTGCAGCTGTGGCCTACCACCTACAAAGCAATGGCTACACAACTTCGCCTTAGAAATCTGTAGTAGAGAAGTAGGCAAAGCCTGGCTAGATCGCTTCCTTAAGCGTCACGAAATCTCTCTAGTTTCTTACTAGACCTTTGGCCTAGATTGCAATAGGAAGAGTGCTGATTCAGCCTTCAAATATAAGCTCTATTTTGAGCTTCTTCAGCAGAAGATTTAAGAGTATAGGGTACAACTACAGCATACCTATAATATAGATAAGAAGGGCTGCCTTATTAGTATACTCTTAAGAATAAAGCAAATCTTCTTAAGATAGAAGTATAAGGAAGGTACCCTTAAGCAGGCTATTCAGGATGGCAACTGTGAGTAGATAACCTGTATTGCTTGTATCTGTACCAACAGATCTGCCCTGCCTCTAAGCCTTATCTATTAAGCTACTACTAGCAATATTTAAGATAGCTAGCTACAAGACTTTGACCTAGTAATATACACTGCCTTCTTTGCCTCATCTCCAACAGGCTGGATGAATAACGACCTAGGCCTACGCTGGCTAGAACAGGTATTCAACTCAAGAATAAAGAAGTCAGCCTGGAGGGCCTACAGGCTCTTAATCCTAGATAGCTATAGATCTTACGTCTCTATAAAGTTTATTAACTACTATAATTAGAATAAGATTCTACTAGCAGTATACCTACCTTATTCAACCTATACGCTGCAGCCTCTTAATATAGGCTTATTTAAGCCTCTATTATCAGCTTACTCTAACGGCCTAGTGAGGTTTATATATAAATTAATAGGATTCACAGCCCTTACGAAGTGAGACTTCTTCTACCTATTTAATAAGGCCTGGATGATCTCATTCACAAAGGAGAATATACTCTTAAGCTTCGAAGCCTATAGTATAGAGCCATTCAACCCTCAGAGAATCCTCGCTCAATTTAGTGAGCCTACTAGTAGCAGGCCTTCTTCTAGTGAGAGCTCTCGATCAGTTCTTACTGCTTAAGATTGGAGACGTATTAAGAAGCTTCTCAGCAGCATAGTCAGTAATATATATGATCAATGAGCCAAGCAGCTTAGTAATATAATCTATAGTCTCTCAATCTAGGTCATAACTCTCCAGATGGAGAATCAAGGCCTAAGTAAGGCTCTAGTTAATGAGAAGAAGAAGAGGAAGCGTAGCAAGGCTCTCCTCCTTGAAGCCCCTACACGGTACTATAGTAGAGCTGTATTCTACAGTCCCTAAAAGGTTCAGCAAGCACGTGAGCGACAAGCTAAGAAAGATACTGCAGCAGAGCTTCTACGCAATAAAAAAGAGGAGAAGGCAAGGCTCAAGGTGACTGAGAAGCTTAAGAAGGCTTAAATAGCTAAGGAGAAGAGACGTATAAAGGCAGCTGCAAGGAAAGCTCAACAGGAAGAGCTAGAGCAAAAGCGACTCCAGAAGCAGGAAGCCCAGCTCACTAAGCAGGCTAACCAGCAGCTTCAAAATAACTGCAAGGCAGCTGGGAAGTCTACAAAGGCTCCTTAAGCTCATAGTACTACACAAGAGCAGGTAGTCAATGAGCAATCAGTTGTTGAAGTAGTAGAGCTGCCGCAGCAGCAGAATCAACGAGGTAGAACTATCAAGCTCCCAGATCGCTATTGTAACTAGCTAGTACGCGCAATAGAATCGCCGTAATTGATTACCTACTCCATCAAAAATCTAGATCAATCGATCAACTACTTAGTACTGTAGGCCCTTAATTGTAGATGTGCTGCACGGCAAATTCCGTGCGTCAGGTGAGGCCGTGCGGCGGCTGATAAGATTTAGTAAGGATTTGGATATTTGTTCAGCGAACATTTTTACGACGCCCCTCCCACACCGAAAACGTAGGGAATAATTTGTTTTACAGGTTCTACCTCAGTCATAGCAATTGATGGTGTTTGTTATAGTCTTGAACAAAGGATCGAGCAGGAGGAAAAGAAAGTCGCTGTCAAAACCGTCATTGGTTGTCTGACGAAGGACAAAGTCACGTGCTTACGTCGTGTAACACAGCCTTCCGCGTTACGCGTCGAAACATTAGACTTCATCCCGACGACATCAGTGCTTGAAAAGAAATTACTTCGCTCCCTTATTATTACTTGTTTCACTATCCACCGCCATGCACAATGAACGATAAACGAAGCCTTCAGCAACTAGTTGAAGATGCCGGCATCACACCTGTCTTTGTCCGCCAGCCTTGTCTGCTGGCTCCTACACAGTCCGCGGTTGTTGCAAGTGAAGGAGATCACATTTTAGCACGGAGTCTTTTGGTGGAACATAGGAAGAATAATCCCGAGTACAAGGATCCATCCAAACAGTTGAAACGGATCTTCAAGACGGCCAAAGAGAAGGAAAGACAGCAGGATGTCACCCAGTGGGAATTCTCTCAAGATGAAGTTGACCAGGTTCTTTCTGCCTTGATAGACAAGCCTACAACCACCCCTGGTTTAGTACAAGCCTTTCTCGGGCTTGGAGCCAAGGTCAACTTTGTTGAGATGTCCAATGAGAAAAAAAACAAAGGAATTAAGAAGTCTGATGCAGTCGCTCGAAGACGGAGTACAATTCTGCAGCGTGCTGCCACTACTCGGAGGGCTGATTCTGTTAGCCTTCTTGCAAGCTCCGGTGCTGATCAAACCACGCTGGACGAGGGCCTAAAGGTCTCTCTCATGGCCAATGACCAGTTGTGCACTCAAGAACTACTTCGGCACGGGGCAGATCTGAACAAATACCCCAATGCACTTGCAGATGCAGTCAGGTCCAACGACCAGAATCTGATTCGATTATTTCTAAGAGCACCAAAAGCTTTGCGCCCGGAGATTGTTTCTTCTTGCCTTCCCGCAGCCGTCCAGCAGAAATCGGCGAGTATCCTCTCACTACTGATAGGCCATGGGGCGAATCCAAACTTTGATGGAGCCAGTGCCTTCCAAATGGCCATAGTGACTGCCGAATATCGCATAGCAGTTAGTATAGCGGCTGGACCTATTCCATTAACCGTACCCTCCCTTCAAGCGGCACTGGAACCTACCTTGAAGTTACCTACCGCGCAACAGATTCGAGACTTCCTGCGTCTGCTTCTTAGCTGTGGTCTACCACCTGATAATCCTAGCCTCCCTGGCCTTCTTGTGACTGCTACGAAACGCAACGATACAGTCATTGCCCAACTGTTGATCGACTACGGGGTTCCAACGAGCTTTAACGAGGCTGAATGTCTCAAGAACGCGATATCAATGAAGAACTGGGTTCTTGTCGACGCCATCTTAAATACCCCTTTGACCCCCGCCCATGCTTCTTCGGCACTTGCATTCTTACCTCTTAATGAATCAATACCAGACAGAACAAGAATCATAGAAAAATTCGTCCAGAGGGGGGCAAGTGGGCCACCTCTAGAACGGTGGCTTGTCCGGGCGGTTGAAGAGGGAGATTCGTCACTCATGGATCTCCTTTTGAATGCCGGAGCGCCTGCAGAGTCAAGCAACGCGAAGGCCATATATGTTGCAGTGGCGCGAAAAGACATGCAGAGTCTGAGAAAACTCTTAGCTAGCCGACCTTCTCCTGCGGCTTTGGCCAAGACGTTTCCTCTCCTAAGGCAAAGCTACACTCCGAGTGAGAGGCTAGACACCAGTCGATTACTTCTCGCGCATGGAGCATACGGTGCCGAGGTTGATACCGCCCTCATCGAAGCGGTTTCGGACATCTCGTCTATGAGGGATCAAGTGCTGATTGAAGAGCTTATTAGAGGTCGTGCCGATGCCAACGCAGAAAACGGCAAAGCCGTTCAGCTGGCCGCATTGCAAGGGGATATTCCGGTGCTTCAACTGCTCTGTAGGGGGAAGCTTTCGTCCCATACGACGTCCCTTGCACTCCCCAAGGCTTTCGGGACTGGTCGTTCAAGACACGAGAAAACTCTCCTGGTTTTCGGAACTTTGTTCGTGAATCCAGTCGAAGATGTTTCCGCGCTTGAGACTCTACAAATTGCGATCAACGACGGACCTCAGAATCTCGATATAATCAGTCGACTTATTGGGGCCAACGCAAAGCTCTCAATCCCCGCCTTCCAATACACTACAGCCCTTGCGGATCTCCACAAGAAGGTAGCAATTCTTGAGAACTTGCTCAAAATGGGGATACCCCAGGCTTCGCTTGATGAAGCCTTGATATCAGAGACTCGACAAGCTCTAGCTTCCAACGATACCTCTGTCCTCCAGTTACTTCTAGCACACGGTGCATCTGTCAACTACAACGATGGTGAATCTTTGAGCTTGGCTGTGGGCGCCGCTTCCAGTGCAGTCACACGACTCCTCCTGTATGGCAAAGAATATCCTCTAAGGGCGACAACGACCAAGGCGTTCCGGGCGCTATTTCAAAATTTTGGTCGAGACAACTATCCCAAGCGTGCGGATATATCAAGCGAGCTTCTCAATCGTGGTGTGGAGCAACCGGCAATTGATTATGCCCTCCGGACAGTGCTCGATCCCGCAAACCAAAACAGTGACACCGAGAGCTTAGTCGATCTTCTCCTGCAACATCAGGCGAATGTCAATGTAGCCGACGGTGTGTGCTTTGTTTTTGCAGCACAAATGAAGGCATACTCAATCTTCGAGAAGCTGCTGGCTCACAAGGCTGATTTCGGAACCATTGTGCCAGCCCTCATCCAAGCCAAACTACCAGAGAGTACTCTCACAACGAGTCTTGATCTTTGCTTCAATCATGGATGCACTTCAGACCATCTTGAGAGATCTGGTCGAGGATTTCTAAACAGGCCGAGCATCGTCCTGGCTGTACAGAATTATCCTCGATGCGAATCGTTGATCAAATTGCTCCTCGATCATGGCTGCAACCCTGATAGTACCACGACTGATATACTAGAACCGGCAATCGGTGAAGAGACTGTTCCTGTATTGGTATGGGCATTATCCCAGCCAAGAAAGATGACATCCAGTCCTGTCATCATTACTCTATTGAGTGCAGGAGGTCAGTCAATTTGAAGCTGATGGAAACCGAGCTGTCTAACATGTCTGTAGCATCCCCAACACGAACCTCTTCTTTGTCAGAGATTAGTCCTATCGCACTCGCCGCCCGCGAAGGACGACAAGACATCGTTCAGGAGCTTCTCAACAAAGGTGCAGATCCTTCTATTCGCGACAAGTGGAATCGATCTGCGCTTTTCTTTGCCTCCAGTACTTCTGTAGCATCTATTGCGGAACTGCTTTCAGCCCATGCTCTCAAGGATGATGGGAGTCTTCATGAAGCAGCTCGATGCCTACAGCTCGATATTGCCCGGACCCTCGTTTCGCAAGGCCATCACCCGAATTTCCCTAGCCGGCTGCATCACGGACGAAATGCCCTAGGAGAGCTGTGTCTCAATGCCGACGCGTCAAATGGGGCCCAGCGCACTAAGTTACGACAGCTCATCCGACTCTTTCTTGATAGCGGCGCATCTGCCAAGTTCAAAGCCCGAAATGAGAAATCTGCTGTGTTGCTTGCACTCGATAACGTGCACAATCCACTTGAAGTCACGGAAGCGCTCCTTGAGACAGAATTGTGGGAAGATCTCAACGATGAAAAGCACATGTACCATGACCCATCCGGCCTCTGGTTTTCTCCCATCAAGTACGTTGAACTCATGCCTGATCACAGCCGCGCGCGTCAGAAGAAAGATCTTATTGAGCTTCTTCAAGACAAAGGCTGCGAGCCAAAGTACTACTCCGAACATGCTGAGCAGCCCGCTGGCGCAGTTGGTATGCCGGCTCCCATTGCTCGATTAGCAGACCGGCAAAAGGAACACCAACTCTCACTCAAATTAGCTAAAGAAGTGAGCGAACACACACGAATGTTGGAAGAGACTTCCCATCGAGACGTACTGCGGCGGAAGCAAGAACAACAGGACGCAGAGATGGCATCCGCAGCCATAGTTCAGTCCCAGTGGCAAACCCTCGAACAATCTAAGCATGAGTTTGAAATGCAACGTGTACGCTCTGCCGAACGCATGAAACGCTCTGAGAAGGTGGCCTGGCACAACCTCCAACTAGAACAGGAGCGCGATTTCGCTTCTCAGCGTGCGCAAATCGACGAGCGCAAGGCGAGCATGACTTACGCTCAAGAAGAACAGCTGAGAATGGCTAGACAGGCAGAATTGGAACATCGGGCGGGATTGGAGAAGAAGGCACTCACGGAGAAGGAGCAGATGTTTGAGAGGAATGTTACGAGGCAGAAGGCGTTGACGCAGAGATTGGATGAGAGTGCTCAGCTTCATGCGAGGTTGAGGCAGGACAGACCGGCCATTGAGGGTGCGCAGTGGGGGAGTGTAGATTAACGAATTAACGAAAATGGGGCTTTCACCGGGTGGTGAGCTCCAGGCATGTGTTTAGACAAAAAAATTGATGCTAAGGCTTGTATATGAATTAAAAGGCTTTTGGGGAGTTCTTGCGCTTTCCCGTGTTCATTGTCTTGAAAGAGTGAAATGCATCCAAAACGCGAAAACCAAATCTGCTGAATTACGACCCGAGGAGGCTCGCAACGTCAAAATCAGATTGGATGCAAAACACTTCCTTTTGTTCAGTCTAATCCAACAATTTTAAACAACGCAGCGCTGACCGGATTACCTTCATTGTGTCCGCAAAGGAGCCTACAGTATATAGTAACATCGTATCCTCACAATGTACACTCTCCCTCCCAGGTTCACATTTAACAGCGCTACATTCCTCGACATACTGAAAAATGTCACCCCCGTGTTTTCAAAACGTTCTTTACCCCCGAGAGGATTCGCCTCTAGCCATGCCTTCTCCATGGAATCCACGTAAACAGGCTCAAAACCGTGAGTGGATGATTGAATTCAAGTTCCCGCCTGATCACGCCCCAGACGACGAGCTTGATAATTTCCCTATCACGTCGCCTGGTTATCCAATCCCACAACGCCATCCCACACTCTCCACTATTCATGAAACTCGTGAGTCTGGTGATGCTAGTGAGTACATTCCTTCGATTGAAGTCACATCTCCAGTCAAGACGACGCAAGAGCAAGCGCCCGGTCTCGCATTCGTTTTTCCTCCCACAAGGCAAAATATTCCAATTACTGACGAAGGTCTATCAGATGCAGCGTCTCTCGCGCAAGGATGGCGAGCTCGTGCCCTTGAAGAAGCCCGCCCGCCGATCCCTATCAATGAACCCAATAACACTGCTTCCTCGACTCTACACCCCGGTACCTCCACCCCGAGGAACAAACGCAAAGTTCCAGCGCACAACCGTGATCTCTCTGGCCTGCTGCACGGCTACACGCCTGTCTCTTCTCGCGCTGCCGAGTATGAATCCTTCCCTGCTTTTCGTGCTAGGTCAACAACTCCAGGAGGAGTGCATCGGCGAAATGGATCTATATCTAGTTTGATAAGCAATCCGAATGAAGTCACAGTCGGGCGGGTTGTGCAGTTGACGCCAGATTTGGAGGGTCAGAGGCTGGGTTTGAATCAGAAGCAGAATAGTGTGTTTTCGGCTCTTTCGGTGATGTGGAGAGGAGGGCCTAAGTGAATGGTGAGAAGTGGGTGAGTCGATACTCTACTCTGTCGGAGTGAGGGTGGAAGGTAGTGAATAGAAGGCACTCTGCAAGATGTGAAGGGTAAGAACTATTCGAACACGGCTTTGATACATTGCATCGAATAAGTTGAAGAAATGCCCATAAGAACGACTCAATTTATAGCTCAAAGTCTCATTTGAAATTTATTACAGTCGTGTAATATCTCTAGTCTAATTTTGGATGTTATCTGGACTATTACGTTCGTAGAGCACAATACCTTTTATTACCGTTAGTTCACGGTAGTCATCTAAATACCACTTCTGTATGTTACCATGCCTGACACAAAATGTGGTGGTACCTTTCTCGATCAAATGTTGTTGAAATAGCAACCTTGTTGCTCTTGTTGGAGTTGGATATCTACCTAATCAAACCACGCTCATGGCAAAAAGCCGCTGACCCCAATTGTACGCCCGCGTTCAAAATAACCGACAGCTTCAGCCTAACCGTCCAGGATACATATTGTCTACCGATCCCATCGTCCAAGTGGGACTATCATTCTCACAGACACTTCTCATCCTACACCTCTGAATTTCTATGAGGTCCGGTGCCACCGTCGCCCCACCCCCTACGCTCAATCTCCACTCCGGTGGCAGATTCCGTTGCAGAAATCTTGCTTCAGGATCAAAGCTCGGCACTTCTTCTAATGCTGCTCCACATTTTTCTCCTCCAGCCTCTATGTCCTTTGGAATCGCCAATGTGAGACTGTTTGGCTCACTTCTCTTTTGCTGAACGACGCTCACAATCTGGCTCAACACGCCGAATTCGACCTTGAGTTTAACGCTGTAGACCAAGCTCTTGAACGTCGTTTGAATCATATAGAAGTTCTCGAATTCGACAATGAGGAGTGCAGTGTCGAGGATAAGCAGCAGGACATTCATAGCCACCAACTGCCACATAATCTTCCTCGTCTTCCCGTCGAAAATGACCATGAACACCCGCCGTATCTCCCAAAAGTAGACTCCAGATATGAATACCTCCTGGGCTGTAAACAGTGTCATTTGTATCTTCTCCATGACAGCATAACCTCTTGTGTATGGTGCTGGGTTACTTGTGTATTGGCGAAGATTGAGCGTAACGGTAGGAACACACAAGAGAATTGATGATGCTATGATAAGACAGAAGATGAAGCGGAGGAGTCTCCAGTTTGTCGATATCAAGTGCAGACGGGAGTACAGAACCATGGATTGGCCGGGAACCATAATAACCCATCCGAGGGTGAGGAGAGTTTCAGTGACTCGGTAATGGTGAGACACACTGTTCTGCTTCATCCAGGCCCCTAATTGGTGTCAGCTCTTTTACATTCTTTCATTGTTTTCTTGCTCCATGGGTTCTTACCAGTGGCATAGGGTATGACGGACAAGGTCGTGATAAGAAGACTCCAAAAGTACAACCCGGAATATTTCTTGAAAACGAAGAAAATCAAGACCAATGTCTCGATTGATATGTACCACGCAACCGCCGTGAACGCAGTCATGGACCTTGGAATTCTTCTATCCGCGCCGTAGACGTCAAAATTACCTCCATTGATACCGTTTCCCGTGCCTGGACCGGTGCAATTGGCGTTATCGAACATTTCTCTTTTGCGTTACTCGTCGAAGCTCGAACGCGAACATCGGCATCTTTGGAGTGCAGTTGCGAGAGGGAGGAGGTGGATGTCGCCTGGATGACATACTTATTGTATGCCTGACTTCTCACGCACGAGGGACCCAGACGCACAATCGAAGCTACAGAGACTAAATGTGCGATATATACAACTGGGGACTTCTTAAACTTCTTCGAGAACAAGGCAAGACGGGAAGAGCGTTAAGCCGTCGGGCGTGGTGGGGCTGGTAGCGGGGTAATCATCTGTAAGCACCTTAAGGGCTTCTCTGCATGCCCAGGTCGTGTTATCACCAGCCCTAAGTAGAAACTTGGGTCAATACGGAAAGGATCGTCTCATATTGTAGCAACTTGCTTATTTTGCTAAATTTGCGAGAGGACCGAAGTGGAGCAGAATCGGGATAAGGTATTATTAATAGGTTGCATTCTCAGAAATACTTGTGGTTCAGAATATACGCACACACACACACTAACTCCCAGTTAATTAAACACAACCACAAAGTCTAGGCCCCATGGAAGAGATCACTGAGCAAGCCGAGGCTCTGACGGTACATGAACGCGCTTGCACTATCTGTCAGTATCCACCGTGGACGTTTGATACCGACGCCGACCTCGAAAATCGGAGTTTTGTACCCGGCTCAAGATATGAAGAAATTGAGACCTCAGCAGAGAAGGGATGCTACGGCTGCTTGTTGTTCAAGGAGTTCTTTGATCTCGGCACCGATGATCCGGAACTTCGCCATGAGTTCACTATCTGGTTCAACCTACAGGATTACTTTTGGGTTGATTTACTGAGGGATGCGGGGTCCATACAGCTTGATGTGTATATGCTTCCGATTTCTACGCAGCCAAAGCTTCCAAACATCAGAATCGGGAGAATGATACCTGAGGAGACGACCCTGGAAAACACTCTCGCAACGATCAAGATGTGGTTGCGAACCTGTCAAGAAAAACATGAGAGATGTGCGCAACCGAACTCATACATCCCTCCACGACTCCTCGATGTGGGAACAACTGAATCGTCCATCAAGTTGGTTGAGACTGAGGGGTTTCAAAACACCGACACTGACTTCCAGTATGCCAGTGTAAGCCACTGTTGGGGTCAAACTCGCTCAAAACACATACTCAATCATTCCAATCACTCGATCAACCTCGCTGGGATACCAGTATCAGAGCTACCGCTTACATTCAGAGACGCTGTATCTATCACTCGTGAACTGGGGCTTCGATACTTATGGATCGACTCTCTATGTATTGTGCAAGATGACGTATGTATGGTCTCAACTCTAGGGAATGAAACCCATCTTCCTGACTTCCAAAAGATATAATTTACCACTAATGCCTCCCCCCCAGTGTCCGCTGGCTTTTAGAATTTTGCTGACCATCGATTTACCTCAAAGGAAGCAGATTGGGTCACCCACGTGGAAGCAATGGCCGACGTCTACAGAAACGCATACATCACCCTCGCAGCCGGGGCCAGCCTCGACGACGACGGCGGTTTCTTCCGCGACGCCCGACCAACCCGTACCCACTCCACCCCTCTCACCATCATCGAGGAAGGAGTGAGCTATCCGCTATACATCCGCCAAGCCATCGACCATCCCGAGAACCTCTGGGGTTTCTCCCTCCCCCTAACCGAGCGCGGATGGGTCTTCCAAGAACGCGTGCTTTCGCGACGATATCTGTGTTTCGGCGTCGACGAGGTCCAATGGGAGTGTCTTGAAGACGTGGCTTGTTCTTGTTCGACAACAGGCAGGGGCTTCAATCCCCGGTTGGATGAACGGATTCCAAGATTTCCGGCGTGCGAGGGCACGAAGATGTGGTTTGCAAGGCTTGATAAACTGGATCGGGAGAACCTGGCTGAGTTGTGGAGAAATACTGTGACGTTATATAGTAGCCGGAAACTTACATATGTAAAGGATAAGCTCCCTGCCTTGGCGGGATTGGCGAGTTACTTCAAAGAGGTGCGGAAGGAGGAGTATCTTGAAGGCATGTGGCAGAGTAGCCTTGCAAGAGATCTGTGCTGGCTGAGGACTAATGAAGACGAAAATCATGAGCGCTTTACGGTGATCCCCTCTTGGTCGTGGGCCGCCGGGGCTGGTTCTGTATGGTGGAGTCGTGTGGTTCCGCAGAATTGCAAGTGGGAGCTGATTGGCATGGATAAGACAACACTCGCATTTAAAGGACACTTGGCACCAGTGTTTTTGGATGTGGTTAAGCCGGAGGATGATTCAGACGGGCAGCGTCGGGATTGCCGCGTTCTACGATGGATCGCTGAAAAGCCGGATAGAGAAGCGGACTTTGAGACCTCACGCACTCTTGTGAAGAAGTATAATGTAGGAGAATTCCAAGGTTCACATTTACTTCCGCTTGCCTGGCCGACCTTCCAAATCGATGAGGAGCGCACCAACAATGCAGCATTCATGGCCGATTACAGATACTGGACGAGCCACGAAGAACTACAGAGCGTTCTAGGGAACGTTGTGTTATTCGAACTTGGTCAAACTGAGACAGTACACGTTCCCTATGGGCATTTACCTGGAGTTCATTCTTGGGCCGTTGGGCTGGTTCTCCAGAAGAGAGAAAAGAAAGTCGGGGACGACCAAGTGTACGAGCGTGTTGGTTTGTTGTTCTACCACACCGGGAAATCGATGGAGGAATGGAAGCCTGTAGGGCCATATTCATCATTTTCGATTACATGAAACTCTGCTCTGCAATATAAAATTCTACTATGAGTACAAAAACTCTTCAAATCGGGGTTGAAGGTGCTTCATCTCCTCATTCGGCGAGTCCAGCCCCGATACGGGAACCCAGGCGATTCCGCAATAACCCAAAAGTCCAAAATTGACTCATGCTCATACTCGTCCTCATCGTCCTCACCAACCACTCTTGGGAGCAAAGCCTGTGCCGGTTCCAAAGCATCCAAATCATCCAACCGCTGCTCCATCTCGGGGAACTTCTTCCAAAGCGCCGCTCGATTGAAAGCAAGTAATTCAGCAGTTGTGGGCTCATTCCCGAAGGCTAATGCAGCACCACCGCGAAACGCCAAATTGGAGAAATCGTCCACGGTGCAGACGACCTTGACGAAGTCACCTAGTGCGTTGAACTGACATATGAGATCATCTTTCGCTCGAGAAAATAACATGCCGGGATGTGGTGGGTGATATCCAAGTTGGAGATGCTGCTGCAGCGTTCGAAAAGGCACTATGAGCCGTAAGGAAACCTCTCTCAGTTTCCTCAAAGTCTTCAGTTCCTCAAGTATGACTGTCTCCCAGAGTTTTAAGCACTCCCGGTGAAAGATTTCGTTGCTGGAGCGATCGAAATGGTCGGGGATATTGACATAAAGATGGATAGACTCCAACCCTTCACAGCGCTTAATCAAGGGAATGCAGTCTTCTGGATTGATCTGGCGAGGGAGCTGAAGATGGCGAAGATCTATGAGGGAACGACCAATGTTGGTGAGCCAATCTAAGAGGCTTACGACGGCGTCTTTGTGTTGAAGGGCTACGTGATGATTGCTGAGAATCTCGAGTGAGATTTCGACGTAGATTTGCTTGTTCACGTAACATATTGGTGGAAGAAAAGCTACTTTCAGGTCAGTCATCGAGGAATAGATCTGAGTAGGTAGAGTGATTTGTCGGGAAGTGAACACTGACCTGGAATGGTTGTAGATAAGGACCGAGGCCGGCTAACCGTGATGCTTTTCTCCTTTAAATCTAGGGCATGTGAGTAGATGATGTCTCTAAGCTCGCGTGGTAATCGAAGGAATCCGCAACGAGGCTGCAGAGCCTTCGAGCTCGCTTCAGATGACATGTGAGCAGAAGCTGCAGTGGAGGTGAACAGACATGATGAGATTCTCATAGAGGGTGCTGGTAAAAAGCGGGGTTTGGTGTATCGTCGTGCAGGTTGGTGATGAAGTGCAACCACACTCTTTTCCGTCGGCCTTGTTCAGGCCTTGGGCAGTGAACAGACGTCACACACCCATGTCATCTGCAGAAACGCTGACGTTTCTTCCATTCTTTGTCCACTCGACTCTCAACCGTTCCATAACCGCCGCGACTAGGTCTTTTTGTATACTGCAAAACGTATACACTCTCCTCATCCTCCTTGGCGTCCCGGTGTGAGACGAACGGGTGCCGGCAAACCCCGCTGTGACGTCTGACCAACGGTCTGACTGTGTCGTAGCCGTGACCATACTCAACTCCAACCTCTCAATCTTCGGATGTCCAACCAAAACTTCGAGGTAGAATGTTTCCATCACGCCATCCACAGAAACCACCTGTCCCAACGCTCGTGTATTAAGCCTAAGCCTAAGTCCACGTAGCTGGGTACACATGAGTATAAAGTATATCACCATTCCGGCATCAGGAGGCGCCACTTCCATGAGCGACATATCCAAACTCCGTACAGATTGGAAGCCGTCATGGAAGCTCCGAAGCCAGTGAGATATGCTCGGCAATGTGCTTGCACGCCAGGGTGTGATGGCTCGGGTCTTGACATACTCGGGGAGTGTTTCAGTGCGTAGCTGGTGGCTGACGAGGCAGATAGGTGGTGTAATTGGTGGTTCGTAGGGTGCGAGGCGGTCGTGGCCGAGGATTAGGTTTGGAGGTCTCTCGGGTTTGTTTGGAGGGAAGAAGATATACGAATAGATCTGGAGGCGGACTTCGAGGGGGAGAGTAAGCAGTGTAGCTTTGGGGGATGAGGAGCTGCTATTCATTTGATTAGGCTTCTTGTTGAAGAACCCAGATGGGAAGAGAGATTGGGGAAACTCCATTCGTAGAGTAGAGTTTGAGTTGGTGTCTTAAGGGCTGTGATACGGAAAGGACGCGATGGGGATCGGAAGTGATGAGATAAAAGCACCATAAGGGCAGATATGATCAGGCCGATAATAAACGCAACATCAATATGAACTCGTACCCATCCCAAGGCTCACATCGACAACCCAAGCACCCAAAGCCACCTTCGCTCGCATACCTCGCATCACCATCCTCCACCTTTCCGTCCCACGACAGAAGCATCCATCCAAAAGCGACACCTCTCGGTAGACCAGAAGAGCTGAACCCTCACCGATGCCGCAAGGCAACCCCTCTACGCCGCACATGCACCGAATATCCCACTCGTCAAAGCAACAAAGCGAAATGATGGAGGGGGATACGAGCCAGCCTTGCATATCCCAAATGCTCTTGATTGGTCCGTGGCTCCGGTTTCAGCTGGGTAGGGATCAGATACTGTTGATCGCAAGACCTCCACGCAACTTATGCACCCATCAACCGAGCGCATGGGAAAAGGCTTCGGATTCAGCTTTGATGTCCAGCTGAAGCGAGCGTTTGCCTTGGAAGTGCATGGTTCATGCCAAGGCTGTGGGTTCGTCCATATTCCCACTTCGTCGAACTCCCCACATCCTCATCCATCAATCGCTCGCTAGCCGCTTGTTCGGGGTCGATTGCTGCATTTGTTTCGTGCAAGATGCGGCTTCATTCTGCTAATAGATAGATGTTGGGTACGCAAATGGCACCGCTCGATGATGGAGAACGACTTTTCTAGTATAGTTACAGACATTCAGACATATGATACAATTCCTCGTGCACACAGCCCAAGTCCGACTTTTCAAACCATAGCCTTTCCTCCTAGCTCTTCGAGGCAGGCTCGCGTCGAGCTTGGCATGCTCTACCCAATGATGATTGCATCAACACGTGACCTCACCGAAGGTCCTTTGATCGCGAGTGCGCCTCGTCCTCTGCTCGCTGCTGTTCTTGCCGAAGATTGATCTCATCGATTTCCTCAGAGTGCCCCAGTTTAGAATCCTCTATCTCAAGCTCGCTGTACAGCTCCTCAGCCTCTTCCTCCAACATCTCCTCTTCAACATCAGCATCCTCCTTGGCGGTCGCATATTCAGGCAGAGGCCATGTGCGTTCAATGACCTCCTGGTCTATGCCGAGCGCCGCAGCCTCTGCTCTCCTGCTCATGATGACCGCTGGCCTCCTCAAAAGTGTACACCGCAGGTCCCACCCCAAAGGCCCCAATTCCTTGATCCTGCTCTCCTTGTCCTTCAAAAGATAATTATCCAGTCCACCCTCGCGATCGATTATCTTCAGCACTTTAGCTGTGATCCGCAGCTTCACCTTCTTTTTTAAGATGACTGAATATAGAGCTTTGTTGAGAACGTTGGGCGTCCAATGGCGCCGCGTTTTCGTCTCGGTATCGGGAGACACGTTGTTCCCGAATTGGATCATCTGGCCCCCGTACAAGCCTCGATTCGATTGCTTGAATAATCTGTTGGGCCCATGTGGGTAGGGTGGTGTGTTTGTTTCCTTCTGGATGACATGTTTGGGTAGATGAGAGCCCAGGTCGCCGTCCCACGCTTTCTTCTGGGGGTGCGGCGATGTGGTGAAGGCGCGCAGACAGCGAGAGCGGGGGGCTTCTCTGGGTAGAAGGAGCGTCCTAGAGAGAGATTGGAGGCGTGGAGGCATGGCGATAGAGGTGCGGAGACACCGGCGGTGGGTCGTGAAGTGGATGAGCAGACAGAGGTCCGACGAGAGATTTCGAGCTGCGAATTTAGCCGCGCGGATGAGTGTGACCCGTGCGAGCGCGTTTATTTGAACTTTCGAACAAGACTGAGATGCATCCCACCAAGAGGCAAGCTGCAGACAACAATACACAACATGAGAGTCTAGTAGACAATTCCCCTTCGCCGAACCAACCACGATCTATCCCGACACTACGCGCGACCACGGCAAGCAACCACACGTCCCCTACCTGAAGCGCAATGCAAGAACGTCCGCCTCCAACAACTGCGTCCATTGCAGTCGCATGTGCGCTCATCGCAGGCGTCATTGGATTTTACATTGGTCAGGGGAAGTCGCTCGGTCTCTTCGGTGGAAAGCCAGTCCCTAGTATCCCCGCGCGACCGGTGAAGAAGGCACAAGACTCCGACGACTCGGACCTGTCCAGCGATGAGGAGGATACAGGTCTCAGCGACTTCCCCGGGCAGAATGAGGAATGCAAGCTCGTTCTGGTAGTTCGGACAGACTTGGGCATGACCAAAGGTGACTATGGCATTTCTCCCCTCAGACATATCTTCACTAACTGCTGGTCACAGGCAAAATCGCCGCGCAAGCTGGGCATGCGACACTCGCTTGCTACAAGCACTTCCTCCGCACGTCGCCCGACCACCCGATACTGCGTCGCTGGGAACGGTCAGGCCAGATGAAGGTGGCTTTGCAGGTGAAGAGTGAGGAGGAGCTTGAGGTGCTCCAGGCACAGGCGCTCAGCTTGGGACTCGCTGCACACATCATTCACGATGCAGGGCGGACACAGATCGCGAGCGGGAGTGCCACTGTGCTGGGTATTGGGCCGGCGCCGAAGAGTATCATGGATCAGGTCACGGGTGGTTTGAAGTTGCTCTAGGGCGCATACCGAGTGGAAGGAAGTGCACTTTATGGGTTCTGGGACTTGGATGTGAAGCATTGCTCGGCGCATAGGTACATATTCGGGGAAACGTAGAAGATCAATGGCGTGTACTTGGATTCAAACAGTATTGATGCACTGCATGTCTCCCATAAGCGCAATCTCAGATGAAAAATGTGTTTGAAACTTCTCTAAACACAAATATGAATGTAGGCAGGACTGGGTTTGTCCCCGCCTTCACCAGCCGACGGCCTCAGCAAAGGGATCAGGAATCAGTCGCCCAGGCACGCCTCGCCCACCGAGCTCAGCCAAAGGCGAACTCAGGCAGGAAAAGGACGCGCCAACTCGCTTTGAGACCTGTCGACCGGAAATTGACATCATGGGAATTTGATGGCTCCATAGATCGGACGAACTGTCAAGATATCGACCGAACACACCCCGTAAGGTGGACGGGACAGCAAGACACAGGTCTGTTGGTGGGAGAAGGGGTTGCGCGCGCTCGAGAAATTTATAACAGCCGCCAAGATTTTGCTTTGCGCTAGCCAATCGTGGAATAGTGGGGACAACTTGTGCGCTAAGAGGTCTTGGCCGCGGTGACCTAAATCGTCAAACCTACCCGTGCCGGCCTGCTGCACTCTCCCCACAACACAACCCCATCCCCACTCCTATCCCACCCACACCACTGCTCTCACCCCACTGCACCCACCGCTTCCCTCGCGCCACCGACACCATGGACCTCTCCATCGAGGAGGCGAACAAGATTCGCGCGTCGCTCGGTGTCGCGCCGTTGGGTGGCGGTCCTGCTCCGGCTGGCCCAGCCTTCAAGGCCGACAAGCAGGGCGGCGACTCCGACGACGAGCCCGCCAGCACTATCGACACCCGCACTGCTGCCTCGTACGACAACTGGGAGAAGCACCAGGCGGAGGTGAAGGCCCACCAGGCACGCGATGCGCGCAATGCCGCCATCAAGAAGAGCATCGCGCTCGAGGCCCGAAACCAGCAGCTTGAGGGCAAGACACTCGCCGATGTCGACGATGAAGACGACCGCGCCTGGCTGAAAGGCTCCAAGAAGCGACAGGGCAAGATCACGAAGACGATGCAGGCACAACTCGACAAGGAAGAGCGCGACCGCAAGGCAAAGGAATCGCTGCAATACACGGAGGCTGATCTTGCCGGAGTCAAAGTCGGGCACTCGATGAACGACTTCGAGGATGAGGATCAGATCTTGGTGCTCAAAGACGCGGCTGTCGATGCCGATGAAGACGACGAGCTTGAAGGAATCGATCTACGGGAGAAGGAGAGGCTGCAAGAGAAGGAGGACTCCAAGAAGCGCAAGCGCGCATATGACCCCCATGACTTCAGTGTAGAGACCAAATCGTCGATTCTCTCGCAGTACGATGATGAGATCAATGGCAAGAAGCGCAAAACCTTCACCCTCGATGGCCAAGGCCGCACGCTCGAGGATGCAGATATGGAAGACGAAGACGCCATGAAACCGAAGAAGGTCTCTATCGGCCTTGACTTCCTGCAGGCCCTGCAGGACGAGACGCCGGCGAACGACTACATGGAGGTCTCTGAAGTCAGGATCAAGAAGCCTAAGAAGAAGAAGTCCAAGGCTACGCGCCGCAAGTACACGGAGGATCCAGACGCAGTGTTCCCCATGCCTGACGAGGATGTCGCTATGGAGGATGTCGTGAACAGCGAGGCGAACGATGGAACTTCTGTTCCGAAGAAGAACAAGAAGTATGACATCTCCTTCGTGGAAGATGACGATCTGGAAAAAGCTCTTGCCGCCCAGCGTCAGAGGGTCCTCCGCAAACGCAACAACCCGCGAAAGACGCTTTTGGAAAGGATCCCCACCACACCCGACACCCCTATCGCTGATGAGGATGTTGGAATGATTATAGATGCCACCACTGAGTTTGTCAACAACTTCGTGATCCTCCCCGAGGAAGAGAAGGACAATGGCTCGAAGACTGTTCCTGGTGGCTTGACTCCAGTGCCAGAGGCCAAAGCCGACGTCGTCATGTCTGTGGAGTCGGGAGAAAGCGGACTCTGGTATAACGAAGAGAAGCCCGAAGAGGTCAAGTCAGAGAGTGCCGAATCTCGCGAGCGTAGCATTTCGGTGGCCGGTGGCGGGCTTGAGTTCGGTGAGGAGGCCACAGTGGATCGCGGACTTGGGGCCACTTTGAACCTACTCAGGGATCGGGGCATTGTTGAGCGCACCGACAGCTCCGACAAGACTGCTAGTTGGCGCCAAAAGCAGATGTTCATCGCCCAAAAGCAAAAGCTGGCAGAGATGTCGGACCGCGTGGCTAGGGAGGCTCGTGAGCGCGATCGTGCTTCGGGCCGTTACAATACCATGACAGCCAAAGAGCGGGAAGAGAGGGCGCAGCGGGACAACAAGAATCGCGAGGCGCACGATGCCCGGGCTGTCGCCAACATGTTCAACAAGGAGTACAAACCGAGCTTTGAGATCACCCACGTGGACGAGCACGGTCGGATCATGAGTAAAAAGGAGGCCTTCAAAGAGCTCAGTCACGCATTCCACGGCAAGGGCAGTGGTAACAACAAGACCCAAAAGCATCTAGACAAGATCGCGTCCGAGAAGAAGAAGATGGCAGAGAACTCATTGGAGACGGTTCGCCGCGGTGGCTTGGGCAATGCTCACGGCCAGCAAGCTGCAAAGGTTGGACAGCCTGGTGTCCGTTTGCAATAAATACTTATTGTTTCTCACGGTCACCAGGCTACAAAGGTCGGACAGCCCGGTGTCCGATTGCAGTAAATACCTATCGGAGTCAAGGTTAGTCTTTCTGCGGCGAAATTTGTATTAGAGTCTCAATATTAATCGTAGACTTGTTTAGAATGTCACGGCGGTGATCAGGTATGCTACCCCCTCGTGCTGATTCACTAACACCAACACCCTTTCGAGTTCTACGTTTTCCTTTGTGTCCAGGTTCACATCGTTTACAGGTTTTCTCCCTATTCATCCGATTCTCCGATTCTAATCATCCCCCCTCCCATTAGCCGTCCACGGGTAGCAGGAATGTAAACGAAGGCCAAGTATAGCAATTGTCTATGTTTCCTTTGGTCGTGTTTCCACCTTCAAAAATTTCTTTCTCCTAGTCAAACCTTGGAGTAATGAACACTCTCACCACAAGGTCTGCCGTAGTGCTAGCTTGCTTGCGCCTCTAATTGAACACCAACAAGATATTATACACTGCCCTTTGAACTTGTGATTCTTGTTGAGATTGAACCTTGTACTTTTGTCCCTTAATTGTTCACCCAGGGATAAGAATGGAGATCCGTCACATCAGGAGACGGGCTTCACACTGTACGTCTATCCTGTGATCAGCGCTTTGCCATGTGGCGGCAGCATAGGCTAAATCACCATGCGGCCGGTGCAAAGGAATTGTGGGGTAAACACGACAGACTCTGTGGCGCCTTGGCCTCACATTTACTAAATTCGATATAAAGTGCGAATTTGTGAGTGACTGTCGTACCAGGCTATGAGCAATGTAGCGATTATTAGCCGTACAGAAATAGATACTTGGAATGGTGGAGGCGAACGGCCCCGCAATGAGGATGTGTTGATGCAAACATATATGGGTGGAGGCATACTCGAAAGTGTGGAGAAAGGCTCAAGGTTCGAATTTGTTATTCACCATGCATTTTTCAAAGACTGCCGCACTTGCGGTTACGCCTCTCCTGGTCTCCGCTGCCCCTTCCCTTGAGACTCGTCAAGCAGTGCAGAAGGTCACAGTCAATCTCGCCACCAAATACCAGACCATCGACGGCTTCGGTTTCAGCGGTGCTTTTCAACGTGCAAATCTCATCGTCAATCTCGCCGAACCTAAGAAGACCCAGGTCCTTGATCTTCTCTTCAATACTACTACCGGTGCTGGTTTCTCCATTGTCCGCAATGGTATCGGATCGACCATCGACAGCTCGAGAGATTACATGAACACGATACTACCCAAGTGCCCCAGCAGTCCAACTGGCGAACCAACCTATGTTTGGGATGGCAAAGATTCAGGCCAGTTGTTCTTGAGCCAACAGGCGGTGAAGTATGGTGTCAAGACGTTCTACGGAAATGCCTGGAGTGCGCCGGGATGCATGAAGTCGAATAAGCAGGACATGAACGGAGGCAGCCTTTGTGGAGTACGCTCACCCCTTTCCAATATCTTCAATATCTTCAATATCTGAGGCAGCAGCTGACTTGGGTAGCTTTCGGGAACGAACTGCGGCGATTGGAAACAAGCCTATGCAAACTATCTTGTCAAATACGTTCAACTTTACGCTGAAGCGGGAGTCAAAGTCACACATCTTGGCTTCTTGAACGAACCAGATTTCTCCACCTCCTACGCCAGCATGCAAAGCTCTGGATCCCAAGCTGCCGAGTTCATCAAGGTTCTTCGCCCCACACTTGACAAGGCCAACCTTACGGATGTGGGCATCAACTGCTGTGAAGCCACAGGCTGGAGCGTTGCCAGCCAACATGCATCACAGATCGCTTCTGCAGGTGCAGAAAGCATGGTGTACGCTATGACGTCTCATGAGTATACCTCTCGCATCAGCGGGACCATGCGAACCACCCGCCGCGTCTGGCAGACAGAGTACTGTGATCTGAACGGCGCCTGGAGCACAGGGTGGTATTCCAACGGCGGCGCAGGGGATGGCTTCACCTGGGCTAACACTGTCTTCAACGGCATCGTCAACTCCAATCTCTCTGCGTACCTGTACTGGGAGGGTGTCCAAGACCGCGCCACGAACAACAACCCCAACGAGAAGCTCATCCTCATCGACGGCCAGAACTTTGTCGTCTCTAAGCGTCTCTGGGCTTTTGCGCAGTTTCGTGTTGTCCGTCCAGGAGCTGTTCGTGTGGCAGCCTCAGGAGGCTCCAATCTCAAGTCTGCTGGATTCGTCAACACTGATGGGAGTGTTGCGGTGGTTATCATCAACTCGGCTGCCAGTGCTCAGACAGTGGGTATTACGACGACCGGGGTGACATTGACGAATCCGGTGATCACGGCGTGGGTCACGGATAATTCGAATGATATGAAGGAGGTTGTGGTTACGCTTCAGACGGATAAGTCGGCTACTGCGAGTGTGCCAGCGAGAGGGATGATTAGTTTCTTGGTCAAGGAGGGAGCGGTCCCGCCGGTGGTGGGATAAGAAGGGTGCGTTTTGAGACGAAATTGGATCGCTGCAGAAATTATGTCATTATTTAGGGATGTAGGGTGAAGACTCATGAGACTATAAACCAAGCCTTCAACAAGCTTCATCATGAACATGTCAACATGGTGATTTTACTTATCCTGTTTTTGGGGTGTCGATGCGGAGATGCTCCTGATTGGCTAGCTGCAGACCCTTGCCAAGCCTTGAGCACTTGAACGCGTCCAGAGGGTGTGTTCGAAATGCTTCCTTCAATATTCCCCGCCCGGCTTCAACAACAACATGCTCCTCTGATAGACGCCAATTCAACCACCACTCTACACAATATACGCCTCTGCGACACCCCATTGCATGCACTCCCACCATGACCGAGTTTAGGGTGGGCCAGACCATCGAGACGACCGACGGGCGCCAGGGTCTTGTGAAGTACGTGGGGGAGATCCACGTCGCGCCGGACGAGTTTCTGGGGATTGAGCTCAGCTCTCCGACTGGGAAGAATGACGGAAGCGTGCAGGGAGAGCGTTACTTCACGTGCCCGCCACAGCATGGCCTCTTTGTGCGGCCAGTCGGCATCGCCAGGATTCTCGCCCAGCCAGCTCCGCGGGTAGCTCCAAGGGTCGCTCCAAAACCAGCGCCAAAGCCACCCACAAGGACTGCTGCAAGACAGTCGCTCGCTCCGTCAGCCTCTCCGACCAAAGGCCTTACTAGACCTACGGCTACACCTACAAAAGCACCGACTCCAGCTCCAAGGGCTCGTCCGTCGAGCATTGGCGGGTTCAAGGCGCCCACGAAACCTCCCACAACATCGAACCGACTCTCTATAGCCTCACCGTCTGCACTGACAAGTGCCAGGACAGCCCCGCGGAAGTCGAGCATATCAGGGGTGTCTGCGATCTCCGCCACAGGCCGTGTAAGGTCGACCCCACCAAGCGTATCCAAACCGTTGTCCTCGACATCCACCACCACAGCCAAATCTGCCGCCCGCGATACCTCCGGCACCGACGCTCTGGAAACCAAGATACGGCATCTTGAAAAGCAACACAATGAAGACCGCGAGAAGGTCAAGAAGCTGGAACAAGTCACACAGGAGCGTGACCGCTTCGAAGGCATCATCGCAAAATTGCAGGGCAAATGTCAAGCTTTCCATGGAGAAAATGCCGAACTTCGTGAACAGCTGAAGCAGAGTGAGACGGAATTGGAGAAGCTCAGCAGAAACGAAGCGGAGCATGAGTCCATTCTGGAATTGGCGACTTTGGACAGAGAGATGGCAGAAGAGAGAGCAGAGGCAGCGGAAGCAGAGGCTGAGTCTCTAAAGCAGCGGCTGGAAGAGCAAGAGTTGGAAATGGACATTTTGCGATCTGAAGCAGAGCTCTTCACGGAGAACATGACAGACGAGGACAAGGAGCAGGCGGGCTACTATCGTCTAGAAAAGGAGCGTGATCGACTCAGGCAGGCGCTACTGATCCTGAAAGAGATGACGGAGCAGACCGAGGCGGATCTGAACGACCGCATCCAGGAGCTGGAGGAAGAGACGATTGGTCTTGACACGCTACGAGAAGAAAGAGCACAGCTACAGGATCTTGTTGTTACTTCTGAAGCCACTATCGAAGATCTCCGCCAACAGCTTGATGCCGCGACTTCTTGGGAAGAGATGATTGAGGATTTGTCCGACCAGAATCAACGCATTAAGGATCAACTGGCTGAGAAAGATATGGTGATCAAGGATCTCGAGAATCTTAAAGAGCTGAACGACGAGCTCGAAATCCATCATATTGAACAGGCCAACGAACTCCGCGCAGAGCTTGACATCAGAGAGAGCGAACTGGCAGAACAGACTCGCAAAGTTTTTCAACAAGATGCCGCGATTACTGACCAAGACTCCATGATCACAAAGTTCAGGGATCTTGTGTTGGAACTCCAGTCAAAGATGGCTGACGCGGAGTCCTCCAAGACGATGACCGAAGAACAGGCTAAAGACGTCACTGGTCGTTTCAACGAAGTTATGGAGCTCAATCGCCGACTCCGAAATGCTACTCTCACAACTACGGTCAAGACTATCACCTCTGAGCTACAGAAGCTGCAGGCTGAAGAGGCAGAGGAAGAGCTCGACATTGTGAAGCATTACTTGCCTGATTCGCCGGAGATCTACAAGAACGATTCGCTACGGTCATACTTCCGGGCCAAGCGCGTGAGCTTCAAGTCCTCGCTTGTCTGCTCATTGATGAAAGGGCTCAGCCTCCAATCTGGTTCTGAAGATGATGTTGACCGGCCTATTAATGATCTTCTCCGCTTCGACATTATACACCAGCTCACCTACCTAAGCCTCCGTAGCGAACAATTCAGGTCAGCTGTTGCGTCATCATCCCTTGAGCAATTCGTAGCCTTCGGTCCTGCAAATGAGGAACTCGACCCGATCGAGAAGACTTTGGAGAGGTGCCTTGATGCACTGAAGAAGGATGAAGTGAACTATAAAGATCTGTCTGATTCACTGCGTCGGTCGAATCAGATCCTGGATGGCGTCATGTCGGACTACAAGGACGCAGTTGCTGCTCGACCCGAGGACGAAATTGTCTTCAGGGCTTCCTCGATCAAATCCAACTTTGAGATGATCAAGACCACATTCGATAGTGTCAAGAGTCTAGGACAGACCGCTGATAATACGGAGGTCGACACAGATGATGATTCGGAGGAAGACACTGCCAGGGACGTCTTGGAAAGATTGAGAGGACCTATTGATACCTGCAGCGAAAGCATTGTTGCTGCTGGCAAACTGATCCGCACACTACATAACCTTCGAGATGATTCCTTGTATCCACGTCTGCCGATGGGTATCGAGGATATCACACAGCAAGACGAGCTTCTAGGCCGGACTGCACGAGCCGCGCACAGGTTTGCTACAGATCTTGCTAGATTCCTGATCTCTTCTCGAACAACTGATAACGACTCTGTTCCAGCGTCTGACTTGGCAAAGGAGATGGAGAGTCTTCGGAAGCAGCACTTCCCTAACAACGAGCTGGTGGACATCACTGGTGTAGTTGCCAAGATCAACTTCTGGATTGACTATGCCTCGGTTCTTATGAACAACGTTGAAATCGAGCATGGTCCGGCTCCCTGGGTTCTGAAGGCAAATGAGATTGAGGCAGCCAAGAAACAGACGGCGGATGCGGAGAAGAAGCTTCAGTCTCTCACTGCAGAGCACCATGCAACAATGCTGCAGATACGTGAGCGTGAGGAAATCATCGACACTAAAGAGCTTGAGATTGAACACCTCAAAGCCAAGCATCGCGAAGCTGTTACGAAGGTCGAAGAAAAAGAGCGCCTGGAGAAAGAGCTGCGACAAGCCGAACAAGAACGTGCCAAATTCCAGCAAGAAGTCAAAGCACAACAGGCAGAAATACAGCGTCTCAAGGAGCGAACCGCACTCTCTGAGCGCTCCGAGCCAACCCAGGCCCAGCCTATGTCTCCCAGCGGTGCCACGAATCCTGCGGTTGATAAGATGGAGGCACAGCGTATCTCGGGCTCTTTCGCCATCTTTGTCCAAGCACTCACCAACGAGAACCACTGGCTTCGAAAGAGAGAGAACCATGAGATGTTCGGTAGCAACATGAGGGCCCTCTTCACTAAAATGAGGGACGCGGAATCGGTCAAGGCAAAGAGAGATGCGAGACTCTTGCAGCAAAAGGCAGATAAGATGCTGGATCTTTGCATGAATCTGGAACGATCGGAGTTCTTGCCTACGACTATCGAGCCGCCTATGAAGCATAAGAAGAATTCTAACTCGGCGTCGTCGTTTCGCGGTGTTTCAGCGAGGAGAGGTCGGGTCCCGAATACTCCCTTCTTACTCACTCCGGCGAAGGGTGGGTTGACGGAGAAGAGGGATGAGATGTATGCGTATGGCAAGTATGGATGTTATGGGTGGGATGAGCTGGAGTTTTTGGCGGATGAGTGGGATGATGTGTATACGTATGAGTTGGGGAGTGGACTTGAGGGGGGCGAGGGGGAGATTTAGGAGAGGAGAGAGACGTCGCATTTATGGTGTCTTTGTACAGCGTATATACCCTCAGTTATAAGATTTAGAGAAAGATTTTGCTTTACCAAGAAGGCGCTACAAAGACACACATAGTATAGACAGTAACAAGTATTCAGATACACCGTATATGGTACTCTACCCAGTACCAATCACAATAACAGATCAAACAAAGCTTTTACACGAACAACGCGTGCATGGTTGAGAAGCTGAACGAATGCTGAAAGACGAACCGTGGGGAACATGGCACATTAGGACGCATTCTCATCGTTACTTGTGGGGGTCTACCACCCACGGCCTTCCAAGCTTCTTCTTCTTCTTCTTCATCACCAGCCCCTCACTTGTACACCACCAATGCTTCACTTCAACGCTACCACCTCACTTCAACACTACCACCTCACTTCAACACTACCACCTCACTTCAACACTACTACTGCCTCACTTATACACTGCTACATTACCTTCACCTGCAGCGCAGCTATAGAGGACGCCTTCATGACATTGGTTTTAGAAGAACCTGCTACCCGTTCACAGACTTTAGTTCTCTTCATATAGTGCCGGAGGGCTACACCACAGACTGTGCACTTTTGTTTTACCGGGTGTTTTTCCTCATATATGAAATTGAACTGGCTTGAACGCCTCCAAATATTGAGGTTCCTACGTGCGAAAATAGAGGCTTCCAAGCCAGCTTTTGCTGAGCACCGGAAAATCTTAAATCTGTAGTCCTTTAACTCTATTATATAAGCACCGCAGATGCTGTTATGCTCGTCATTATTGATATAACACCATCTCAATTAGCAAGTAGACATTGATTCCCTGGGCTTTATTCTTGCCTTCAAGAATGCCAAACAACCACTCTGCTTTAGCTATCATTTCGTTTGCATTGCACTATGATATGAGAAGACAGAGTGGACAGAATTTATTACACCAGTGATTGACTTCCCAGGAAAAGGCTATGGAAGTACAGCAGCTATTGTACTCTATACCTAAATAGCCGCCTAAGTTCCTCAAATCTGCTTTGAAGTACTTCAAGCAGAATCGAACCGAGCTTTGTCTTTTGAAATTGCTCAACCATATCCATGCCTGACAAACGAGCCATCTTTTTACCCGCTGTATACACTCCTAACACTTCCAAAAACGCGTTCATCACAAGCCCCATCTTCAGCCAGCTATTGGTCCATTCTTTCAAAATATTTGGGCCACCCTCCCCCGCCCCCTCCCTTTCAGCTGTCAATCCGCCTCAATATCCAGGGACCTGCGTATATGCCTTGCCACACTTCGTATCACTTAGTTGTAGGCGAGCATGTCTGAACATAGATTCAGGCATCCATTCCACTTGTCGCTGATCCCGGCATGGTAGAGCATATATACACGCAAGGTAATAAGAAGACTGTGAATGCTGTTCGCTACCCGGGCCCATTGAGAGACATAGCTTAGGAGCACTGTCTATAGTCCATATGTCCTCATTCCAATGAACGTTGTTGACAGCGGCGAGAAGTGCTTTTGCCCAATAGATCCAATGCTCAATTGCAAGGGAGTAGACTTTCTTTAGTGTAGAGAGCAGCTCGCCAATCCGAATGCCATCCTTATTCTTTATATTCGTTATATGTAAGAGCCTTCGGGGACAAGGTCTGTCCTCTGCGAATAGAGGAATTCGAATACTAATGTTAAGAGAGACAATTGGTGGGTGTGTAAGAAGATCCAGGTTCAGGTGTTCTAAGTAAGCCTCTGGGATATGCTGCCATCCCGTTTCACCTCCAACTAGATTTCTTGGCGGTAATGTGATTTCTGCTATGCTGGCAGTTGGTATCTGGTCGTCGAAGAGCCTCGTGAATAGTGGATTAAACTCAAATTGTGAGAGATCGATCCATTGATGTATATTATCATCACTCCGGGGTGGTGACTCTGGAAGAGCGTGTATGCCGATGTAAGATAACTCTCTGACGTTCCCCCGATCCACTGACTGTGCTTCAAACAAGTAACTGCCCTGTCTCCCCGTAATTCGCCCAGGCAAATAATGCAGCGTGGTAACGTCGCAATCGTCAGGATATTTTGGGCGTCTGCCCGTAAAGAATTCATAATTCCACTCGTCGGTTGCATTGTGCTCAGTGATCGAGTCATGAACTTCATCCCACGTTATTGAAGGCCGGGCGAAAGTACTAGGAATAGTGTCGTGCAGTCTAACCGGCGGACAACGAGGCTCACGGCTGAGAGCTCCTAAGCAAACATCTTGTTCTATGATATAGAGCGCAATTTCTCTCCATCTCCTGCATACACCAAGTGCAATAAGACGCGTAACAGGATGGGCATAACGAAGGATTTGTTCAACAAGTTCAGTAATCCCAGCGATGCGACTTCCAGCAGGATTGAAAGTGTAGATGTCGCGAATTTCGCTTGTTGCTACATCGTACGCAGCAATACGATTGCTGATGAGGGCTGTCACTTCACGTCTCCAAGTCTGAAGATCTTCGAGCTCTTGTTCCGAGTAGCACAGCACAGACCGCGGCTGCAGCACCCAAAGAATTCAGCCTTGCGCATACTCAGCGGGGCGGAGATGTTGACTGTTCTGAGATAGTAGAGAAGAATAGGTGTGGTAAATCGGTTGGGGTGAAGGGCTGTTCTGGATCAACATTGATGCAATTCCAGGATGCGAGTGGGAAGGATAAGAGGACGTGGAAGGTGGTTGGAGCTTTATTTATAAGACCGGGTTATCAATAATGAGGCACAGCGTTGTCTGTAGGCGCTTACTCTAGGTAAGCCAATCAGGAATAATTCTCGTGAAACCTGTTTGAAAAAGGCAAAATATATTCGGACCATTATAGATTTATATAGAGGCGATAGGTCAACCTAACTTGAACTTCGCTAAGGCTAACTTGAAAAAGTAGTTAGTATATACTAACCAGTGTTAGGATATACCCCTAGGTCCTTCTATCCCAACAGTAGGGGGTACCCTAAACTTACCTAGCTAGTTTTACTCTAAGGTTCCTCTATAACTAGCTCCTTAGTAATATACTAGCTTAGTTAGCCTACTAGTATATTCCCTCCCTCTATATTAGATAGCCTTCCCTTAGTTCCCTTTTAGCTCTCTATCTACTATTCTATTTAGCTAGATACCCCTAATATATAAGTTATCCTATCCTATATCCTCTATCTAGTCTTAGTCCCCTTATAAAAGTTAACTATATTAAGCTAGTAGATTTAGAGGGGTAGATATAGTAGAACTACCTCTATTAATATATCTTAGTAGGCTCCGTAAATGCTAAACCTATATGGGTTTCCTATAACTATACTCTTATTTATTTTCTCCTACATAGTTTTGCTTCTATCTCTGTCTTCAAAATAATCCAGGCATCACGGCCCACTTTTCGTATTCGAGTGAAAACAATGAGAACGTTGTACGTTATACTTTGTGCCCAGGTTTTGTACAAAATTCTTGTATCTCTTCTTCACTATTACGGGGTAGTCATATTCAGTCACTTGGGCGTGAAAGGGAGCTCCGGTGACATCAGGCCCGGCTCAAGACTTCCCAGACTCTCTAGGCAAATACCGCTTTCACGTTCAATGCTCATCCCATCTTGGAAACCCTGTTTACTATGATAAACAACGAAACCAACCCCTCTTCTCCACCCTCCCTCTGAACAACCCACAATCAACGCCAGCAAGCAACCCTAGAACGACCCACCCCAACCGCCTTACGAACAGCCACCCATGGAGCACTACAACCCTGCTCTCTCATCCTTCGAGCAAGGTTTCTACAACGGCGATGGCACACCATCTGTCACATCCCCACTGCCGCCAGACTTCCACCAGACTCAGCGTGCGCAATCTCCCACCCTCCCAATCCCACGCATCCGCCTAACCCTCTCCACAGCATTCCCTAACCTCACCGGCCACCCCGCCCCGCCGCCCAGTCCGCCCATCTCAACGTCCCACCCCCACGCTCCCATCGCCCCCCGACCCGCCCCCAAGCTCTCATGGGCCACGGCCAACCGCCTCGGAAACGAATTCCTCTGTCTTCCCCGCTTCCTGCGCGACCGTATCTGGGCATTGACCATCTTCTCCTCGCCAAACACTGCGTCGTATGATGTGATCGAGGTCCCGTTTCTCAAACAAATCACATACCCGGATGTGTGCGAGGCGTCGGACCAACTCTACTTCGAGGGTTGCCAAGTGTTAATCCAGAACGCAAAGTTCAGTCTCGAGAGCGTGGAGGCGGTGATTGGGTTCTGCGATTGGTTGAATGAGTTTGACGAGGTGGTTGAAGTCAGCGAGGGCGACAGCGGGTGGGGTGGGGATGATGTGGCGTTGAAGATGAGCGGGAGGGTGAGGATTGGGAGACGTATCGGGTATGAGAATGCGAGGCGGTTGGAGTTTGTGAAGGTGGAGTTGTTGGAGAGGGGCACGTTTAAGAGTATGGGGAGTCATTTGCTGAGGAGGTGTCTGGGAATCACGCATGTCACTTTGCTCGTCCAGATTGAGAAGATTCCGTGGAGGATTACGGATGGGCAGGGGAGGAAGCGCGAAGTTGATATCGAGAAGTTGAGGAAGACGGTCGATATTGATGGCGTTATTGCATTGCCGCAGTTGGAGACTTTGAAGCTGGTCATGGAGCCGTTTATGGCGATGCAGAAGAAGTTGGCCGCATGGGAGGACGAGAGGATCAAGAGTGGATATGGGGCTGATGCCGGGCTTGAGGGCTTCTGGGGTCTCAAGGAGTGGGTTGAGGTGGAGACTTGCTCTGTCTCAGTCGAATGCCCGACTATCGAGGAGATTGTGCCGGGATATCGCGGGCCTGTGGTTTAGGAGGACGCGTTGGGATCTCTTGGTGAAGTGGTTTTGGAGGAAGATTTGGAGCATGAGTAACAAAAGATGGATATGGGAGACTTCAGGGTTTGGTGCCAGCGTTTGGGGGACTTGGCTTTTGTATTCGGGGGTTTGGGAACTTCTTGGATGTCTTCTTCAATGCACTTGATCGTGTTATTGATAGCCAAAGTCTTAGGCGTTCATTAGAGCTACCGTCCTACTTTCTCCTTCATCAGTTCACGGACTGCTTCCACTGGCAATCTAGCTAGTGGTCGCTAGTACATCCTTTTAGTATTACATGTATAGATAGATATGGAATATATCAGGGTCCGACACTGTGCCTTTACATGTGCTTCCTTTCGATTATGATAATGTTTTAGGCTTTGGCAAACCCTTAGACTCTGTCTGAGATCCATCCACCTCGGAGACTATGATCTGGATATCAAGAAAAGATCATGTGTTTGGTGCTAATACTGTCTAACTACTGTGTGACTCTACACTTGTTGCTATCTACACTATATGTGTGTCTTTGTAAAGCCTTCTGGTACAGCAAAATTCTCTTCTAAATACGGCCTACCAACCGGCACAAACCCAACTTCGAGAATATATGCACCCCTTGCAGCATCAAGCCTGTCAGCCACGTGGAATACTGGATCTGAAATCGATCGTCGCAGACTCGCAGACAAGGGGGCTCAGGAGGAGCATGAACTTGTTACGATGTCAAATCAAGTGATTATCAATAACCATCCGTCCTTTGAAGCGCATTCGTGGGCTATATCGCAAGAAGCATTCCATCTTCTTGCAGAATTTAGATGTTCTTGAGACCCTTCGAAAATAACACACGCACACGACCCGATCAGCTGCTGAGTTGATCGACCGACCCCCTTGGTAGGCCCTGGTCCCGGGGCCCAGCGACTTGGGTGAACGCATCCACAAGTTTTCAGTAGGCCGAGAGAAAAGATAGTTTGGCAATATGGAGAGTTGGAGGCTGCATACCCTTGTATAATCTGCTCAAATTCTAAGACCTCATCCCTCGATAAATCACGACTACTTTCCCACTCTTCCAAACGAGATGTAGTATCTTCCTCTCCACCCCTCCCAGCTTTGGGGTTATGATTCATGGACGAAGCGACGGTCAAAGGATCCCGAATTTTCTCACTGATTCAAAAGATGCGGTCACTATCCGGCCAGAAAAACGATGGCATCCCCAATCAGATTTTTCCAACTGCTGTTCCTTTCTACCCCCACGATTCCAGTGGCATACTTTCGGCTCAGCCGAGCCGACATATCTATACCATCGTCATTTCCCCATAGCCTTGAACCGTTCATATCTTGGCAAATGGACTGATAATGCGGAGAGGCCTTGGCAATAGATGGCGATAAGACTACCAGAACTCCAACCCCACCTCAGAGTTGCCTACATGCAATCGATAACAACCATAGGCAAGAACTACTCCTTGGGATGTAGTTGCATGCATACCAAGCATGCCAAGGAGTTACCAGGAACGCGGGAAGCCGTTCGCTCCGAGGTCGTGAACTGCCGAACTAGTTCGCACTGAACATTTTTCAACGCCAGATGGGTATCCAAACGTCAAGATTGAAAAATATTATTATCTGTGGGACTACCTCTTTCTTAGTTTTGAGACTGAAACATAAATGTTGAAAATGTCCATTCTGTCGGATACTTTTAGGGCACTGGTGGGGCTCTACCTACGGCTCGGGTATAACCAACTACTAGCACGCTTGATTGATCGACACCGAGCAAACTTTAGTCTCACCGAATGTAGGTTCCACGCAACTCGTAACTCGCAACCTTACTCTGCTTTGGTCTTATCGTTCCTTCCGCCGAGAATGGTTCCTCGTCATACACCATGGTCAATCGCGGCCTATCTCGGAGAACCGCGCTCCTTTTGTATATATGTTTCATCGAACATTCGGTATTACATGTCTTCAGCAGCAAGGAGATCACTTCAGTTGCATTCGGCTCAATATGCTTCTCTCTACCCTTATTTGCTTGGCCTGCTCAAGTCTTGCTCTTTCTTCAACGCTGCCTCCTCTAGGATACGAGAGGAAAGTTTTCAGAGATATATTCGGAAAGAGGGGCTACAATTCCTCGACACCTCAATGCATTAGTGACGAGACTCCATTGACGACTGCACCCAAACCTAATGTGTGGGCGGGCATCACGTCGGAGGACAACTTGGCTGTTTGGAATCTTTTACATGACCCTGCATCCGGTTTGAACCTGACGGATCCTACAGAAGCTGTTCTTACAGACAACTATGTGTACGTTTAGAACCCCTTTTCTGTACAACCCCCAAGCCTGTCAAATGTTCCATTTCAGGCGTTGCAGGTGAACCCTATGGTTTAGATAATCACCAAGGACTTACTCCACAATATACTGACATGGACTAGATTCTGGATTGACGCGCTCCACACCAACAAATCTGATGTCATCCCCTTCATTGATGGCGATGGCCCACTTCCTCCCAAGTATGCGCGCGCGATCATTTTCCAGGGCGGCAAGGCAGATCCAGATTCCCAAGAGTACATGATTGGGCCATTGCCCGTTTCTGCAGAGACCAAAATCGAGAAACTCGACTACATCTACAATGGCGGGAAAGGTGGTACCGTTCCTTATAATGCTCGTTACTTCGATGGCCCCAGATCTGCGGCCACTGAGCCCTTGATTGCGGCAACCATGTCTAACATTTCCGATATCACGGCGGCTTTGTTTCAAGGTCTTGTCTACTTTGGATCCACGGATGATAGGACTACCTTGACCCTAACATCTGGCACCCCACTATCGTTCGATGGAACCCAGGCGTGGAGAAACATCATGTTCCGGGTTCCGGGCCCAGCTTCATACATGACCCCATTGGACTTCTTCTTACTCATTGACTGCACAGGAACCGATGCTTCTCTATACACCGTCAAGGGCTTTGTCACCAACGAAAAGTTTTTCCCCACTGTTGCCGAACTTCGAACTGCTTTCGAAGCCGGTGAGCTGGCAATGGAGTATGATCAAACCCTAGACGCAGACTGGGCTCTTGTGAATTATAAGCCTGAGCTCGGCGTCCGAGAACTGGAGGAACGTATGGCACCCAGTACGCTCGAAATTGGTGGCAAGCGCTACAAAGTCGACAAAGAGCAAAAGTATGTTGAGTACATGAACTGGTCATTCTACATCTCATTCTCTCGAACACTCGGGATCATGCTATACGACATCAAGTTCAAGGGTGAGCGTATTCTATACGAACTGTCTATGCAAGAAGCCACAGCTCAGTATGGAGGCAACCAGCCCAAGGCAGCCAATACTGTGTACCACGATACATACTACTCGCTTGGTACTGATGCGGGCACGTTGATCGAAGGGTTCGATTGCCCCTGGGGTGCCACATTCTGGAACGTCAGTTACTACAGCTACAACCAGACCACCGTCAACGAGGATTCGATTTGCATTTTCGAAGCAGACATGAACTTTCCTCTATCGCGTCATCGCACCGCGGCCGGAAATCCCTACGGCTTCAGAAACCTGGGTACTGTCAAAGGGGCTGCTCTCATTGTGCGAAACATCGCTACAATCGGTAATTACGACTACATGTTCGACTACTCCTTCCACATTGACGGCTCTCTCGAGATCGCTGTCCGCGCTTCAGGATACCTCCAGTCATCATTCTACTATCCCGACCAAGGCAAATGGGGACCAAGGATCCAACAAGCCACCCAAGGAAGCTTACATGACCACATCCTCACCTTCAAAGGCGATTTCGACATTGTAACCGCCAAAAACTCGCTCGAAGTTTCCGAACTAAAAGCCGTGAACCAATCCCAGCCCTGGTTCCCAGAGCTCGGCACTTTCGAGCAAATCGAGCTTGACAAGTCCATCATGAAGGAAGAGAAGCAGTTCAACTGGGCACCAAACAACGCGGCCATGTACTCCATCATCAACCCCAATGCAACAAACGCATGGGGTGAGAACCGCGGGTACCGCATCGTCCCCGGTCGAAGCAACATTCATCTTTCCACCCTCAACTCTCCCTTTTCGCTTAAAAACTCGGAATTCGCGAAGAGTCACCTGGCCTTGACGCGCCAACACGACACCGAGCCCTTTGCCAATTCCGTCCAAAACATCAATCTTCCCATGGCACCTCAACAGGACTTCCTCAAATTTTTCGATGGCGAGAGCGTCGAGAATGAAGATATTGTGCTCTGGTTCAATCTCGGTATGCACCATTTCACTCGCAGTGAAGACGTGCCTGTTACTTTGTACACGGAGGCGTATTCCAGTATTGTGTTTGCGCCGCAGAATTTCTTTGATCGGGCGCAGGATGGCGACCTATTGAATAGGAGGTGGATGACGGTGAATACTACGACGTTCGAGCTGAGTGTGGAGACATATGGAGTTGCGTTGCCGGGTTGTGGCTTGAGCTTCGAGGAGCCGGGGGATCATGTTGGTGGGATCGTGGAGTATTGATTGACTGGGAGTTTCAGCGCGGGTAGAACAGTGTGTTGGATCAAAAGTTCCACAGAGGTGCTTGTGTCGTTGGGCAAGGATAGTAAATGCTGCGTGGCTATGACAATGATGACTGGATATGAGAATAACGTTATGACAAGTTCCTCGCCATGAAGTGATATACTTTTGTTGGACTATTGCCACATCATCGTTGTTTGACCAAAGGCAATCGCAAACATCGTTTGTCTCCATACTCCATTAGACCAGCTCCCCAGCATCTGCAATGGTCTTCGTCGTAACATCAACACCACCCTGCTTCCCCGTTGCATTAGTACTTACAGCATCTTTCATTACCACCAATTCATCGTAAGCACCCGTAGTATACTTCTTCCTCCAGTCTCTAAACTCAGGATCGTAGTCTAGTCGATGGCCATCGTAATAATGAGCGCCATTGACAGTGACAAGAACGCCTTGCATACTGCAAACAATCCGAAGACAACCCAAGATGTCCTCTTGTTCGTCGCAGTTGATGGAGTGGAGACCCCATGTGCGCGCACTGAGCCACACTACAAAGAATGTTAGTATATTTCAAAGATGGAGGAGACACCACGTTGACTTACCATAGAAGATCGCAAGGGCTCGGCCGAGCGTAATAAAGACAAGCAGAAGAGCCAGCGCCATCACAGTAATGAATAGGTTACCACCCCATTGAGCCGCGAAAAAGAAAGTGAGAACAAGCAGCAGCGCCGCCTCACAAAAGCCCGTGAGCAGTGTTCGAAGCTGGGGGCGGCCCCGGGTCGATAGATGGATCAGGACGATAAGTGGCCTCCACCGTGGTGCTGCGGCGGTATCTGTGAATCCGCTCTTCAACATAGGGAGGGGATTGCGGAAATTGGATTTGACATAGTCGAGCTTGTCCTTGAGAGACTGGGTTATGGCACTGCTTGGGTGTTCTTCTGGCAGGGGCTCATAACTGGGGAAGATCGATTTTAATATGTGACCACGAGTGGTGTGAAATCTTGAGATTACCGGCGGGTAGAGTGGCGGGAGCTGTGTGGCTGTGGTTTGCATGCCCGGTTTCTTGATAGCTTCAAGCGCAGTTTTTGCTGATTCGGACAGGTGGCGTACTAGGTGAGGGTCAGGTATTTCCTGTAGTCGATATAGGGAAGCGCTCACTGTTGACGACTTCATGATCACAGAGCTGCCAGAGGGCCAAGCGAAGCAGCGCATTCGTGGCAGCGCTGACAAAGAGGTATATTCCCGTCCAATTTACTCCACTGCAAGCATATATAGATTTCGGGATACCAGCGGCCCTGAGAAGCGGTTCGATAGCTATGCCAAATATTATGCCCTGACACGCAGCGATCAAAACGGCAGGGATGTGCCACCAGTGCCATCGTTCTCCAAACGCATCGACAGCTTTTCTTATTCGACCGAATTCTCTCATGAAATTTTCGGGAGGATTCGGCCGTGTCCAGGTCTGAAGATATTCCAGTTTGCGCTTCTTTTCGTCATCGGTCAGAACGGCAACGGCACTGGAGTCGACACCTTCTCGAGACCCAAGATCAGATATCTCATCTAAAGGATCTTTGTCCAGTGTGGCAAGCTCTATCACTTGCTTTCTACGAATACAAGACAGCTTTCAGTTGTCAGTCAACCCTCCTCGGCCAACGATCAGCTTGAGATGGCACTTACACTCTTTACTGGTAACCCAAGACTAAACAGCGCAGCACCCGTCCCAACAAGCCAACTCGTCGCGAAAGCCTCCGAACTCTTCGGCACAAAAAGACTCCCGAATGCAAGGAAAGTCGGCACGAGCGCCATCAGCGTCGTCGCGGCGTTCATCCCCGCCTTCTCCCACTCTGACATTTTCTTCAGCTTCTGGTCGATGTACGGACTACAGTCAACGTGTGACCCTATCCCAGCGTACATGGAAAGCTCTTCATAATACAGATAGTCAAAATCCTCAGCCATTCCAATCAAGAAGTGCTCTGACAGATCGGGCCGGCTGTCGTTAAACCAGAGCTGCGTCGAGGCGTTGGCCGGGTCGCGGAGTTCTGCATTGTATCCAGTCCTTGCACGTTCAAGCAGAACCTCCAACTCGCTTGAACTGATATTTTGATCAGTGGCCAGTTGTCGTAGCTGATCTTCTTCGACATCGTCGGAGGGTCCGTTTTCGATTTCGGTGTTATTGATGTAAAACTCCAGCGCAGAGGTAAATAAGCCTTCCCATGCTGTTAGGTTGTTTTCAACTTCGCGCACGCGCCTCAAGATGATCTCGTCATTGAGAGGAGGGAATTTGAAGTAGCCGATGTTGACCCTGGGTGGACCTTCGGGGTTAATAGCAAGAATGGAGGTCGGGAATTGGAGAGTTGATAAAATGAGCAAAAGCGCCACGCTAATCTTTCCCATATTGTTGGAATGAGTTAATATTGCACATGTAGTGTTGTTAGAACCTATACCATCCTCATTCCCCGAGCTCGTCTCTTTAAAGGTGCTAACGTCCGTAACACACGCCCCCTATCAAACCTCATTGCTACCCCGGACTCGCCGACTTTAAGGGCACAGAACGTTGAAACGAGAGATCGCTTACTTTACTCCATGGGGGTTAACATTCCTAACCTGCCAATCAGTGCTTTTCAATGTTCCACCACACCAGGCTGGACCTACCTGGCGGTTATCTTTGTGTAGCACTGTGAGCGAAAATCGTTCCAGGTTTAGTAATCCAATACCCTTACATGGTCACTTGAACTACATTCCCGAAACGTCTTCACAAGAGTAAGATACAGGTCAGGAAATCACCGAAAAAGACCATCTACATCCTTGGATTCAAGTACCATCAATCCTCAAACCATACTCAACCTAACCAACCATCCAACATGATCCGTATAACTCAGCCCATACGCCTTCGAACTCCCAAACTTCAAACCGTTCTCAAAAAGAATATGCTGCACATCCGAATCCCCCTTCCTCGTCCACCCCGCCGGAACACACTTCTGCACATTCTCCGCATCCCCCGTATCATACTCCAAATTCAAATCCCCGCCAACAACCGTCTTCCCACTTGCACCACTTATCCCCTTCAAATACGGCACCGCATCCTCCATCAACGCTTTACACTGCGTCAACGCTAGCGGTTCCGACGACGCCGTCAAATGCGTCGTACAAGCAAAATGGTCCCCCTTCGCACTCGCACACGCAAAAATACGCTGTTCATTGCTCCCATCCTGAGTCACATACATCCCACCATAGCCCTCCACGCCCTTCCACTTACTCGCCTCCACGCGTCCTAATACCGCACTTCCATATTGAAATCCATTTTTACACTTGTACGCCGCAGCCGTGCTCTTATCAATCGCAGGCATAAACACCGAGTACGTGTAATCCGTCGGCCACGCTTCGCCAAGGTAATTTTGGAGTGTGGGAACGTCATCGGAACAAATTTCATTAAGCGTGACGACGTTGGGGCCGAGCGCGTAGATGAGTTCGCCGCCTTCGGGAATCGAGTCGCCAGATGCGTAGCAATCTGCGTAGCCGGAGTTGCAGAGGTTGAGCTGGAGGGGGACGAAGGAGGTGCTGGATGTGCTGCCTGTACGGCCGCGACCGGAGGCGCCGTAGGGAGGGAGAGTGGTCTTGATGACGTCGTTTGGGCGGAGGTTGATGGAGGGGGGAGCGGCGCAGATGGAGAGGAGAGGAAGGGAGATGAGGAGGAGGTTTCGAAGAAGGCCGCAAGTCGTTGATTGGGACATTTTTGATGCGACTTTCTTTTGTTCAATCTTGAATGAATGGCTAATAGTTAATAGGATTGAGTCGGATCAAAGATCGATACATTGCTGTGTTGGATGCGCCATCATCTTTATATGCAATGCTACTTTGGAGTATAATTTCGGGCTCAAGCTGAGCGCTTTCGTATTCAACATCTAAATGTATTTTCTGCGAGTTTCGAATCGCGATGAATGCGACCACTGAACTTGCAGAGAAAGGTGGTCTGGGGGGCGGAACTAACGTACATTCAGGTACTGTAGGGTGATCTCTCTGGCCAAGACAAGGCCGTGTTTCAGGTACTAAATTTGGCTCAGCCTCGAATAGGACGGCCGTTGACGATTTTCTCACGGCCTGCCGACCAGCGTCATATGTTGATTGAGTTTAAAATGAGCGGAATCGCCTCTCACATCGACTGCACAGCTATTCTCACCGGATAACAGGACACGGAGTATTGAAGAACGAAAGAACGAATGACACTCATAAACCTCTCCAGACCTGTCAAAACTGTTGGGTAGGAAGTCTAGCTACTACTCCATGTGAGTAACGGCTTCCATTTAGAGGTAGAAGCCGGTGAGAGAGGAATGAGGCAACATACGAAGGCGGCGTTGATATCGTGGCATGACGTGGAAGTTCCATGGTGTTCTGCTGCAGTTCCTGTTGCCACCAAAAAGGTGTCAAGTAGACAAAGCCTGTGGACGAGAGATGCTTTATTTTTGTCGTTAGAATGCCTCTTTGTTCTTACCATCTCCAAGTAAAGGATGGTGGGATATCGGACGTCTCGTTCTGGGTATAATACGTGCGAAAAGACCCATCAAGACAACCTTTGGCCAGTGGCTCAGTAAAAGACGGCATGGAAGGTCAATTTGGTAGTCCAAGGATGATCTATGAAGACTGTACATATTTGTTAGTTTTGTGGCAAACAGTAACGGTCTCTTGCGCATATGCCATGACATGGTATGCGATCAGGAGATATCAAGGCCAACCAGGACGTTTTCCGAGAAAAGCAACGCATAGAACCGCGTCTTCCCGATGGACTCCGCTTCAACAGTGTCACAACCTGGTTCTTTGAGGCCTTTGGAACCAATCCCGATCTGTGAAGTCGTGCGTCAGGTCTTTGCGGTTCGAAATTGAGGCGTCTGGGCATGCGGATAGGTGCAGTAGTGACGAATCCGGCAATGTCAACTACACCGACAGATCCCCATACATGCCCACCTGTTCTCCGCAGACAAGAGCGGTCGGCGATCCCGTCAGACCTGGTCAGATCCCCCTCGCTTCGTCATTGTGGGTTGCACACCCCCGCGTCTCGTTGGAGACGTGCATGCACGCCAATCCCTAGGGCCAATGAAGTGATGCCTTAGCCGGCGAGGCTGTCTCTTGGAAATTTAGATATGATGGCGGACGGAGACAACGAAGCGCGAGGGCAACTTGCCCGTTCGAAGCCGCAGATTTGGGGTGAGAGTTGTCACAAGCGAACCGCCGTGGAGGGCCTTCGAATCAGCGCCCGCGGTGATCGAAGAGCCGCACGATGGCGTGCCCCAGCGCCGATGCCTGCTGTTCCCGCGATAGGGTGGTGATGGGCTATAAAGAAACGCCATGTTCCGTGTCCACATGGGAAAGCGTGAGCTTGAGGGAGGAGAGCCAGCGTGCGGCCGAAACAGACGCACGAAACGAAACAAATCTGAGCGGCTTGCTCACCGACGCCCACCCGTCTTCCGCCCACCGCCATCCTCTGTTCCAACAGCAACATTCAAACAAACAAAACGAATCCTCCTCCTGCGTACCCGCGCAGCCGATTCGCCCACGCCCTTCTGCCTCTATCGTAAGGCTGCGATTGATTGCGGCTGGGTGCCTTCGCATGCGCCACACCACCCTCGACCTCTCGTTCGCTGTCGTTCGCGCTCCACGCCATGCCCGCCGCCAGCGCGGGTGACCCCGCTGTCGTCCCCATCGCGCCCAGCACGTCGCTGTCGGCCATCCTCGAAAACAACATCACGCACTCGCAGATCGCCGAATGGCTGTCGTCATCCACGCGCGACATATCCGCCCGGCTCGTCCAGTTTTCCTCGTCCCCTGACGACTTCGCACGCACCTCGTCGGCGTCGTACAGTTCGAGTGCCGCCGCCGCACCACACACACACTGCCCGCGTTCGCAGAGAAGCGGCGGTTCTTCGATGGCGCCGGCGTGCATCCACCAGAGCTCCAACGCGTCCACGCACCCCCCCTCATTATACCACTACTCGGAGGCCACGCCGACCGAGACATCGATAAGTACCGGACTCGCGAGTCGGTTCTCCGGCGTCCCTCTGCTCGAAGAGGTGAACGGCGTCCTCGAACGCCAACGCGGCGCACTGCGCCAGCCCATCTTCGAGTGCTCGTTCTGGTTTCTGTCGTGTTCGTACATATCGACCGATCAGGAAGAATGGCGGGTTCATTGTCTATCGCATTTCCGCAGCGAGGAGCCGCCCAAATCGGTATCGTGCCCGTTGTGCGAGGAGTTCAAGTACACATGTGAAAACGGGTGGAGGAGCTGGGAGTTGCGGATGGAGCACATGGCATACCACCATCTGGTGGGCAACACATTACGGACGAGTCGACCAGACTTCCATCTCTTTCAACATCTATGGAGCAAACGGCTGATCGACGATCAAGACCTAAAGGAGCTGAAGGGGGGCAACCATAATTTGACGAAGCCGCCCATGAACTACACCGTCACAGGGCGGAGAGAACCAGATGCGAGGGAGGGACGGGGGCGACGACGCCAGCATATCGGTGTCGCTGCGCTGAGGCGGCTGACTAACGAGCCTGTTGCGAGGTCGAGTGTGTTTGCCTCGCCTCTTCCAAGACCGGATTAAGACATGTCGTGGTACATACACGCAAACGTCTTGAGCGACACCTCATGCGAGGTTCCGTTCTCGTCACGCTTCTGTTGGACCGGTGAACCGGAGCTGGACCATCCTCATCTCTTTCGGCTTTCAAACTTCCTCTTCCTCGCTTTGCGTCTTCGATGTGAGTAATGATTGGCTCGCATTCGTGTCTGCTGGCGATTGGCTTTGGGCTTTATACTGGGCTACAATGGGCGTCATTTCTGGAGTTTGGCAAAAGCGTCATAGCGCACATGGAGCGTTCAAGTTGTGTGATTCGTCTCTGCTGTTTGGTTAGATAGCACATCCGGGTTGGAGATGCAAAGGGACCGGATACCTAGATTGATTCATCGGACCCCGAACGGGATGTCAGGACATCTCTTCTCATCCACGTCAATAGAAGGTGTCAACAACTCAATATCAATCTCAATTTGCAAGGTTTCAAACATTTCGACGGAAAGTGGAAGAGGAGGCTGACCAGGCCCGAATCGGGAGGTGCCAGTTTATATATCGCACAGCGTCGCATGCCTTCGCTGATTTGGCCAGCCTCCGGAATTTGCCTCCCCGTCCTGGGCGAAGGATGCTACTGGCCACTTTAAAATGAACGACGGGTAGCACAGTAGCGGCCTCGCGCAACCGACGCGAAAATCTCTCAGCCTTTGAGGTTGGCAAGGTGGCTGCCTGGGGGTGAAATCCAAGCTGAGACTAGTGGTTTCCGAATCGGGAACTGGAGTGGATGCTTGCCTTCAACGCAAACTTTAGAAGCGTGCAATGAATAAGTGAACAGTATATGTTGTGAAATTGCGTATTCAAGGTGCTCTTTCACCACGTGATGAAACACAGGCTCCAGCTGGAAGACCCTGGAATGTTGTCTGCCAAGCGACAGTGTGAAAGTCGCCGCTTTAAACCCATCATTTGACACAAAAGGACGATATATCAATTATTTCGTCGAATCGATAGCTATTCATCGGAATTTGGCGGGGTGGAGCGAGCAAATCGAGCAGTGCATACTAAATACCTAAAATGGGCCCCGAATGGAGGGGCTGTGCCACTGCGTGAGGTTGATTGAGGGAGATGACAAGATACTACCCGGGGCCTTTTCGCTGCATCGAAGAAGGCATTGAAGGATCATATCATTTCTATGCGAACACTCCCTTCGCAGCCGAGAAGATCATTGCTGCTGACCCAGAACCAGTGTTGATTGGAAATGGTTTATAATATCTGATGTAGCTGAGCAGAACCAGTCTCAACAGATCATGCGTTGCAACGCTACCGATGAAGCCTCCAAGATTGACTGTGTCGCTCGTTCTAGGCAACGGCTCAGTGCTTCTGCTTGAAGAGTTCCTTTTGGCCACTGTTCCATTGGGTCGCTGGTATGTTTGGATTATGCGGGTTTGCCACAACGTAAGTGCAGCCAAAGGACACACTCTCTCTTACAATTCCTTCAACTGATGAAATAAATCTGCGATTTCAAAGCACAACACCTCATGAACTTTGCGACCCCTGGCGTCAATGGAATTGGGGGCCTCGGAGTTCACGTGTCTTTGTATCAATTTCCAATCGTGGTGTTATGGACGATCATTCCGCGATGGATTGAGAAGTTAAGGTGGGAACCTGTCACGCTGCAGCACTGAGACCCAAGTTCTGGAAATGTGTCACAGCCGTTAAATGCGGGTCTCAGAGAGAACGCGGCTAGCTATAAAGGGCCATCGTACTCGGCGACCAGGCAGATGCGGATTTCCATGGGTCATTGCAATTTCCAGAAGGGTCAGAATCCGTCGTCTTTCCAGCTGTGGGAGGTGAACCCATGGGATCGAAGTGCCGATCATGTCGAAAATCCTTTTGACATATCCAGTGGCGATAATCATAGAACGAAGTTACAATGAATAGATGTAACAGAGTAAAGATAGGTTGAAAAGTAGGAGTGGCCTTGGCATGGATTTGTCAGAAAGGTATACTAAGCACAATTATGTTACACGCCGCAATGTTCACACTACGGGGTGTCCGTCCGGAAAGGATACCATCGTGGCCACTTTGTAGGCCAGAACTTAAGATTGCCTTCAAAAAGTCAGATCCTCTAGGAACGCATGTCGGACAGCTGGTAAGCTACAGGGACGATGGGGGTCGCGGGGTTCTATCGAGCGAGCACCCATACCAGCTGAATATCCTGCCTTTCTACTACACCGCGATCGTATCATGTGTGCCGACATCCTTGATCATGAGTATGCGTGCCAAGTGACCACCATCAACGCACCGACAATTTGGGTGGCGTGATGATGGTGAAGCAGAGTAGAGATCGCTCGCTAAGGGCGGGAGGAGCATTCATCGTGGAGGAGCCGCCAGCGTAAGACGACTACGGAGATGATGCTTGGCCGACCGGATGTGGTAATTTCGCCCAAAGTGGAAGTCGATCAAGACTGCACGTCGGTGCTGATTACCTGTTCTGATGGGAGGCTGGCCCTAATCAGGATCCGCGGTGATTGAATGGCTGTAATGGGGCTTGAAATCACGCTTCAGCGTATGCCCTGCCACAGGCCTCCAGGACCAATGACAAGAACGTGTTGACTAGAACACTGGGAGCCTGAGATACGATGCGACCATGATGCAATGTCGAGCTCCAAACCCATGGGGCTGAGATGGAATGAATCAGGAAGTCGGTCTTGCAATTCATGATTGGGTCCCAGAAAGGCACTAGAAAGATGGTTAATATCAAGCTTAAAGCTGAGCCTGGGCTGCTGGGTGGAGAGAATTCAGACGGAACCGCAGCCTTGGCTGGAGAAACAGTTACCATTGGGGGAAATAGTGTGCTGCCTGGGATGTAGACCCAATCTGCCTGGGAGACGCCCCGCTGTCAACGGTAATCGTGGGTTATGCTTATTTCATATTCCCCTAGCGGATGATCCCCGAATGCTTGAGTGTGAATCGGTGGCCCAAGCAGCCAATCTGAAGACGAAGACGGTCCTCGAGTGGTAGCGTCAGCTCTGGAACATGGCCGCTGGGGGCCCAAAAACGTGGACAGCGTCCCCACCGCCGCCCTATACGAGGGATGGAGGGCGCGTGGAAGCTGCTGACCAGGAATAATGCTTCAGCCTCAATAGTGGCACAGGCATGCAATGGCCAATTAGGGGCCCGAGCAGTATGCACGATCTGATGAGGCTCGATCGGCCGTCGGCCACTGCACGGCCACAGGTTCAGTGCGCCAGAAGGTTCCGAAACGTGCTGATGCGGTGTTTGAGGTGTTGTGGTCCGGTCACGGACGACCGTACCCGCACGGAGAGCGAGCGTTTCCTTTGAAGGGTTCAGTCGAATTGCACACAAGATGCAATGACAGATTCTGAGCGGAGGGCGCGTTGTTCTGCCGTCGTGGGAATGACAGAGCGTTGCGGATGAGGCATCAAACGGCGGTGAGGTTGGACTGAGGTCGGATTTGAGGTCGAGGCTGAGCATCAGCCAAGACGCCATCACTAGCCACAGGCGCTAACACCGTCAGACCAAAACTTCGGATTCAACGGTCAGCAACACCAGCCTCAAATCACAACGTCACTTGTGCTGGCCGCCGTTACTGCTGAGTTGACCATTTTGTATGTTAGTTCTCTTCCAGGTCGTCGGAAGGATGGCCATCCGGCTTCACAGCCGAGTATCCATCGCCATTTCCGCGTGCTGTGACTGTTTCTTCAACATCGCCCTGGAGGCAGGTCCAGCTTTTCCAAACCACCAGTCTGGGCGATTCTGTGCGTGTACGTTTACCACCGTCCAAGAGGCCGGGAAATCCGATCGTATGACGGCCTCTGCGGGCTTGTCGCCATTCAGGTCCGACCACAGACGCTCACGGGCGCGTGTTGGAAGCCCATCGGGCAGCGAATGATGATTCTCACAAATCCACAAAGCTGTTGCGCCTGGAGATCAACAGCCTTGGTATCATCTTGGCTTTCGAGATCGACCGGCCCGTGCTGGCTCATAGCCAACGATGAGTCGCTATGCCCCTGTCTACAGCTGTAGCTGGAGCTCACGGTCATCCCATCTCACTCGTTTCGACGTACGGGAGATCCGCAAAAGCCAGATCAATACATATGTCCGTCCTGTTTAATGAAGAATGTGACTCTTAGTGTGTGGTATGAGCGCAAGCAGTCCCCATATCCAGGTAAGGCTGGCAGGTATCATTCCCCTTCTGGTACCAGTCCCAATGTAGCCATACTCTCACTCCTTCGTTCAAACCTCCACCCTTGTAGCTGCATATCTGCTCCTTTGCCCCCACTGCCCGTGTTACGGACAGCTCCACATACTGTGGCTTCGGACGTTTGACTTATTTGGTCACCCTGTCTAAAATATATCGCTCTCTGTCTGCGATGCTAAATTTCGTCTGCCTTAGACTATAACGCTAAGACTGAACGTCACTTTCATACGGAGGTCCCAATGACGGCGCCACTACATGTATAAGTACTGACACCTTCTCGCATCATCATGGATCCACCTCAGCAAGACGAAGCCCCTCAGCCATCTCCAACATCATCTCAAGCACCATCAATTGTTTATAGCATCTCTCCTTCGAGTTACCTCGCAGTGCCTAGTACAGGACCTTCCGGAACATTATCATTGCCAGGACCATCAAGGGTTGAAGTTGAAGAGGACGAGCCAGATTTTCCAATAGTATTTTCAACCCCGGGTTCCCCATCTGAATCACTCCCTCAAATCATCGAACCGGCCCTCAGAACTACACCCTTTCCATACCATACAATAACCCTCAGACGAGCCAGAACCGAAATCTTTGAGCCAGCGTTAATGTCCGTATATTCCTCTACATCGGCCAGTTCAGACCAGAGCGTATACAGCAACCCTCCGGCCAGACTCTATCGTGTTCCGTCTTTCCAAAACATGTCTCGCAAAATCTCTGTAGTATGTTTCTTTACCCTGGAGTGCATGGCATAAGCTAATTCTGCTAGGCCGAGAAGGACCAGATGATCCAGGCTCTTCGCTCTCACCATATCAACACTTTAGTAGAGCTTCGGCGGGTGGAGAAGGTGTTCGCTACCTTGGGTTCTCCAGATGTTACCGAACCAATGACAGCAGCATGTAGGTAGCCCGTTCGCTGTGGGTTGAGATCTGGCTGACGTTTCAATAGGGTCTTACTATGTGAATTCTCACGGCCTGCTTACAGAAGTCCGTGGCTTAACAAAGAATTATCCATTCAGGTAACTTTTACACCACTGCATTCTATACGCGGTTAAATTTCAAGGCTGACCGCATTATCAAATGTAGTTCCGAATGTCTTGATGAAGCTAAAAATCGAGTCTACTCGGATCCGAACAGCAACCGCAGCTGGAACTTCTGCTGGCTTGTTCTTTCGAAAATTCAAAACGAGTACGTTGTCAGACCAGCAAAACTAGAATCGCATCTGAACTGCCTCTGACATCCTCCAGCCAATTGATCCCCTACTATGCCCAATACCAGGCATCTCAACCGGCAATGTGGGGAGGCAACACGCCAACTGCCGATGGGGTCACCAAGCTTACCAATGCATTCATCGCAGAGTGGAACTATGCCATCGGGCAGATGCTCAGACATTGGGACCAGCCCCCGACTCGTTAAGGTCACATCTCTGGTGTTTCTGCTTGGCTGGATTCCATACGGTTTTTTGACACGGCATCAGATTTGACATCTCCTTTCCTTCTACCTTCTTGTATCTCTTTGGGCTCAGGTTTTTTGTTCAGGTTCTCTTCTCTACATTCGTTCATCTTTTCATTTTGTCGTTTTGTTTTTCTTCCCTTATCATTGGAGCTGTGCTCAGGTCATGAACTCGTTGGTTCCAAAAGTACCGTTCTGCTCACTTTTGTCATCATATCGTCAGCGCTTTGCCATGTAGACTATACCCCACGATCTCAACTCCGACCGTGTTGCTCAGGAATCAGCGCTTGCCCGCATCCTCGGCTATCTACCATCCCTGCTTCTCGGGTTTCTCAGTCCAGTTAACGCCTTCATGTCTTGTCTTGCTTACTGTCTTGCTTGGCCTCTTGGCATCACGCGTTTTGACCTTGATGTACCCTAAATGTGGTGCCAGGGTCTCAGATATGTAATTCCTCTCCTTGAGAGTCCAGTCAAGGTTACATTCTTATTCACCGCTGCTGCCATTATTGGAGTTTGATTCCAAATTTGTCCAGTTCATGGACTTGAATGTTTCCAAGTGTCCTCTGTTTTAAGTTTGCAACGAAAGACGGTCGGACTTGTCCATTTTATCCGCATGATGATGCCGTCGCTACCCATTGCGCGGAGTTGGGAAGTAGTGTTTGATTCTGTTTCTTTGACTTCATAGTTCACGCCCTGGCGTAGATAGTTGCAACAGTGCGCTATAAGGGACTCTTTTCGGAAACCCTGCGACATTGAAAAAGATTTGTACACCCCTAAACCAATCCACTCGAAATAGATGCCGATGAGTATATTACTACTACAGCACAGAATATAGAATTCTCTGGAAGAAAGAGAAAGCGATTAGGGCGTACAATGGCGTCCCCGATCCTGTCACATCTATGACAGAAGATATTTCGACATGATACATTACATCATATGGCATTTGTCAAGCAAGCCATGAGCTGACAAGGGCGTAAACTAGTCCCCCATACACCAGCAGATATGCAGAACTCGTCCTCGTCGATAACAACCCCAGCATTGAAGAAGGAGAAGCCGATTCAATCGCTTCGCCTACAAAGTTCGTCCCTCGGTTGCGCGGTCTTATAAAGATTTCAGTTAGGAATGCGCTCGGCCACTCTCATTGGTGAGAACTTACACAACATCAGATTTCTGCAGGCACGCGTTCTGCTTGTCGTCTCCATCCAGCACGTCTTTGTCAGACAGCAATGCCATTTCGCTACTGTACTGCAGTATCGGCTTTATGGGATAGAAACCCTGCGTCTTCATAACATAGCGCGCGAGAGCATATAATGCGTAGTTTTCCGCGTTATTTGCAGTGTCGTAGGGCATCTGTGTTGGAAAAACTGCAAGCAGTTTCGCCCGCTTTGCACCGTATACGTAATTGAGCGTTTGGATGTTGTTTGGCCCATTCGTCTTTGGGTGATCGTTCTTTACACCCGCCAAGAAGGAGGTGTTCATCGCTCCCATGGATATCCGAGTGGTCCATTCTGAGTTTAGGTTTGTCGTGTTCGGATTATATGTTGAGTTTGAATCTATCCCCGGCACAACTTTCTCAACGATGGCTTGTCCAACGGCGGATATGTGCATTACTTGGCGCGCCCATGCGGCACCTATGGAACGATCAGCATCTCTCCCCCAGTCAAAAGCTACACACATACCTCGATTGTAATATCGCATCAACTTCATGTCGTTGTCTTCATCTAATGTCGCTTCCAACACCCTCTGGTCTAATGGGTCCAGCTTAAAATACCGCCTGCAGAAGTTGATATGTGGTTCATTCCCAATATTGTATGCAACGTGCTTGCCATCTCCATCTCCATCTCCATCTCCATCTCCGTCTCCCCCGCCTCCCCTTCGATCTTTTCTCCTGTTCCCGTTCCCGTTCCCATTCCCGCCATTATTATTTCTGAATCCAAAACCTCCGCATTGATCATTTGGATCATCGCATCGCACGTGTATATCTGGTTTTCGGTTTTCTGTGTTGCCCTTGAGGTTGGCATATTGTGACGCTCGGAGAAGGTTCGCCTCAATCAACATCGTGTAGTTTTGTATTCGTTCTGGTGCTCCGAAGAATTCATGTTCTGGGTCCCCGTCCCAATCCACTTGAACCGCCGCCTTGAACAATTGGTTCATGTCGACGAACCCTTCTCTTATCATCTTTAACTGCTTGTTATTGCATCCGTCGCCACCAAGGAGGGCAGCCTCGTAATCTATGTCATAGCGATTCGGTTCTTTATCGATGAAGCCATCCGGAGCAGCCAATGCATGGGCGATTAAGGTCGTCGACAGAAAGACCGGTAGCGAGAGGAGCGATTGTAAGGTGAGCATCGTGAAAAGTTTCGGTCGATCGTGGACGATCAACGTCACTTGCGAAAAAGATCAACTCAAATCGAAGAAAACGGTACCTGCCGAGACAAGAAAGTAAGAAACGACTTCAACGGCGCGAACACATCGTCAGCGCTCGATGGTTCTGCCAGGGCATATTTCAGTCCACGGCAGTCCGTTGTTGAGGTTACTCAAGCTTCGCCATCCGGGTTCTGTAGGTCTTTAGGGTTATGGGGCTGTCGCAGACTCCTTCTGAAACGCTCGATAGGGGCCGCCGAGAAACATGTCGGGATGTTCAGGCCTTGGTAACATGCGATAGCTAGTTTGCAGCGGGTTGTGGATACCATGCTGAGACACCAATGGCTGCGAAATCCCCACACCTTGAAATTGCGGGATTTCGAGGCTGGCGGATGATCAACTCGTTGCTGAAGGCACTGAGGTTTTCTCTCTATTCTTGCATTTCTTGTCTCTGAAATAATAGTTGACCTAATTAAAATAGTATAGACAAATTCTTATCTCATAGAAGCGCTCGAGAACTCGGTTGTTCGTGCTTGTTCATGCACGGATATTCCTCTTCATGAAGTGTCTCAAGGAGAAGGCACAAAAAGGCAAAGTCTTGATTGGCTGAAACAGAGGCATCAACCATGCAAATCTTCTGCGAAGTAGGTGATTGGCATGTTTGATCTTGCTAAAATGATGTTGCAATAGCATCTATTCGATTCTCGTGGCGCTTTCGGACCTTGATGTTTTGGAAAGCGGCCAATATAGCGAACGGTGTTCGCTTCGTGAAAAGACCCAGGAATTGGGAACCTGTTCAACCTGCAATGATGCGATCGAAGCGCTGCGCTTCCGTATAGAGCGCTTCATCGAGGGTTTCCGACCCCCAGGTGTCCCACGGACATCAGCATGGTATCAAGGGAGGGGCGTAGAAAATCCCCAAGCTCTTGAAAGACATGAGCAGCTACCTACAACAGCCTTGAGGACTGATTTCATTATTAACATGGATGTGCGTCTCGAAATACGATGTTTCCGATCATGTTGATGAAGCTTGGGGGTCGCGCGAAGGTTTGGGCTGATCCACAGAGGAAGCATGTGAGCGGGGCAATGAAGAAGGGCCAAGAGTCACGTGAAGCAACAAGGCTGAACCTCAAACCTGCGTTCTGCACAGAGGTTCAGTGAGCAATTGTGTCCCCCTCGCGGCTTTGTATATATGAAATCCAGCCTGTTACACTCCTCATGCCTCGCTCTACGCCTCGCAACCCGCGCTGCCATCATGACGCTGCAGTGTAAAGGCAAAGGTTGAGTAGCCATCTCTGAAAGATTGGTCAATTGCTCTCCCTCAGGCGCCCAAACACTGTTTCAACATGTCCTTGATCGTGCCGGTTGCTCTCCAGATGATCTTAAAACTCTGCTTGAGCACCTCGACGACTCTCCTCGATTAAGCAAGCCTCGCAAATCCCACTGTTCGGCGAACGAACTTCAGACGCTCAACGCCGATTCAGAAATAAGTGGTTTGTTTGCCTGCCAAATCGTTCCGAAGTCCCTTTTCCATTGCATTTGATAAAAAAGCAGCATGATGTATCACGTGTCTTTTGTCCTTTGACATGGAGACCATGCACGGTGACTTCGGGCTTCACGCTCAGCAGCAACCGATTTCGCGGAGAGAATCGGCGCCACAACGATTGACAGCGTCATTTTAGCTGTCCAAAACTCGCACATACAAATCCACTGCCACTGTCAACAAATAATTCGACATCTTAAATACACGTTCCAAGAAATCGACAGCTCTGATACATCCTGTTAGAATTATTAACCTATTCACTGTGTAGTTTCATCAATGAGTAGAATTCTCAAGATATCAGCAACAGCAGCTTTCAGTACTACTGCTATCTATTCGGCTTTGGCATGGCGGCACATCTCATCTCTCGACAGTCGAAATATATCCGCCTCGAACAGCATCCCAGAGTCGTTCAGAACATCCCGAAGTGTCAAAACGATCACCAATCCAAAGAATCACAGGTCGGTTGAAGACACACGGTCTATCATCGTACAAGTTCCGCAGGGTCTTACGGATGAGGCTATTTTGGCACAATTTGTCAAGGGTTTCTTCGGAGGTTACAGCTTCACCCCGGAAAGTATCGTTCTGAACATCATACGGAAGGATTTAGTGAAATACCATGGTATGCTTGATCCACCCTCAGATTCTATCGTGCAGCGGAGTTGATATCACCCTAGCTTTACAAAATCCAGGCAAAACGTCGCGCATTTACTATCCAGGAGCGTTGAATGACCGCACCCTGCCTCCAGTCTACACTATCCTATTCGGCGCATTTCAAGTCGCAGAATGCAACATTCACCCCAATATCCAGTCAATAGAAGGCCGAGACAGTCAAGTGGAAGTAACATCCAGTTACATCGATATAGTTTATGGCCAGGACGGTGCTCGATTAGTAGGCGTGCATCGATTTGAGGTTTCGCGAGACCCAAAAAGGGACGACGGGGCAGTAGAGATCAGATTCTCGTCGGCGAATTGTAACGCAAAGGAAAACGTGATTATCGGTGCGTTCATGGGCAGCTTTCATCGCGCGTATGCGATGTTGTTGTTCAGAGAAGGGGTGCTGAGGGTTTTGCAGCAACCCGTCAGCGAATAGCACCTCGTTCTCCCTGGTGTTGTTAGGATGAGCTTTGTATGAACGATCGATTCTTCGCACGGCAATCTCGTCAAAGACAAACCTATGTTTGACCCTGTGTCTTGCGCAAATGCTTGTAATTATTTTACAATTCATCCATAACGAGTCCTGTATTACCCAAGAAGGCCCTTCCACCAAACAGACCCTGCAACACGAACCTCGCAAAACTCACCACTTCCCCAACGTTAACACGACGCCCTTCTCCCCAAAATAACTAGCAGGTCGACTTGGCTTTCCCTTAGAAGGAAACTGCAAAAGCTTCGCCTGCTCACATGTCGATAAGCCTGTGGCGCCTTACCTTATCGGGAAGGTCATGTACCATCCCGGATTAGCGGTGCCGGTCTGCCTATGTTTCGAGCATAGAGCAAGGTGACATGAGAGGTAGGGCTGATCCTTCGATAATATGTATAGAGGACTGTTCCCACGCTGTTGGTGATTTTGCATTTCCTCTTTTTCGTTGATCGCTGTGAAGAGACTTGGAGTATAGGAGGAGTGGATTGAAGCATACCCGATTCCACAACAGCACTGTGAATATAGCGACAGCTTACTACTCTTGAGGGAGAGTCACAACCACAGAGTACGTACTGTCGCCTGCATGATCTTCTTGCGTTTCGCCACATGCAGATGATAAAGCTCACACGACCACAGCTCCCCACACCATCACCTACCTCACCGCATCACAACCTCACCAAAATGTTCTCCACCATGTCCACGATCATGTTCCTCTTCGCAACCCTCCTCTCTCTCATCACCCCTGCCTCCGCCCTAGAACTCAAAGACAAAGCCGCCATCGGTATCGCGGTCCCTCTCGGAGTCATTCTTTGTATCATTGTATGGGCATTTTACTACTCGAACACACGGAAGAGGAAGCGGGGTGTGGTCGAAGACCTGGAATTGGAGGAGGCAGCGAAGAATGCGCCTCCGCCGAAAGTGATTCAGTGGAAACCTGGGGGCAATTATTAAGTGGAAGATTGAACAATTAATGATGGTGGTGGTGGAGGATAAATGTGGGATGGAAAGGGAATGAGCCTATCATTGGGGCGATGCAAAAATAGCAGAATGAAATGGTGGTTTGATGGAGTAATGTTGGATATATTTCCAGGCAGCGCTACAATCTTCAGTCGGCATATGACCTTCATTCAAGCCTTTCGCAAAACGAATAAGCCCCAGAGACGAGGCGGGATGAATACCACCCAAAAAATAGGCATGCTCAACATATAATACATTGAAGACCTCTCTCCTTCTCCAAACTGCCACCAGTCCAACCCCGTCCCATCCTTCCCTATATACATATCCCTTCCAATTTCCCACCCACATACTCTCCCTCAGCACAAACACGGCAGATGAATAGTCTGATAGTTACTACAACTCTTCCCACTAGGCGTCTCACTTCCCAGCTGCAGATATACATCATAATACCCATTATCTGACGACTTGCAAACCAGCATATTCAACTCTGTACATATGGTTAGCGAATGCATCCAACCCCATCCTCATTCCCCCTCCCCCCCAAAATAAAATATCAATACATACGTCTCTTAAATTCACTCCCCTGCACCGTAATAATCGTATCCCCCTCCAACCCCCACGCCGTCGTACTCCCCATCTCCCCAAAAACCAGCGGTTTATAACTCGTAGTCGCGTTCTGGATGTTGAGGTAGAGAGACGTTTTCTTGCTTTGGATGGTGCCGCCGATGATGAAGTCTTCGGCGGCGGATTCGGGGCCTAGTACCGCCATGGTTTCTGATGAATTAGTTAGGAGGGGGAGATGCGAAGAGAGAAGAAAGAAGGAATAGGGAAAGGGGAGAGGGAGAGGGAAATGGGTAGATGGGGTTGCGGAGAGAGCATGAGGATATGAATAGGGATAGGGAGGAGGAGAGGAAGGAGAGGAAGAAGAAGAAGAAGAAGAAGAAGAAGAAGAAGAAGAAGAAGAAGAAGAAGAAGAAGAAGAAGAAGAAGAAGAAGAAGAAGAAGAAGAAGAAGA
>ML977610.1:145257-177684 GCA_010015725.1 Amniculicola lignicola CBS 123094 | reverse complement strand
AGAAGAAGAAGAAGAAGAAGAAGAAGAAGAAGAAGAAGAAGAAGAAGAAGAAGAAGAAGAAGAAGAAGAAGAAGAAGAAGAAGAAGAAGAAGAAGGACAAGACGCACTATTCTTCGGATTCCCCTGCAAATACAAATGATAAATCGGATCTCTCACGCCACGAATCTTGCCCGTTGTAGCCGCAGCCACAGCCGTGACCGGCACTGCGAGCGCAGCATCTACCAGCAAAAGAAGCGGAGCGAACAATGCCAACATGTTGAATCCAATCCGAAATCTGGCAGGATGAAGAAAAGGAACCGGAAAGACGCGCAACCAGGAATTCTCGCAATAGCGGGACGGGCATATGAAAGGCTTTATACTGATCGTCCGGCATTAGTATACACAGACCATGGATGGCAAGGGCCATAGATTGCGGATAGATGAAGAATCTGGGTGGCGCGTCACGCGTGTTTTTCCAGGTATTCCTCCAAAGTTTTCACACACACTCTGCATATTCTTTCTTATATATCGCGATATGCGTCGTAGGACCTGCATACGTACCGGCGCGCCTGGTGTTGGTTCAATACCACCATCTGCTCTCTCGCGCGACATATCTCGGATCCTTCGCCACCCGATGCAACGGATATCGCCCCGAGGCTTACGAGCATACCCGCATAGATATATCGCACGAGATCATACATATTTGTGGGGTACATTTTGCGGGGAAAGACAGGGTATTGCGGCGATACTATGGGAGGTACCGGGGGTGTGGATGAATTGGGATTGTATTCGTAGGGGGATGGATAGTGGGGGTTGTCGTTCACACCAACGTGGAGTGTGTAGGGCGACCTTAGGATAAAAGAACGCAAGAGTCTGGTAAGGAAGAAATGCAGGAAATGGTTATAGAATGAAAATGCCAAGTTTCTTCAATATGTAAAGATGATTCGTGCATTCTCCTCGTTCATGTATGCTCTATATGTCCTCAACCTTATACATCTCTCCACCTCACTCATCATAAATTCATAACTCCCGCTAAAAAATGCCATGCAAACCCCCAAATTACTTATGCCATAATATCTCAACATCGCTCGCTCCCAGGGATATAACAAAAGCATCAATCAAAACAATCAGAACCAAAAGAAAAATCTTGAACCCGAGTCTAAGCACCATAATTCTGGCTCGTAGAAACAGGCATATACCCCCCATGCACAGGCGCATGCCCTGGAGTCATCCCGGGACTCATCCCAGGACTTACCAAGGGGTGAACCCCAGGTGGAGGACTCATGAGTGGCGGACTCATCAACGGCTGCATCGCATAACTGCCACGTGCGGAGTACTCTGTACTCGCATGTGTCAGGGGAGTCGTATCGTCGTAGACGTCTCCAGAATGAACACTCCATCTTGCCGTCTTTCGCTTATCTTCGAGTGCGGATGACGAGCCATGGTCGTGGGGGTGTAAGTGAGCATGGCCGTGCTCTTCATGTCCGTGATGATGATCGTCGACTTCCAGAGCATACGGTTCTCCGCTCTTTCTTAAACGCCAGTTTGCGAATGTGGCGCCTAATTTGTCGAAGAGACAGATGAGGAAGAGGAGGGTGAGACACATGGGCAGCACGGCCGGCGACCCTAGGAATTTATACAGATTCTCCGGGCTGGCGACGAGCGCGATGAGGGACGCGCCAATGGCCAGAGCAACAAGTCGCGAGATGATGGAGACGAAGTCGAAAGCGTCGATTCGGTGGCGGCGGATCAGGAACAGGAAGACCACGGAGCAGGAAATGAGCAAGCAGAACGAGATCCAGTAGTACAGGTACACGATTCTCCAGCTCTTGGCCGCGATTTCAGCGGCGCCGTACTTTTCGAGTTTGTCGATGGGGAGTTTCATGCCAATGCCCTGGTATATCCCATCGTACAGATCCATGACTATGTATCTGAGCAGATCGGGCCACTCGCCCGAAGACACGTACTCTGCCGCATTCTCAGGCGAACAAATGTCTGTTTCGTTTCCGGCCTGGTAGATGTAATCGGCAATATAGGCAGTGAACCCATATGTCTCGAGCTTCTTTTCAAACTGCCAGTACTCGGTTAACTTGAGCAACGCATCGCGAAGTTTTTCGCCGTCGAGATTTTCCTCGGTACAGTATTTGACGACCGCATTATCGATGTAGACGTACTGTTTCAGCACGTATCGGGCGAGTGCAACCTGCTGTGATCCTTCGACGACACCCACAATGGCAAGTTGGAAGGGGAAATGCAGAACAGACCAGAATTGCTGTCGGATCGTACCGTAGTGGCCGTGGGGGAAGTTGTCAAAGTAGAGTGCCCAGAGCAGCACCTGAACAGGTCAGACCATCCATCGCAAAACAGACACAAACGCGAGAACTTACCAAAACACAAATGACGCACATGACTAGGAAGCAGCCTTCGACATCCAATCCCGCTTTTCCCATCAATCTGGAAACCGTCTTGGTAACACCAATGGCGCCTTCACCAATGACAATAAGCGTCAACAGACTCATACGTTCCATCAAATGCGTCTTCTTGAAGCTCAACATTCTCCAGAAACTGGATATGGTGAGGACAGCAATCGCCTCCAGAAACATGACAATATACCACACCACGTATATGCCTTTATGGGTCTGCTCCTCGTGGCGGAAGGCAGGAGTCAGGCCTCCGAAGATGATTGCGGCGGCCGAATAGATGAGGATCATCAAACCTAGAGGAAGGTAGAGCTTGGAGTACCGCGCAGAGAAGGTGTAAAACTGATGGTGTCAGCTGATTCGCATGGGAGCATTATCGCGAGCAACCCACCAAAACCACCATGTACTGTACCGCCAACACGGCTCTGCTGATGACCAGCGTGTAACACAGAATTCGGAAGTTCTATTTCCGCTTAGTTTTAGGCCATTTGCTGAGGATCAGGAGCCTTACTGTGTTACTGGCTTTTAATCCTCCTGGGTTGAAACTCGACCCCACCAAGGCCAACCCGATGAACACGATGAATTGCAGGGTTTTGCACACACGCTCGAAGATGGAATCGCGAGCAAATCGTACATCGTGAAGTGTGACCTGGAACCAACACGACCATAGGATACCAAAGAAACCGATGTACGCCAGTAAATATTCATAGTCGGTTATGGAGTGGTATGTGGTGAAGGTCGCGAGATTGGCTACGAAGAAGAGATCAAAGAAGAGCTCGACGGAATTTGCTTCATGGCGCTGGGAGAAGACGAGTTTGTCGTGATCGGCACCGGTAAGTGGGGATTCCATCCACGGGACAGTTTTGTGCATTCGCTTGAGATGCTTCTCCGCGTCGCTGTTCAATCTGCGTCAGTATTCCCCTTCCCAAATACAAGGGCAAACCTACACATCTCTCTTCTTCTTACCCCCAAATGAGAAACCCATCTTGTCTAGGCTATCTCTTGTCTACCAGATACCCTTCCAATGGATAGAGAAGAACCCGAGAGGACGTGTTGTTGAACGGCCGGAAAAGTCAATATCAGGACATGCAAAGGATGCATCTTTCCGGGGCGCCCACGACCTTTAATGCATCATCAACCGTCGCTCCGCTGTGCCCCCCAGACTGGTAGGTTTTTTTTAGCCCTAGGATGCATCTCGCATTTCGCCAAAGCAACGTCACGGCGCCGGGGCACGGATAACGCCAGGTTTGGCTGCGAAGCTTTTCAGCTCGGCTGCCAATGCTTCCCCATCATTTGCGCCAACCTGGGCACGTGTTCGCCACACTTCCAATCAACGCACAGCATTGGGCTGCCACTTTGATACTTTTGGGAAGGGCTTGAATTGAGAGCGAGGCGTCCATCAGCTCCGGATCATGGACCTGGCCAGTGGAGTCTTGGCAACGAAGCTTTGTGCGTCTTGGCAGCAAGCCAGTGGAGGCGACTTTGCTGGATCAGGCAAGGCGTAGGGAACGAGGGAATGCTTGGTCGCTGAGATGGAAGGTCGAGCACTTGGTTGAGCAACTCCACGCGTGGGTGAGGCTGTTCAAGCAGCGCATCTTCCCACCGCCACCCCGTTCATCAGCTCTCTCTCCTCATCCCCTCGTCTCAATAAGAATGCAGTGCGACCGGTCAACCGCATGTATGAGAAAAGCAAGCCCAATATACCGGGATGCATGGCTGCTGGTGTGTTGGCGGCATCTCAGCTCCCCAAAAGGGTCGAGACGGTCTGGAACACGGGAATTGAGCTACCACGCTAACGTCCCTGATCAAGGGGGGTGCTTAGCCACAATAGCTTAGCGTGAACAAGTTCAGGCCGTTGCGGCGGAAGTTTGTCCGCCGTCGTGGGCGGCCGAACAAGGCTACCCATGAATTTGGAGCAGATACCTGGCGGGTATTGGTTTGGAGTTGAATCATCATAGTCAGGGACACCTGCGAGATGGGACGATGGGGCCAGGTTATATGTAATCAAGACAGTTCCGAGGAGCGAGGCACATGCCAGGTTGAGGCGTCGTCGACAATGTGCATACAACGTCGCAACTCCCATACAGGGGCGCAGAGTATCGGGCGCTGAAACCAGTATTCCGCTCTCGATCGCGGTACGATGTGGTTCGATAAGGTGTCGAAACAATAAAGTGGACGGTAGGACCCGCTCAGCCCCCGTATGTCCAATGTACACACTTCACTAGCCACACCCAGCCACAATATGGAGGCTGTGCCTCCTCCAAGCGAACTTCGATGGGAAGCTCCATCAAAGTTCAAGCACGCTCGCCAACGGGTGCTGGTTTAGGGAATGTTTGAGCCACCGCCATGAAGCCTATGGATACACGGTGGGAACCTCCAAGCGAATGATTTGCAAACTTCCATACCTTCATGCAGCCATCGATCCTACCATCCAATCCCAATACTGCCCACCAGGGCAAATAAATCGCTCAACGCCGTACATCATGCTCGAGTGTCCAAGATGTAAAGGGTATCCTCGAATGCATCGCTATAACACTAGTAACTCGCTCTGCCAATTCTACTTCCGAAGCAGTCCTGTCCGCTCGTTCGCTCCCTCTCCTTCGTCTCCTGTAGCATCTTCTTCATCGTCGTCTTCATCGTCGTCGTCACTCCACCCCTCTGCCTCTAGGTTCTCTCCCCGAATACCGAAGCTCAAGAGAAACCCTACGAAGGATATTCCAGCAAAGATACCAAACGGAACAAGTTCTCCCTTGGGTCTAATAGTGGTAGCTGCAGTGAACAGTGACCCCGCCACGAAAGGTCCAATAGCCCGGCCAGCAGCAGACAAAGTTTGCGCAAGGCCGTTCAAAGTCCCCAGCACAGAATGGTTCGGTGCCGAATTTGTAATCTGTCGGAGATTAATGCAAGTACTCTGGAGTAGGGCAAGCAACGTACCAGAAGTAGCGCAGATGTCAAACCGCCGACGCTTGCGACAGTCTTGATGAACAGGATGACGCCAAGCTCGGCCCATAACCACCCTTTGCCAGATCCCATACCCTTCCATGGCGTGTGGTCTTTGTATCCAACCCATGGCATTAGAGAGAATGCTATTACAAACGCAGCGAGGCTAACGCGGTATGTGACTTTGTTGCCAACTTTCTCTCTTAGTTTGCCGTAAATGCCAATCTGGAAAAGAATGGTCACGGCCCCCGAAAAGGCGAGTGAGAGGCCGACCTCTTCTGGTTTGAGACCTCGTCCCGTAGGTGGGGGCTCTTCGCTGAAGACTGGAAAGAGGGAATTGTATGCGATGTTTGCCAGCTGGAAGATGGTGTATGTTACAAGAAGAAGGATGGTATCGCGATTGAAAATCTCCTTCTTTGTGAGCTGCTCGCCCGATGTGTGGGGAATTAGGTTGCCTAGTGATGTTGATGTTTCCGATTGGTCATCCTCGCCCTCATCTTCCTCCGCAACTCCGTCGAGATGCGAATTGTGGTGGTGGTGGTGGTGGTGAGCACGCTTCCTCTTCCCCAACAACCGCCTTACATAAGTCGGTCGTGTCGAGCTCGTGAACTGCCACAGCCACGTGAACAAGCTCGCGATCCGCTTTCCTAGTGGGGGGAGGTCCTTGGCCTCCTCTAAACTCTCTTCCAAGAAGAGCATGCACACTACTAGATCTATACCGAGCACGACGGCTGAGAACAGATTCGGCAGGAGGTATGGATACGGATTCTTCTTGCCGTTCCATTGGTAGAATACCAAGACACCGCCCACAAGGGGCCCTGTGATTCCGCCAATGCCGTATATCACCGGGAGGTATGTGAAGGCGCGAGACTGGTTGCTGCGATCGGTGATCTCGCCGAGACACGTCGATACCACACCGGCGTTTCCATTTACCAAGCCCATCAGCGCCTGCACCAACATGGCTTGCCAGAGCGTCCTGCACAACCCGAACGCCAAGAAGCATGTCATTGTGAGGAAGGTGCCGATGAGGATCACTGGCTTCCGTCCGATCTTGTCTGACAGCCACCCCCAGAAGAAGTTGGTCGCAAACTGTGCCAAAGCGAACGACGACGCGATCAGGCCGACGTAGAGTCCCGTTTGCCCTGGTTTGACCTCGGGGAACGTCGACGCCATCTCCGGGAGGTATGGGCTTATGGAATTGAGGGCCGTCTGCTCTGCGAGCGCAATGACGGCCAGGACGGCGAGCTGCCGCGTGGGCAGAGGCGACTCATGGTGGTCGTCCTCGGAATCTGCGCGACGGTGGGGGTGCGGCGAGGGCGATGACGAGAGCGGGCGCCCGCGCGAGGTGGGAGGGTTCGTCGGGAAGGTCTGGTAGTGAGGCGTGGACGACATGCGCCGCGGCTCGAGGGAGGGCTTCGTGCGGCGCATGGTGGGGGGTCTCGGCGGGTGAGTGAGGTGGAAGTCTACCTCGTCGGGGCAGCAGTGTCACAGTCGGATCTCGGAGCTCATTGAGGTGGAGGGCTGCTGATATGGCGAAAAGGAAAGCTGCACCTGGGCGGATTATGAAAAGCTTCCAGGTACGCGATTTAACCCACACGTCATCGGCAATCGGCCCAGCCTTAGAGAGATCGAACGCTAAAGACGACCACGCGGGCTTCCAACGGCCGTGTAGTTGGTAACTCGCCGCGTGCTATTCGGTGCCAGGACTGCTGTTGCTGAACACTGGACAAAACCCTTCGCTCGCTGATTGCTTTGATGTGTTCTACGGAGGCTTCCGGAGCTGTTGCTGGAGCTTCAAGGTTGCCCCATGGCGCAGAGACGGAACACGCCAATCAGCCGCGTCTTATTTGTCCGAAGCCCTCACGTGATTTTGCATCTGAGGACACCCTCCCAACACGCTTTCCAAACTTCCCGTACTCTCCAGAGTATACCCCTGAAAGCCGACATCTCCTGTGTCAGAAGAAGAACAGTCTAATAATTATTCATGAACAGTCGGCATCCATGCTTTTTGACGACCTATGCTGACCTCTCCCCTCGTAGCCCTGGATAGATGCCGGATATATGTTTGGACAATACCCTGCTGCGGGGATCCAAGTTCGACATCACTCGCAGATCCTGGTGCTAAAGTCAAGAGCTTCTTCCTACTGTCACTCACCTGACAAGGGCTGGACTTCCAAACCTGGCGTCATCCGCCATGCCAATATACCTAGCTATCTCCACAGTCGTAAGCGGATCTTGAAGCGGCGTCGGGAACAACGAAAACAACAACACAACAGGGAAGCGTGAATACCAAGGTCAAATTGAGCCCGGCGCCTCAATCCTGGGACCTTACGCCTGGTTACGTCTACTCGCGTGGCCTTTGCATACAAAATTTGCATCACAAGCACATGCCCCACCAACGGCTAATCTATGTAGCATGCACCCCTCAATAACAGGCGTCCAACTTGGAATTCCATATCCCTAATCCCCTCAATCAAGTCGTCTGACATGCGATAGATCTCAATATCTGGACCGCCAACTCCCTCAAAATTGCTCTAATCTATCGAGTGGTACGCCCCATTCCTAAATCTCCTCTTCCGCCCGCAGGATGTCACCAACGCCCGACCGTTTTGGACTGGCCGTTACATGTTGCGATATCGTTTTGATGTCTGGATTGCCGGCAAATAGATGAATCGGGCGTCAATAGAGCGCGGCTCAGACCGATACTGGTCTCTGGGAATAAAGGTCGGAGTCGGACTTGTGCAGCCTCGCCCGGTCCTGACACCACTGCTCACTGCTGCAGGTATAAAATGAGCCGTGGATCCACGAGGGCATGTACTACATATCGGTCTTTGCCTGTGGATGACTCATTTTGAGGAAATCAAACTCATCTTCTTGCAGACACGCACAAACACAATCATCTTCAACACGCATTTCAAACTGACAAGATACTTCAATTGTAATCCACATCACCATGCATATTGCAGCCCTCGTCCCCTTTCTCTCTATCCCCCTCGCTTTAACAGCACCCGCCATTGTCCGAGCCGCCGGCCCCCCTATCCAACCGCCCATCTCCACCGACAAATCCACATGGCCCACAACCGTCGGCCTCCTCGTCTTCCCAGGCTTCCAAGCTCTCGACGTCTTCGGTCCCATGGACGTCCTCAACTCTTTCAACCTCATCTACCGTAATTACACACAACAGAACCTGGCCATTATCAGCACCACCATGGAACCAGTTTCTACGATCGTTAAAAGGAGTGCGGCGATGCCGATGGATCACGGGATTTTTGGACAAAGCATTGTTCCAACTGTTACTATAAAAGAGGTTTTGGCTAAACAAGGAAAGGTTTCTTTTCCGGGGCCGATGGGAGGGCCTGCGGTGGAGCACCAGATTGAGGTTTTGATCGTTCCAGGGGGAGGCGGGACACGGGTGGGGCTGCTCGAGGAGATTGAGCTTGTGAAGACACTGTATCCAAAGGTCGGTCATCTTGTAATCCTTTCTTCTCTCCAGCGCGGAGAGTTGTTTGGGATTCGGAACGTTGGTCGGCTGACGCTTTCAAACATCTAGCTCAAGTACATCATCTCCGTCTGCACCGGATCCACCATCCTTGCGCGCGCCGGTATTCTAGACGGTCGGAAAGCTACATCGAACAAGAGGGCTTGGCCTTGGGTAAGCCTCTCTCATCTCTCTCTTCTCTTCTTCCTAGATCCATCCCTCTTCCCCATTACTTACAAACCTTCAGGCGACCAGTACCGGCCCCAAAGTCAACTGGGTCCACAAAGCCCGCTGGGTCGAAGACGGCAACATCTGGACCTCGTCTGGTGTATCGGCAGGCATCGATGTTACGTTCGCCTGGGTGTCGCACGTCTATGGAGACGATGTTGCTGAATATGTGTCTTTTGGAAGTGAGTATACGAGGTGGATGGATGCGAATAATGATCCCTTTGCGGGGATTTGGAATCCGGAATTGGAGTGAGGGTGCTTGGGCAGGTTGGGAGAATACTGGTGTAAGAGATAGTGAAGGGGGGATAAAATGGGGAATTCGACGGAGATCGTGGAGGTGGGTTTCTCCGTGCATTTCTTGAATAGCTGGTCTATAACGTATATGCATTGAATTCAACTGGTTATCGACCATTTTCTGTGTCTTATTCAACAGTACCTACCTACCTAGGTAGGTAGGTAGGTAGGTAGTGAACGGAGAGACGAGGCTAGCCCAGTACGTCGAAAGAATACGAAAAGAGAAGATCATACTAACGACTAGGAAGGAACGAGTCATTCAGCATACACTCAATCCGGCAGCCTTACTCCTCTTTCGCAGCTTAGCCACCTCTATTGTTTTATGTGCAGCCTGTAATTTATGAGCACCGAAAGACACCACAACAAGCGCTTGTTCAAAGTAGCGCGATGAAGGGCAACGACGGTCCAATTTCCAAAGCACCCGGGAATCGCTTCTTTATCGTTTTTCCACCTAACCTAGGGAGCTGGAGCCAAACCCAGTTGACATACGCCATGGATGTCGATCCCGCGGGAACGAACTCCATTTGAACTAGTTCAAACACTGGTAAACCTTTTCCTTTTCGTCTAACCCCTACATGAGCCAATATCTACCCCACAGTTTCCCCAGCATGGGGCTAACCCCGCGATGAAGTTGTCAATGTGAAGACAATTTGGGCTTGGAGCGGCCATCGTTAGTAAAACGAGATCGAACGCCGCCACCATGTGACTGGACCTGGCATCTGTTATCCGGAATTTCAGGAACCGTCATATCTATACTATATCATGACTTCCAGCTCCAAGTAACACAACAATTGGTCTCTAGACCTCATCCTACAACGCAATGTCTACCAACCAAGACGCCAGCTCCTCACGCATCGTCTCCCTCCTCACACCCCTCAACATCCTCCTCGCCCTCTCCGCATTCATCACCTTCAAAATCGCCCACCAGATAATCCACTACCGCTTCTTCCACCCGCTCCGCAACTTCCCCGGCCCCTTCTGGGCCTCCGTAACCCGCCTATGGATCGCCTACCACAACATCATCGCCGACGAATGCGAGCTCGAACTCGCGCTGCACAAGAAATACGGCCCCGTGCTCCGCATTACCCCAACCCTTCTCTTGGTCTCTGACGCCACGAAACTACCAGAAGTGTACAACCGCCAGTCGAATAAAAGCAACCATTACATCACGGGCAGTTTTGGCAAAACGGAGAGCCTGTTCAATATGCAGGATCACAAGCACCATGCGCATTTCCGGAAGATTGCCGCGGGTCCGTACGCATTCTCGAATATTAAGAAGATGGAACCGATGGTAGATCGTAGAATTGAAGGCTGGTTAGACAGGATTGGAGAGTTGTTTGGGAATGGGGAGAAGTTTGATTTCGCACCTTGGGTAAGCGGCATCCTCCCCCTGTCCACCTGCTCTTGCACTGACGTGTTTTCTGAAGGCGGTATACATGGCCTACGACATCATCTCTGAAATCGGCTTCGGCGCCCCTTTCGGCTTCGTCGACTCCGGCAGCGACGTCGGTGGCCTCATTCAGGGTTTCCATGACGGCCTCCTCCCCTTCGGTCTCATGGCCCGACTATGGCCTTTCACGCACTGGATCAAGTCAACCTGGATCGGCGAAAAGTATCTCGTGGCTAAACCGGAAGATGACTCTGGGATTGGCATGCTGATGCGCTTCCGCGACAAACTTATCATTCAGCGGCAGCAAGATTTGGAAGAGGGCAAGAAGGGCCGCGTGGATCTGCTGCAGACCTTCTTGGACGCACGCACGGAGAAGGGAGAGCCGCTTGAGATGGAATATATTAAAGCGGAGATTCTGCTTGTGCTGTTAGCCGGTGCGGATACAACGGGGACAGCATTTCAGGCTATGATGGCGTATATCATGTCGAACGCGAGTGTGTATGAGAAGCTGATGAGGGAAATCGATGAGCAGACGAAGGCGGGGAGACTGAGTAAGATGCCGTTGTATGATGAGGTTCTGGCGCATTGCCCCTATTATGTGGCGTGCGTGAGGGAGAGCATGAGGTATGCGAAAGTTCCCGTCCAGGTTGTGATGAGATGCTGATTTGGTATACAGACTTTGTCCTTCAGCGCCGAACATCTTTCCCCGCGTAGTCGGTCCTACAGGGATGGATCTATATGGCAATTTCGCGCCGCCAGGCACTGAAATTACTTGCAATCCGTGGCTGGTGCATCGCGATTCCAACGTCTACGGTCCGGATGTCTTGTCCTTCCGCCCCGAGCGCTGGCTAGAAAGCGAAGAGAAGACGAAGGAATATATGAGACTGAATATGGCGTTTGGATATGGGGCTCGAGTGTGTCTGGGGAAAGATATTGCGTTGATGGAGTTGTACAAGGCACCGCTGCAGTTCTTTAGGATGTTTAGGCCTGAGATTGTGAATAGAGAGGTACCGGGTCGGTTTGTGGTCAAGGGAGGGGTGGGGTTTTGGGAGGATATGTGGATAAGGGTTGAGAGGCGGTTGAAGTGTGGAGGGTAGTTGGAGGTGGTTGTTGTTCGCTATATTTGGGACTTGCATTGTTGCCTGTTTTTAGTTCAGCTTTCCATCCTTCATGCAGACTCTGGCGCCGCTCAGCTGATTGATTGTCAAAAGAAAAAAAGGGAAGGATAGAGAAAGGCAGAACAAGGCAGCCTTTTTGTGCAAACAAAATCAAGTTTTCTACGTGTTACTGACTGGTGTTCCATAGATTTGATTCCGGATCGCGACGAAAGCCACCACACCTCCAACCTTGGAAGGCACAAGGACAGGCACAGCCACACATCCAGCCAGTTCGCCACCAACACAACCTCCGGCGCCGAGCAAGTTGACTCCCGCAATGAGGCTCCACAGGAAGAATTCATTGAATTATTGGAGGAGTTGTTGCAAGCCAAGCCCGGCATGGTCCTCGTCCTCGGCGCCGTGTACGTCATTTTCTTCGTCCCTCAAGGCTGTGGCATTCGGTTTCAGCCCATTTTCGATGCGGTTTCCTGTCTGTTCGACTCATACCACAATGCTTCAGACAATGTCGGGCCAGCTTTTCCCAGCTGAAGATGTTGGCGGCAGAAGTGGCGGCCCAAGGCTGAAGGCATCACCGAACATAAGAACATGGTGTCGTCCTGTCGATCACTAGCCTGGTGCGAAAAACCTCTTCGTTCCTCATCGCCTGGAATCTTCGTGTCATGAATCGCGCAGCACGTAGAATGTCGGACATGGAACTCAGAAAGCGTCGGGTGCGCAATGATTCTACAGTTCAATCTAGCGGGACATCCGTTCCTGGAGGTGTGTACCTAACTTCCAATCTTATGCGTACCACTAAAGCTGACACGACAAGATTCTGTATACAAACTTACCTCTATATCCGAGGAGGAAGCCTCACGTCTTGGTCTAGACGAGCTAGACTTCATGCCAACTATGTTGCGCGCATGGGCACTTGGAGCAGTGATGGTCTTCAACCTCATAGTCCTTGCTCTCCTCCTATATCTCTGGCTTCGAGGGTCTTTGGAATTCACGAACCCCTGGGGGTATTTAATTGTCCAGATTGTTCCTCCTATCATTGGTACGATCACCGCGAGCTTATGGCGCAGTATTGCGGTCAATATCAGTCGCGTCATGCCCTATATACTCGCTGCGTCTCCCTCGGGCGCAATCTTGGGAAAGTCGATCCTAGGCTCATACTTTCCCGGCCTTTCCCTTAGGAATGCTCTCCAAACAAGAAATGGTCTTCTTGTGTTCGTCTGGATTCTGGACTTCCTTTCGGCTACTCTTCTCTCCTTCAAGGCATCACTGCTCAACACCTACGACTACAGAAGCTTCATACAAGTCATCGTAACTCCGTGGTCTCTATATGCCCTCATTGGTGTGTATATTTTCATGGTCGTAGTGCTTATATGGCTTATTATATTTCTTCAACGAAACACGCACACTGGTCTCAGATGGGATCCAGTGTCCCTCGCGGACCACGTGGCACTCTTTCGCAAAAGTGACTTCCTGCAGAGATTTGAAGGAACCGACATAGCAGACAGAGACTCCATGATGGAAAGACTCTGGAGCGACCGTATCAAACTTGGTTACTGGCGAGTAACACGACCTTCCCAACCCGAGAGAGTAGAGATCTGGCATGGGTTTGCCAAGTTTGAGAAGAAAGAGCCAGGTGAGAATTTTGCCTCACGAATCTCTAAAGCAGACAACTAATGAACGGTAGTGTTGAAAGGGAAAGGAGCAGCTAAATCCCAATCGAAAACTTCCCATCAAGTAAATCGGGTACAGACTACGAGTGTGCAAGCAACCTGTAGACCCACTGAACAGCCTATTGAAACAAAAGAATGTAAGCTTATCACTCCAAGAATTTGTAAGCACGTACTCACACAGACGGCAGACTCTACTATTCAAGTTTCAAAAACACGCTACTACGACATTGCATTCAACCTGGAACATAAGGCGGCATACGCATGGATGGTCTTCACCGTGTTGCTCATCGCATTGCTAATTACCGCGCTTGCTTTGGGGATGGCAGATGGGATTGAAACCAGCATCTCATACGGTTGGTCCACCGTTGTGTTCCAAGTCATCATCACTTTCATGACCATCATGTATACCTGGTTCTGGCAAGACGTCGATACTTTCACCCGGACTATGCAGCCTTTCAGGAGGATGTACAAACCCCTGCCCGCCTCCGAAAACCTACTTTTGGAATACAGCTGTCTGCCCCCTGGAGTAGTAACATATGTTGCCTTTCAAAACGAACACTGGAAGGTGGCGTGGACCTCTATTATCTCGCTTTTACAGCGACTTCTTCCAATCCTCTGCGGAGCATCAACAACAGTAGTCCCAGCCGCAAATGATGGAAGAATAATCTACGCCTCCAAGCCCTTGTTCATCACCATGATTATCTGGCTCTCCTGCTACTTCTTCCTCATTCCGTACGAAGTCTTCAGCGACGGAGTTCTAAAGCACTTACCTAGGGGCTACAGCTCCATCGCCGATCTCGTCTCCTGGATTTACGCCAGCAAGATTCTGCGCGCCGAAGCAGGGGAACCCTTTGACGTCCCGGTAGAAAAACCACGAAATGAGAGATGGTACATGGAAACGCGTCTTCGCCTCAAGGAAAACGAAGACGGGAAGGATTTCCACAAGTACTGCTTCGGATTGTATGAGTCTGTCGATCATCCAGGGATTTACTGCATGGGCTTCGATGTTGTGCCGAATGCACGCGATGTGCCCCCGCCGACGAAGAAAGGAGAAGATGTTGAGGTGGGAGAGGGTATGGTGAAAATGCTTGCGCCAAAGGATTTGGTGCATGTTCTGGATTCGGAGAAAGAGCACTGGACAAATACAAAGGAGATTGTGTTCAGACCTCCACCTCAGCAGGAGGGTGGGCCGCCGCCGGGGAGTGAGACGCAGGCAGGTGCTTTCTGAAGGGCGTTCCTTGCCATCAAGACGAAATCGAGAGGCTTTGGTCTCTCATTTTGATGTTGTTACGAAGTTATGACCCGAATCGAGATTGCATATAGATTTCGCGGTTTCGCTGGATCGCAGTTTGTGTACCTGGATAGTATTCCGGAGTATCGCGTACGATGTAATGTATAATTGGCACTTCTAATACTAAAAAGCTAAGTCGCCTCTATAACTCTATGGAACGATTCATAAAGACCAAAAAAGTAAGAAGCTGTGAATCTATCATACACGTGACTAATCCCCAAATGGCAAGCCTTCTAATGGAACCAACCTCCTAAACTCCCTTTATCATTGCCTATCCCTTTCCAAAAGCATGTATAAAAAACCTCCGAACGGACCCACGTACAAATTGCACCTACGTAAGCATCAATACAGCCTAAGCGCCGATGACGTATGTATCTATAAAAACCTCCGTTGCCGAACTCGCTTCCCCTCCAACAACCTCAACGCCCCAAAGACCTTCAATCGGACAAAACCTCACGGCAAAATATTTGAAGAAGCTGAAGAAGAAAGAGAGAGTGAAAATGGAGTCGATTAAGAAAGTACTTCATATTCGGAGCAAATCGAAACTTGAGGCGCAACCTGAGGCTAGTTATAGCGGTGAGCATGGTATGTACGCTATTCTGTGGATTTTGTAACACTGGGATTCTTGAACTGCATGTCTTGTTGTTGGGATTTGGGAAGTGGTCCTTGGCTAGCTTCATTCTTGCCATACCTGGCTTTAACACGCACATATGCCCTTCCTAGCCCTTCCCAGCCCTTCCGCATCTCCGCCCCTCCCCTCAACAAAATTCAAACAACAGAATAAACACTAAACTTAAACACAGACAACCGCGCAAGTGTCGATGAGGAAATGGCAGCAATGACACCCGAGGAACGAGCGGCGTATTTGAAGGATTTTGAAGAAGCGGAGAAGGATGGGAAGCCGAAGAGGGGGAGTTTGATCGAAAGATTGATAGAGAGGGGAAATAAGAAGACCGAGGAGGAGATTCAGGGTGGAAATGGTTATGGGGGTGGGAAGGGGAAGGATAGGGTGATTCACCAGCATGAATGATGCCATGATGGGTGGATGGGAGACGGGAGTGTCGGGGTTTAACGCACAGTCCAAACTATGCAGTGTAATTGAAGGATACAAATTACGCCCAATCAACCGCCAGAACTCCCCAGGTCAGGTGCATGGGCCGTAGGGCTATATAAAGACGAACTTCGCCAAATGCTGTTGCACTTGGGTGACCTCATTTTCCTCGGGCTTGCGTAACCGCTATTGGGACCGGACATGAAGTACGCTCTCGTCACATCACTGCTTGCGCAGAGTATTGCTGTGCTTGCGGATCTCCATCTCCTACCTGTCCAGTTCAAAGCCCCCTCCGTTGCGCATTTCCAAGACATTATTCGCAACGATGCGTACGACTTCGGCTGCCGACCGGCGGTCCTCCCAACCACAGGTGGCTTTATACTCCATGCTTTCCTAACAGAGGTTCAGATCGAAGATTTCACCAAAGGGCCTAAATCAGCGGATCTTACTCTGCATAGAGCTGCAATCAAGAGACAAGAAGACACCGCTCCCATCGGAACCGGAGATAGATTTAAAGACGGCACGGTTACTCCACTGGGCCTTGGAACAAGAGACGTTGGAGCAAGAATCGATACCCTCTTAAATGTGAATGAGATTCGTTCTGCCGTGAAAGCCCTTGCCAATACCTACGGCGTCTCTATTCTAAACCTACCATACAAGACATTCGAAGGCGCGACACAGTTCGCAGGTTACGTTGGCGGGGGTTCGGACAAGTCAAAGTACCACCTGTATCTTACAGCCGGTTCTCACGCACGTGAACGCGGCGGCCCCGATCAACTTATCTATTGGATATCCGACTTGCTAGCAGCGAACAAGTCTGGTAGCGGTCTCGCATACGGCCAAAAGGTATACACTCATCCTCAAGTCAAAAGCATTCTCGATGCGGGCATTGTATTCTTCCCCCTCGTAAATCCCGACGGCGTAGCCTACGACCAAAAAACCGGATCCCTCTGGCGGAAGAATCGAAACACCAAGTCCGGCACCGGCATCGCTGCCGGCGTCGATATTAACCGCAACTTCGACTTCCTCTGGGACTTTGAGAAGTACTTTGATCCCACCGTGTTTCCTGCTTCGACCGAGCCCACCGCGCAGAATTCCCGTGGAACGGCGCCTGAGTCCGAGGCCGAAGCCAAGAACCTTGTTTCGATATATAAGGTGTTTCCAAAGGTGCGGTGGTATATGGATATCCATTCTGCCGTTGGCGATATTCTTTATCCGTGGGGGCATGATGAGGGTCAGAGTAATGACACGGCTCAGAATTTCCAGAATGCAGCTTTCGATGGAAAGCGCGGTGTTGTGCGTGATACCAAATACAAGGAGTACATTCCATCGACGGATGACAGCAATCTACGAACCGTTGCCGCTAATGCTGTGGCGGCAATGAGGGCCGTGGGTGGGCGACCCTATTCTTCCGGACCGGCTGTGGGATTGTACCCTACTTCGGGAGGTGTCGCCGACTATTCCTTTAGCAGATACTGGGGGGTAAAGGGAGCTAACAAAGTATATGGGTTCACGCTGGAGTTTGGGTATCCGACGAATTTTTATCCTACGCTGCAAGAGTTCAACGAGAATATCCTCGATACAAATGCGGGTTTCACAGATTGGGCGCTGTCTGCGATTCAGGTTGGATTGACATGAAGATAGCGTAAATGGATAGCATGGTATCCATACTGATTATGTTTGAATTTCTTCCTCGATTCTTCTCTTGCAAGTATAGGTATGATTAAAATGGCGTGCATTAAGGATATCCTCAAAGTTCCCTCTCTTTACCACTACTACAGATAAGCTGCTCGGCGAATTCCGGCCCATTCTTGCTGTGGCTGATTTATTTCCAGTGGTTCATTGCGAGCAAAGCGAACAAATACCGGTAGAGCGGCAAGCTCCTTTCGCGACGCGAAGAGTGGCCACTAATAGAGAAACATCAGTCACCATCACTATTGAGTAGAATGAGTACTTACGAAAGGACAAGTATCAAGCTAATAAATACAAATGTTGTTGCTGCGACGCACTGAAAAATGAAGAGGCCTGGAGGATAAGTAAAGGCGGTGCCGACAAGTGGGGCGGGAATGAGGACAACTGAGTAAGTGGCAAGCTATGTCTGGGTCAAGTAGACAGACAAGACTTACGGATAGCAAAAAGAGTCCAGTGATGATGCACAAACGTGTTTGCGATGCTTCGAGCTTGGCCACTCCTTTGACATCGGTTCTCGGTCTGTGTGGTTCGGCCTCGACCTTCTATTGAACACAATGCAGGCTCGTTGATCATGTCTTTAGCCGTAACCAGCTGACTGTGATTCTCCTGTGGTATCTTTTGGTTTGAGTTCGTCGACTGTGTCGACGCTGATGCTGGTACTGGGAGCGCGACACCACGACCGATAGCTCGGGTGAGCTCAAAGTCAAAAGAAGCGGGCCTTGGAGAGACAGCAGTATAGATATGATAGCGCCACTCCCCAGAGACGACAGAGATCCAGAAAGGATGAATTCGCTGTCAATCAGGGTCGTGATAGATAATGCTCCCTGGGTGGTGACTGCACCGGCCTTGTTTAGTCGGGCCCAGCACATCAAGAGGCCAACGGGGAGCACTGCGCCGGATGTACAGACTGCCATGAGGCTGAAGAGGAAGTTGAGGTCGAGGCCGATGTATGCGAATACAGTGTTGACGCTGGCGAGGAAGATGGTCCACGATATGACAACTTCAAGATTCTGGGGTAGGGACCCTAGTTATGGCTCGATGTCTTTCACCAGCTGTTACATTCGTGTCTTACGATATCACAGACGAGCAGCATGAGGAGGCGGTCGACGTGTTCGGCATTAGATGGAAAATGCTGGCGGCCTGCGACATCTGCCGGCGACGAAAGGCGCGTCTCTGAGTATCAATTTCCATCGAAGTTTGGCTGAAACTTGCCTCCTGTAGGTCCGATTTGATGGCGAGAGACCGTGTTTGAGATGCAACAGAGCATGGAAGAACTACACCCTCTCGACGCGGTGAGTGGCGATGATACCCGGCATGTATACATTGACCATGCTTTTAATAATGTGAGTAGAAGGCAAGTTGTAATGCGCCCCGAAAACGAAGAAGGTGATGAAGAAGTTAGGGCCTTGAAGCGGCCTCGATCAATGTCGTCTTCCTCGGAATGCTCGTCTTCGAAATTAGGCAGAGAGCACCTCCAACTCATCGATTCAGATGACCAGATTGTCTACTCCGGACCATCGACAGGAATGCCCTTATTCGCTCGGCTCAGCCTGCTTCATATTGTTGAAGTACCCGAGAGTGACAGGACTGGCGCATCCTTTGCCTCCCACTCTGCAGGGGCATTGGGCATCACAGAAGCCACGACCTCTTCTAGCGACTATTTTGACCTATGCCTCCAAAAGTGCCCACAGGAACTCATGTCCAGGTTGGTGAAATGTCATTTGAACAGCCGTCAGTTCCCTCTCCCCGGAGTGCTCCAGCGACACTGACCGGTTTTCCGAAAAGCCGCCTTATTCCCACTTCTTCACTCGCCTTGATTCCTACCCGTAAGCTCAGACATTCACCGTGGCAAAGAAGCTCATTGACCGTGCAGGAATTCATCGCTGTAACTCAGCGCCGGCTTCTATGCACTGCTCAGTATGGCGCCCTCCTGATGAGCATCCTCGCAGTCACAGCGCGTCTGGTCGAAAGCGCTAGGATGCTCCTTGCAGGGCCAGAGCGTGATCAAGCTGGCGAAACTTATTTTGAGCTTGCCTAAGACCTGGTCAGAATTAGCCGGGACACACTTGCACCCGGCATGTTCTCACTCTTTACCGTGGGTGTGGCCAGCCTGTCTCTCATCTTCGGCCCCATGGGCAGGATGTGTAGGCCTTGCATTGTTTGCCGAAGGTGGCACCAATTCTGCGAGTCAGTCCTCATTTCGCGGATGCAGACATTTTTGACAAACTTCGCAAGCTCTTTCTCTGGCTTCGTTGCAGAAGTGATAGGCCTTGCCTTTGCAACGGGACTGCACCGCAGTACAACTAATTTTAAAATATACTCAATGACGCTTCAAGGGAGCTTTCTTTTGCCTTCAAGACATAATGGAGATGCTGAACGTCAGGTCCGTACCCGTCTGTTTTGGGCCCAGCATACCTTAGATACCGCAATAGCATATTCGTAAGGGCGGCGGCCACCACTCAGTTATTATCAAGCTATCAGAGTGTACTTCCGCCATATATCTCGCACCACATGTCGGAGCAACTAAGCCGAAATAGGTAGTGTCGACCTCCCTGTCATCATGGACAACGACTATGTAAAGAAGGGAGAGATCCTTCCTCAACCTACGAACTACCCGCCGCTGGCAATGGCTGCGGCGGTCAAGACGATGGAGATGTACACGGTCCTTGAGCATGCGTGCTGTAGCCCTGTACTACAGGAACTCATATTAATTCAGGGCTCTAGGTGCTCTCCGCAGTCAACGCCCCATCCAAAACTCCTGCCGCCACCTTTTCTTTGAATGACGCCCCACTGGATGATGTGGCCTTTTTGCGGCTCTCAGACATAAAAATCGGCCTCTTTTTAGAATTGGAGAGGCGAGAGAGCACATATAAATACTTTCTTCGGACACGCAGTAGGAAGGTAGTTTAGGATGACTGGAATGACCTAGAAAACATGTGGTCCTCGCTCGCCGTCCGCCTCCGGCTCTAGCAACCCAATGAGTGTCTCCCAGAAGTCTAACCTTTTCGAGGACAGGTTTATATTGTCCCCCGAGAGTGCCTTGCCTGTGTAATAGCGGAACAGGTTTGAAAAGCCTAGACGATAATAGGACCGCCCATCCTCAAGCTGCGTCGACCGCTGCATCCCACTTCTCATAGTCCTTACGCCTTCTCCGTCCTGTTTGGCCTCGAGAAGTGCAGTGGCTAGCATCAGCTCGCGCCTCACAAGTGTGTTTGTTACCGAGCCGCTGGGGGTTTCAACTCCGCATTTGACAAATGCCTCTCGACACACCTGGACGAATTCCTCCTCTCGGTCGGTCATTTTTTGAAGAATCTGGGCCAAATGTTCGTGAAAGTCCCATTTCATTGCCTCTTCCCCTTCACAGGCATACCGTAATTCCCCAGCCCTTTTCGCGAGGCGATACGCATCATCGAGGCGTCCACTTGCCGAGTACATTTCGATCAGAATTGCGATAGATTCCGCCTCATAGGCTCTCACGACGATCCCTTCTGACATGTCGATCCCGCTTACGCGCTCTTCCGCACGAGTGAGAGCGTTCTCAGGATCCACCGCCTCCTCGAGCCCGTGCAGCGCACCCTCAGCAGTATGAATGATGTCTTCACATGCCGCCGCAACGCCTGCTTCCTCTAGCCTCCTCCTAGTTTCAATGAGCACAGACTTCGCTTCATCTGTGGCGCCGAACTGGCGCAGGGCAACGCCCAGATTCGACATGGACCGCAGCGTTGCCCAGCTCGTCAGACCCGTTGTTTTCTCCCGGATTTCAAGCACGCGTCGGTTAAGCCGGATACTCTCTTCAAAGCGAGACTGCTGTCCGTATACTGATGCCAAGTTACTCATCGCGCGCAGGGCCTCGGAATGCTCCTCGCCAACTGTCTTTTTGAGACGCTCTAAGGCGATTAGGAGAGAAGTCTCGGCAGCAGCGTCTTTGCCAAGTTGGAGGTTTTCGTAGCCGACATCCACGAGATATTTGCAGGTCTGGATGTGCTGGAGGCCAAGTTTTGCCTCGCTAGACTTTGCGATCCGTTGACTTAACGTGATGGCCTCGGCGCGCTTGCCTTGCTTGGCGAGAAGGTTCCGAGTATCACCAACTATCCTATCGAACATGAGGAGGTTGTCTTCACATAACCATGCTTCAAGGATGGACATGCCGCGTTGTAGCATGGGGAGGGCTTTATCAGCGTCGCCAAGGGCGATGTTGATCCGACCTAGAAGACCACACTGCATGCCAACTAGCTGGCTCTCTAGACCATAGAGAGTTTCCATACTATCCAAGGCTTCTATTAGGATATCCCTGGCGGTTGTACTGGCGGTGTTCAAGCTGGCGAGAGAGATGGCATATGAGTTTGAGCTCATTGCTGCGAAACAAGAATGCCTCCCCAGGATCTGTCGAAGCAGGGTGTGCAGTCTAGAGGCTTGAGATGCCATATTGGCATGGTCTTTCGCCTGTTTGTAGAGTTGAAGGAGCTCAGTCCGAACTTGAACCTCCAACTGGCGTCGATCGACGCTTGGAGGTGGGTCCGGAATGGCTCCAAGATCCTCAACCTTAAATTCGAGAAGCTGGCACGCCGCTGGTAGGTTATGGTCATTGGCTAGCTTCTTCGACTCTTCCAACGCTAGATTACGTTAGCCTTTTGAAGTGCATGGTGTTGATGGCTTTACGTGAGACCTACCAGCACTGATGGCGCTATCTCTCCAAGTCTGTTCTGTTGACGCAGCCTTCCTAAATTCTTCGCCAGCTCGTTGAAAATCGGTGATTTCGTTGGAGATCCATTGTGGGTACGTCTGGATCTCTTCGTCTAGCTGTTGTAGTTCTTGCTCGTTTGCAGCAGCTAGAGCTCGAAGCTGGACTTTGACCAGTCGCCCTAGAAATCCCGCTAGTTTTTTGTATATATCTGACATTGCATGTGCTGCATAAATTGACACAAAAGTACAGTTCGGTATCCAATTTATGGTGAAAGGAAAATCAAAGGCCTGAAATATTTGGCAGAAAACCTTCAAGAGATCACTCTTCACAAAAAGGCCTCTCTGTACCAAAGACGGCCTGTCATTAGCATTACTAGACGGCTAGGGAAGTAGTCAACGAACCTGATGGAGGGAGAAAGCATAGTTGCCCTCTGCTGCTGCCTCGAGTAAGAGCATCTCAAATGAACCCCATATGATGGACGAGACAGAGCCCAAGGGGCACAGGTCATGCCTTGAAACGCAACTGAGCGAATCAAAAATCGCGCTAAGCGTCTCCATCTGGCTCTCAAGAGCACATATCGTCTTGGCTTCGTCTCTATACCAGGTCTGGACGTCCCAGTCGAGGTCATGGTTCATTGGCACTGTGTCTGGATAACTCTTAAGTATGTCGAGAGTTGATGACGTGGTGTGGGGTGCTCTCGTAATCCAATTACTAAGGTTCTCAGGGGCACTTTGGTAGTGACGAACGAGGCCATCACAAGCATCCCCAACGCGTTTGCTAACCTCCCTGATTGACGTCAGTCGTGAGGCTCAAGTACGATTGGTCAGACGTACAGGCGATGGGAGACATTGGTGTCGAGATTCTCGGTGTCAGTGAGTGACAGAAGAGAGACTGATTCCGCAAGCGGGTCTGAACGTTGAACTTCATCCATCTTTCACTGACTGTGGGCTACTTGATGACATTCACGGTGCTAAACGATGCGGTCGGGAGTGGGCGTAAAAAGAGAGGAGAAAGGCCTTGAACGTCTATCACTGTAGTGCGGCTGACAATCCGGTTGTGCAAACTTAGATCCAGGTTTCAGCCCGCTCCACGAATAATACGAATCCCTTGCACTGTCACAGCCACCACCATTATTGAATTGCGCCGAGCTGAACATCCTCAATCATCATTTTCCTTTACTTACTCCGTATCATCGTGCGCTCCTTTTTGGGGTCTCATTCGGATCAACTTTCACGCACCCGAGACTTCTACCATACGAAATTTCATGGATCGTGATGTCGGTCAATTCAATCATTCAGATATACACACAGTGCTTTAGCACCCAGTCAATGTCCAGTAGGATGGACTCCACCAACTCTGGAGATCAGACGCCATCCCAGCTACCAAAATCGACCAAGAATCCCTCGACAGTTACGCGACTTTTCCCATCGCTGCACACACTTTCCGCCCTCAGCAGTATTCGCGACTCGTCGCGATATAGCGGTAAGATGACGACGCACTTTGAGGACGACGTTGGAATCATGGCGCTTGACTCAGCGCACATCGGACATGGCGCGCAGTTCGATGTCCGTCGCGTAAAGCTGTGTTGTAATAGAGGCTTCTATGTGTTGAAGAGCGTGCTTTCAGCGGCCTATGAGTACAGTAGTCAGGGGAAGTGGGAGAACAAGCAGAAGCGAGAGGAAGCAGAACAGCGTATGATCCAGGCTGTATTCCTCGAGTATCGTGCATTGAGTCATCGCCCGATCAGGGACCAACCGAATATTGTTGATCTCCTAGACCTTGGGTGGGAGACGGATCCGGAAAACGGGAGAAATAAATGGCCGGTTCTCATCCTCGAGTATGCGGACCAGGGAACCATGACAACCTTCTTCAAGCAGTCTCAGTTTTCGCTGGAGACAAGGACAAAGCTCTGCCTTGATGTCGCGAGGGGGCTTACCATTCTGCACACCTGCGGAATCATTCATGGAGATCTCAACATGGACAACGTTCTGATATTCACTAATCCTAGCGTCGATTCCGGCTCTATCAATAAATATACCGCAAAGCTCGCTGACTTCGGGGCATCTTTGGTGGCGATAGACGGAACGAGGTCTCGTTCATATACGGTGCCATGGAATGCTCCAGAGTATTTAGAAATCCTCGATCCTGAGGGACTCAAGCGGATGGACGTCTACTCATTTGGCCTACTCTGCTGGGCTGCCGTGTTACACGGAAAGAATCCTTTCCGAGTCGTCGATACGGTGGCGCAGCGTCTCGTCCCCAATGAATGGCATTCGCCTCTAGAAGCTCTGAAAAAGGCGGATGATGGCTCTGAGCTGCTTCGTCTGGCACAAGATTCATTTGCGAAAGCTTTTGGACACTTAAAGCCGCCAGTGGCAGCTATCACTGCGACATTGCAGCTAGATCCAGCGAAGAGAGACTTGCATAAAGCGCTAGATGTACTAGCCGAGTTCTTGGAGCCCTTGAAGTAAGTGTGTCCAGCTTGATTTCTTCTTCAAATCTGACTTCACATCGTAGAACAGACGATGAAGCTAGTTCTGGTCAACCCAACCTCGGCGCTTTCGACGGTCCTGAGATTTGCAGTCATTCGGTTTGTCTTCCCGACAATTAGGAACCTTCATCCTCGCAGAGACTAATATGAAATCAGGTATTCCTCAATTCCAACGAGCTGCTAAGATACCATGGTCCACTGAAGATGTATCTTACGGAATGGCTTCAGGAACCTCGAGACAGTTCAATCGCCGAGGAAGACTCATACGAAGAGGATGACAAACTGGCTCGTTCCCTACTAGCGGAGCTTGAAATTGACGACTGGCTCGAAGGGCGATCAAAGGACCCAGCTAAAGCCATTGAACATTATCGAGCAAAGCGGTCTCTTCACCCGTGGGAGAGCTGTCTTCTTAATCGCCTGGCAAGTGTTCTTCCCCAGGATGAGTTCAACGGCGTTGTTACCCACGAGGTTAGGAAAGCCCTTTCAGAGGCCTTTTACTCTGGATTTTCGCCAGCTCAAAAGGACATGTTCCTGCTGGATCCAAAATGGGCGACAGATCATATCGACTACGCCCTTGTCTCCGGCAGTGGGCTCCTCTCAGGCCCATTGAGTTGGACTCTGTACAAGACGCTGACCGACGCTGATCATCCAAACGTCTATAGTGTACTGAGACAAGCATTCGGTGGGCTCGAATGGGAGATATCCAGTGAAGCAAATTCTCGCTTTGCAACTTCGATTCTGGACCAGAGTACTGGTGACTCTGCAATTCACATTGTCAGCCAAGTCGGCGCAGTCAACCTCCTCGACCAGCTGCTACAAAACCCGGAAGTCGATCTCAACGCTAGAAACAAAGAACTAGAGACTCCTCTGATGCTAGCATGCAGAGCGGGCAGGTTCTCTACTGCGATGCTACTTATCGAAAGGGGCGCGGACGTCTCACTGCAAAATGTATTCGATGAGAATCCGCTCCACTGGCTCTCCTCATTTTGGCTCTCCCCAGAGCAGGTGGGCGAACTGGCAAGGGCGGTCTTGAGCAAAGGTAGCCCCGATCTCTTGACCGTGGAAGCAAAGCATAGGGAAACCAGAGACTTCCCAGAACATCGCCTATTCCCCGGAACTCCTATCTGTAGAGCCATCATCAAAGGTTGTGCCAAAGCTGCTATAACTCTCTGGGAGATGGAAGCTGAGTCCTTCGCTCTGGCTCGGCCGGCATATAACGCAATCGCCTATGCAGCTAAGCTAAATAACAGCTATTTGCTTGACGCTTTTCTGGAAGGACCGGATGACCTTGTTGACCCGAAGTCGAATTTGTCTCTGCTGTACGACGCGGCTATTCAGAAGGGGTCACTTAGTGATAGCCCCATTGGTCGGATACTTCGACACGGCGTTAGGTGCAGGCAAAGCGGTGTTGAGACGATAAAGGTGCTATGCAAATATGGGGCTGAGGAACATTTCACAAGTATCCCGGGCTTGCCTGACTGCAACATCCTGTCGCTGGCTGTCTGCCAGTACGCGCCGGAGGTCGTCGAGTTTCTCTTGAAAGAGATGAATTGTGCCCGCTTCGTGAATGTCAACACGCCGCCGCCTTCTATATCCCTAGCCGCAGCTCGCGGACATGATATCAAATACGGCATAGAGGCTTGGAAAAGTCCTCCACTATATCACGCCATACCCAAAGATCGTCCACTCGTATTTAAGCTATTGCTCAAATATGGCGCAGACGTCAACCAAGTCCTAGGCTCGGAGGATGGACCACTGACCATGTTGCACCACAGTGTTAACATGACACGAGAACCGAGTTTTGTCAAGGTGCGTACTTCTCTAAAGGGATATCTACTAGACAGTCCTGCCAGGGTTAACTGAAGATGGCAGATGCTCCTCGAAACGGGCAAAATCGTCGACGTCGACCACGCAGAACCCAACTTCGAGTCTCCTTTTGGTACCGCAGTCCGCATGCGCAAGTTCGACATTGCGGGATGTCTGCTCGCTCATGGTGCTAATGTGAACCATCTCGCCATCAACGGAATACGGTCGTTCCCAGAAAACTCCCCAGCGATGACGGTACTTGGGAGAGTGCTGCAAAATAAATCATCGCTTTCCGTACTCGCTTGCGTCTCCTTCCTCCTCGAAACTAAGCGTGCTTCTCCATACGCGCATCGCGAGCTAAATCACACCGTCTTGCATACACTGACCATAGGAGATGGGGAAAGTAACCACATGCTTGAGCGCAAGATGTTCAGTCTTCTGCACGCCGAGTTCCACTTCTCAAAGCAGATACTTAACGCAAGAAACCACAATGGATGTACAGCGCTCGAGCTTGCCGTATGGAATAACAAACCTGCACTCGTTGAGGAACTCATTCTTGCTGGTGCCGATTGGGATACTGTGCTACCAAATCCGATGGGTGTGGATTCCCCGCTAGTCAGTGCCATGAAATGTATGTATCACTTTCCACGTGGTGTAGAAGTGGAAGGAAACTGTCCTCCTAAAGAGAAGCAACTCAATTTGGCATTCAGCAGGAGGCGACAGATTTGTTTGATTCTGTGTCGGAAGGCGAGAGAGAAATCGCAGGAGTTAGAAATGAGTCCTGTTATTCAAGAACAGGATCAATAACACAATCCAAGGTTGAGGAGATGTTCTCAGGAGGAATTGAAGTCGTCTCACGCAGCATGAAAAGGATATAGCCAGGAAAAGTCCGTCTGATCACAAGATACCGAGAACGGGTGGAGTGTTTGTTAGAGAAACACCATTTACGTACAAGTAGATCACCTTGACCCACTGAGCACAGGAACATATTAATATGACAAGTTGATCTCGATCAGCCTAGCGATACTGTACTTCCGGAATAGTGAGATGGGAAACTTAAACTCATCGGCGCTGATGTAGAGCTTTCATCTCGTCAACTGTGGTGGCTCCCTGGACTGCCCTGCTACCAACCACTTTAGAGGCTCCACCACTGCGTCGTATACAGACTGCTGCAAGGCAGCGTCATCAGACGCGTTACACCCAAAATCTCCAGTCAGGCAAGTTCTAACAATGGCTTGGAACGTGTTCCCAGTATAGTGCGCAAGGTAGCCATTGAGGCATTTTTTCAGAATTCTGTCTCGGTTCTCAGAAGCCGATATCGTCGACTTGTATTGAGGGGGCCGGTCGAAAGGCTTCCAGAGGCCAACCTCAAGCAGTGTCATGCCGAGACTGATGGCATATTAACAGAATATCTCTACTATGAGAGGAACGCTTACCCGTACAAATCGTACGCCTTCTTGAATCCAGCCCTGAACGGTCCCTGGCAACCTGGATGTCGATAGCGGTAGACGCCTACCCCCTCTAAAACCGTTTCTGTAGCGGCATCTTGTTCTCCCTCCCTTGAAAACTCAAATCCCGTCAAGAACGGCCTCTTTAGGCCGCCGTCTCGCACCAACATGCTAGCCAATCCAGCCTCCGCCGGAAAAAAAAGCACATTGTGTGAGCCGATGCACCTATGCAGCCATCCGCTCATATGTAAACGGAACACCGTCTCAGCCAGTGCTAGTGCCAGTGCGTACCGGTCGTTCAGTGACGGCCGGTGCACATCGCGCGGGGTTTTAGCATTGTCCTCTACGTCCTCTAACAGCTGCAGTAGCGAAATTGGCGCCTCACGTACCGAATCGGACGGGAAGCGGTATACTAGCGCCGCCCGTCCCTCCCGGTTGATCACGTAGCCGGGGCAATCGAGTGTCCGCATCGCCGCCGGTCGTCGTATCTGGAGGAGCCTTGAGATCGTTGCGAGGCGTGTGATGGCGCGCTCGCGGTTCTCAAACTCTGGTGGGAGGGGCCGCCATTCGAGCAGCATCAATTCTCTCGTAGCGGCCAGCATGGCAACCTCACGCTGGCCATTGCCAGAGGAAGTGGAGAAATCCTTGACCTCAAAGACAGTTGTGCGCCGTGGAGACTCGACTTTGAAGCCGCCCTCGGCGGCGCGCTGCTCTAGCACGCGCTCTGCGTCCGCAGCGAGTTCGGGATAGTCGTGTGCTAAACCGACAGCGGCGGCTAGCGCAGAGGGTTGCGATTCCGTAATGAATTTAATGGCGCTAAATACGGCCGAAGGAAGTTCATGATGAACTACCAAAGCAAGAAGGTTTTCCAGGCCGTCTGTGAGGTCTTTAAGATCTCCAGCGAGCTTATCCATGTTGGCCTTGTCGAAAAGAAGCCACTTGATGACATGAGGCTTGCGGATTCCCACTAAAGGGCGATCTGACTCTACCACCTTGATTCTATCATATTCTGGACAATTGGTTTCAAATTTGAGCTTATACCGGGTGCGGAGGTGTGTAGCGTCGGTGGTGAGAAGTTTGATAGACTCGAGCGTGTTTCTGACTGGCTGGATGACCAAGTTCAGATCCCGCGTGTTGGATGTCTGCTTGATCGTCTCAAGGGCCTGTTTAAGGCGCTGAAGTCTGTATTCTTGAATCTCTATCTGTAAGCTTGGTGGTGGTGCAGGTTGAGGTTGAAGGAATTGGTCTATTGTTCTGATCGATCGAGCTTGAGATACTGATATAGGCTAAGTACACGTGATGCCAAGATATATGCTAAGGCTTATATCCAGCTTACACACCCCCTTCAGATTCGAACTTGTTTGAAGCTGACAACTCAGCTAGTTCATCTGTACAAGGTTTTGATGGATGTAAGCAATAATATTGATAATATCAGCCTCAATAAAACTCTCCAAAACCTAGCTTTGCTAGTAAAATGAGAGAAAGAGTATCTGATATACATAGGAAATATAGGAAATATCTTTCTCATCTTAATGGGGTTGGTGGTTTATTATCTTAATAAGGCTAATTTTTCATCTCAATGAGGTCGGCGGTTTATTATCTTAATAAGGCTGATTTTTTATCTCAATGAGGTTGGCAGTTTATCATCTCAACAAATAAGGTTGCCTGTTTTTCATCCCAAGGAGGTCACCAAATGAGGCTACCTATTTTTCATCCTAAGGAGGTTACTAAATGAGGCTGCCTATTTTTCATCCCAAGGAGGTTCGTTTAGTTAATTTGTTTTAATTGGAAATTTTTCTATATATAGTAAGGATAGCTAATTCTTATAGTATTGCTGAGGAAGGAGCTTTATAAGGCTATTAGCTGGCTGATTATTTAATTAGATATAGGCTAGATTGATAGTATTATTCTGTACTCCTTCTTAGAGCTAGTAGTAATAGATATCTATATAACGTAGGGTAGTTTTTAGTCTAGGCATTACCTTAGTAACTAGTTGGATTGTTTGTTTATTATTATAATATAGGATTTGCTTATTATCAGGGTTGAACTTAAGGTCTTTGAATACTTACTACTACTAAATCAACTTAGTACTAGCTAATAAGGCTATAATTAGCTCTACCTTAGTTATTAATTTAGTGATATAGCGTTGTAGGGTTACCTTCCAATTAATTAGTCCTCTAAATAGGAAGAAGATATACCCCTAAGAGCTTTTATATATTATTTTATAATCTGTATAGGAGGCGTTAGCCACTCTAAGGAAGGTAGGTTCCTTATTAATATAGGCTGAGTTGGTTGTAATTAATAAATTGTAGTAGATTAATAGATCCCTTGTTCCTATAAGGTAGTTAATTACCTAATAGGCTATAGTAATATAATGAGATAATAGATTTATAAGAAACTTAGCTAATTTAGAGTAAGATTTTATAATATTAGGTTATAATGCCACTGTGATATATCCAATTAAGCTAACCAGCTAAGAATATTAATATATATTTACTTAATCTATAGGCTAGTTAGATAGAAGCAGCTCCTTAATAGGTATTAGCATTAGTGGAAACCTTTTTCTAGTAATTAACTTAGAGGATTAAAATCTAAGGCTGAGTTTATTAATATATAAAGCTTATAAGAGCTAAATTTGCCCTATTTATTAATCTCTATGGATTTGTATCCTATAGAAGGTTAATAGGTCTCCTAGAGCTCTAATCTTATATTTCTTAAGCAGTTTCCATTCAAAATCATCCATTACTGTAATATAGGCTAGTTTCACTAGAATGATAATATTATCAATATAGAAGAAGATAATCAGCTGATTAGATATCTATAGGTAGGGAGTATCTTTTATTAGTATAAGGCCTAAGGCTAAGAGCGTCTTAGTTAGTTCCTAATACTATAGAGCTAGTGAGGACTTTAATCTATATAGGGCTTACTAGAGCTTCTAGAGGTAATCTATATCTGAAAAACCTTTAGGTAGCAAGTAGTATATAGGGGTTGTAAGCTTTACGTTGGTAAAGGCATTTATAGCATTATATTAATAGATCTCTATATTAAAGTAAGCTATAATTACTATAAGGCCCCTAAATATCCTTACAGCTAGTATAGCTACATAGGTATCTTTAGCTGTTAATTATAGGTCGCCTCTTATACAGATCTAAGCCTTATATTTCTATAGATATCCTTTATTATCTAGCTTGTATTTGAATACCTATATAAGTGGTAGAGCCTTAGGCTTAGCCTAGTTATTAAAGTCTTCCTAGGTGATAAGCTAATAGGTCTCTTTTTGCTTTATAGTAGCGATCTTAAGCTGTATTACCTAATGAAAGCCTTGTTTATAAGGATATTAAAGCTTTTCAACCTCCCTAAGGTACTTAGGCTTAGGAGGTAACTTGCTTTAATAGAATTGAGTTTTTAAGCTATTAATTAATATTAATACAAAGGTAGCCTAATATTTATTAATTATATAACTCTTATTAAGCTTCTGAGTAGGTTTTTAAGCTCTCTTTATACCCTGTAGAAGGATATATCCTAAGCTAATATTAGCGTTAATTAATTCCTAGTTTAGAGCAACGTTCTTCTACTTCTATAATAAGGATAGAGGTAGGGTTAGAAGCCCCTAAGGGAGCTAGTTAAGCCCCTAAGTGCTTTCCTAATTTTAACTATGTAGATCCTTTATAGCAGTAATATACCTTAATAAGCTTAAGGTAGGATTAATATCCTCTAGCTAAGGCTCTTAATTAATCTTATCCTTATTAGATAATTCCTTATTATCTACTGTAATTGTGTAGATTACCTACTAAAGCTTAGTACCTCTAAGTTAGTCTAATGTGTCTTCAGCGTAGAATAAATCCTCCTTAAATGTTACGTTGTAGGTTTGAATAACCTTTGTTATTTTATCTCCTTTTCCTTTTAGGATCTATATTTAATAGATATTAGAGCTATTATAGCCTACTAGATATCTAATAAGAGCTTGTATAGTAAGCTTATCCCCCCTAGGGATCTAGGTATATAGAGCGTAGGCTTAGTAGCTAAATATCCTTATATAAGTAATTAAAGGCTTCTTCTAATAGGCTAGCTTATAAGGGGTCTTCTAATTAAGGCTCTTTATAGGCGTATAGTTAAGAAGGTATATAGTAGATATATATATCTTAGGGGCTAGCCCAATTAGGAGATTGCTAGCTTCTCTTATATATCTTAAATACTTAATAAGGCTCTTCCCTAATTATTTAGCAGAGCTGTTTTGCTCCTCTATATAAGGTAATCTAATTTAGAAGGTAATCCCATTATTAATATAATAGGCTTAAGCTGAATTATTATTAAGGCTGTATCTATACTTATTATCTACTATTAGAAAGTTAATCTTAGTATTAAATTATTATTTTATAAGTTTATCCAATCTTATAAGAACCTGCCTTATTATTAATTTATTCTTTTTATTAATTAGATATATAAAATT
>ML977610.1:127384-143079 GCA_010015725.1 Amniculicola lignicola CBS 123094 | reverse complement strand
GGTCTATTGTTCTGATCGATCGAGCTTGAGATACTGATATAGGCTAAGTACACGTGATGCCAAGATATATGCCAAGGCTCATATCCAGCTTACACTATCTTACTGAGGATGACTTGAGCATCTGTCCCGAGGCTCTTCAGAGACTGGAAGGACCTGTATCCTTGTATGCAAAGCTGGCACAACGTAATAGTAAGGCTTGCTGCGTCCATGGTGAGAACGTGAAACAGCTTTTCGAGGGCTCCAGCGTCAGTAAATATTGGAATCGCAAACTACTGTCGGCGCTGTCCAGGGAAACCACAGAGCCTGAGCTGAAAATGAGGTTTGCTCAGCTGAGTGCAAACTTGCCAAGCTCCGCCCTCTCGTCTCCTGTGAGTCCATACCATTTGGAGGACTTCGTACTTCCAGTACAGTACCGACAGTAAATCGGCCGCTAATGGGTGGTGTTCAACTCACCCCCAGTTTTTCAAGTCCTCTCTAACCAATGTCGCTTTCTCCGATTGACGGATGGACCTATTCTACCTGCCTACCTAGGCAGTTAAACTGCCATAATTGCGAGAAAAGAAAGTTGACGCCGCTTTCAATCAAGTTGAGGTTAATGAGGACTAATTGGCATTGCTATTGTGGTACATTGACGCTACTGCGATAATAATATAAAGTGGTGCATGCCTCTCCATTCAGGTCTGTCGAAGTTCCGCCGATTGCTTGCGGTCACAACAGCTAAAATTAGCATTCACACGGAATCGCTCTGGCGGAACCATGGGGAGCATCGTCAGCTGCGAGGTGGTCTTTCAAGCGCCCAGCCAGCCAGCTGAAGATAGCCGGCTGAAGTCGTAGTCGCAAAGCCAGAGCAGTTGAATTGAAATTGCTTGAACATGCTTAAATGCACGTGATTGGAAGATAGTAAAACGTTCGGACGAAATCAACGAAATAATGATGCATCGGATTCATTCTCTGAGAAAATTGGAATCAACTCAAGTGCAATGGAGGTTTGTGGATTGGGACTTGTTTGTCAGGTAGAATAACCCAAAATAGGACTCGGCCGAGCATAATATGGTGGTAGAGATGGAATGTAGAATAAGTAAGACTCGCTGCAGCAAATTCAGCAGGAAGATGAATGAGGGTGACACAGGTGGTAGCCTTCACTGTCTTTGCCTCGCGCACAGACTCGAGAGTCGGATTTCGCATATTCTCGTTCTCTTGTGTGGCATGATTTGAAGACCAAAGTGTGATAAAGTCCCTGATGTTCTCTGTTATTCTGTTGTACCTGGTCAGGGTGAGAGATAGATGTATGAGATACCCCTCAAACCACTCCCCACACTTTCGATAATGTTGAGTATGTGGACGTATTTTTCGTCGTTGCTTCCACATTCAATTTTCCTTCTTTTCTCAACCTCTGCTGTGATCAAATTTAAAATGCGTAGATTACCTTGTATCACATGTTGACCGCGTGTGATTAGACTCTGGTGATGATGCGTTGTATGCGGAGTTTTCGATGGCACTTCGCCAAGAGATGTTTGAAGAGGGTTGATATGAGACGCGGAGCTTTCCTATTAAAGTATTAGCCACATCTTTTCAGCGTGCTCAAGTCTCCCATAGACACACTACTTCCCAAGCCTGTTCATCAAGATAATGGCAGTACCCAATCCAGCCACTGGTTACTGTAGCAAGTATCAAAACTGGCAGGTTGGTCCAGTGACTCGCACGACCCCTCGGCTCTAGAAATTCAGCTGAGATTCTCTGTCCCAGAAGCGTGGAGCACCTGAATAACACGGCTGGTTCCTGCTGCTTTCAGTCACTGAAGTTCTGGTTGAACAACTCTTGTCGGATGGAGTATGGCACTGGGTCAATCTATTTCCAGTTAATTCGAAATATTTCAGTAGCATGAAAAGCTCAGACACATCGTCACCGGAGGGGTTAGTACTCCGATATGTGTCAAACGCTATTGTGCCTCCGTGGGTAGGTATATTTGACGTGGCGAGCTCTGGTAGCCCGCCGAGTTGAGCAAACGTGTTTATACGATTGAGTAGTAGATTGAGACTGTCCTGAGTGATATCAAGATAGGCTTTGGTGCTCTCTTGGTCAATGAGACTATCTTTCGGTTAGTGGTTGTGAGATACAGGTGAACTAGGAAAGCTATCACAAGAGTGACGTCAATTTTGATGGTGATGTGTGCTGTAGTGGGCAGTGCTGCTTCCTGTAACGACATTAGTACAGTGCTTGAGTACCAGGTCAAAATAACTCACAATTTCTTATCGAGTTCTTCCTTGGAGCTAATCTGAGCAGGCGTTTGCGCTTCCACCACCAGAGCTTGAAAAATTCATTATTTCCCTTTGTATTCCTAGAACATATCATTCTCGCTCCACTGACAGAGTACAACTCGCACAACACCATCCTATCCTTACAATTGATTTGATATACTATGTAGTATTCTCTTTACACTTTTGTGGTCTGCTAAGTCTATCTTATCAGAGATTCTGCTCGTATTTCGACACGGCCACGCTGGAATCGCTCCCGAAAGCATACCCATAAGCGTCGCTGAAGTGATTCTGTAGAGATTTCTATTAGGATAGATAGCAGAGATATATGATCGGGACCTGAGTGAATGGCATGGGAATGTGTTTCTTAGACAGGCGGTGCTCCACCGGTGCATGAAGCCCCTTCAAGGCTGAGGCAGATTTCTGCGGGGCCGTGCGCCACCGAAAGGATGCCCTCAAGGGTTGCTTGTGCATAACTTTATAGCACATATACAGCCTCTCGTCATGAATTGTAGGTGAATTACTTGAATAGATCTCAGTTTTGAACCATCTAAAGATAGTCTAGCCCTTAGGATCACCACCAAACTCTTCTTTTGGCCGAGATGCTTCCACGTCACGTGAATTTGCGCCACATTATTGGTTTTGTCGGAATACCCCGCCTCGCGTTCTGCTTTCTCACGAGCTCGTTGATTTCATCCTACCTTATCACGACTTAGCTCTTTTATGTCCAGCGCAGATCTCAATACCGACTCACTCGAGGGATCTCCCACAGAGCCCAGACCCGAATGTCCCCCGCCGTATTGACCTGCCATTGGTCAGCCTTGTGAAGCCATACACAGTCACCCTGATAATGTAGCTGAACAACGGGGCGGCAAATACGAACTTTGTGTCTCCAGGGTTGTTCTTCATTGTACAATGATGGGAATAGTCGACGTAGGAGCTCTATAACATTGTTCTCGTTCGCGCAATGAGATATGTCTATTACCACGAAGAAGACCCGTCAGGATCAGGGAACTTTTGGAAACGCTCACCAAGAGGTTATTTACTCAGATGTTGTGTAGAAGAACGACTCACCCGTTATCAACGTGATGGCGATACATACAATACTTGGACAAAAGTTTCCTTACACTTTTTACTGAGAACCCCACCCCCCAAAAACAATCAATATGTTGTCTACCATCCATTAGCCTTGATCATCGCATCAATCCTTCACTCCATTGAAGCTATAAGCCCGGTAATCTTTGCTTAGAGTATTGCATCCTACACCTCAAAGGCTGTCTAGATAAAGCTCTCTTTCGCCTCCCTAGAGAAGCCCCAATAGGGAGGCCATGGTATTACAATAATTTTGTGAAGCTGAAGCTACTATTGCGTCCCTACACTGCTGTAGATTGGAGCGTTAGTAAGCCAGAAGTAGTACTAATCATCCTATAGAAGTAAACCTGGCTTAAGAGCCTCTATAAAGGACTCTAAGTTAAAGCCTTTTGTAGCTCCCATATAGTCTATTATAAGATATTGAAATTTGTAGTAATCTTTGTTTTAGGGATGTAGTTCTCCACACAGATAAGGATTGCACTTTAGATTATAGGGGAGAGCTCCTGTTTATTATAGAAATTGCCTAATATATACATAAGATGATAACGGAGTAGCTTATCATGAGCAGATTGGTACCTTTGTGACCTATTTAGATAGGTGGGCTTAGTGTTGTGGGTTATTGAGGTAGGTGATTTGTGGTGAGTTCTGGTGGGGGCCTCGGCAAAAAGTGTAAGGAAACTTTTGTCCTAGTACTGTAGCTGAGAAGGGTTGCTGCACAACTCAAGAAAATGTTTCGTGTGGATGACTCTGAGCGTTGTACCGCAAAGGAGTGCTATCGGAAACTCACAACTACTGTGGATGTCAACGGGGATGTGCTCAGAAGAAGGAAGGATGCGCCCATTGCTCAGAAAAACACCCACATGTGCTTGGGCACGATGCACACGAGATTCATAACCGAATGAAACGACCGATTTCCGTGTTCATTGTTTTTGTAGAGGAATTTAGAGCAGAGTAGAATGACCCTTGTAGTGGAAATGAGCGGATCAAAGGAGACAATCGTTCAGCGTTCCTCGACGCTGATTCAGAACGATGAAGTCGTCCCAATATCTCTCTTCGAACCGCAGACACTATACGACAGGAATCAGTTGCGGACAAGCCCGAATCTAATTTGTGTTTTCCGCACACTCCATGATGGATTCAAGTTCCAAGTTGAAAGGCGTCAACACTACCACCATTTCCTCGGGGCATTTATTCAGCAGAACGTTCTCTCCAACTCTGAATTCAGGTTCAGATCATGTGTCATGGAACCAAAAGGTGGTGGCAAAATATGGAAGGCTACTGGAGGACATTTGCAATTTTGGAGAGGGCTCAATGAAGAGCACTATCCATACTGGTACACAAAGGCAAAGACAACCGTCCCGATCACCGAGATACCCGGGCTTCAGAGCCCACAAATCGGCACACTAACTCAGACGCGTTCGACGAATTCCACCGGCAACAGCAGCCTGGAGGCAAATCCCTCTGCACCATTGGAAATGAGACTTCGACTGGTACTTTACTTATGTGAGCCTGTTGGAGCATGCGCATTGATCGTGGTCTCGTTATCCAATGACACATATCTTGTCAAATTCAGTAGAAAGAGCAGAGGCCACCCGTCTATGTCGCTGGAGAGAAGATCAGGAAAATCCAAAATCCCAGCGGCCGTCTTCAGTCGCCCAGATTCAAAAAAGAAGCAAGCGAGCCTATCACCAGATTTGGAAGCATACCCTGGTATCCCTATGTCGGACACGGCCATCTTATCACTGGTCGAAAACTCCCCGGGTATCAAGAACTTGACAGTGGAGTTTATGAACGAAGAAGGTAAAGCACCAGCCTCTGAGCGTTGTCCCGCAAGTGCTCACTTATATCTAGATATGGCAAAGTTCGAACAACAATTTCGCCAAACGTGTAAACCCCCTCACTCCTAACAGATCATCACAGAGATGACTGTACTACGCGCTACCCAAGTCATGATAGGAGGTGCGGAAAAGAGATTGAAGATGGCAATTCCTCTATAGCTGTATGGATCATTAATTCTCTTCCCTCACTAGAAATAACCCATACGTGGACCTTCCAGAGGGTGGCTTGATACTGGATAGAGTAGAGCGCGCGCGGTTGATTCAGGGACTGAGGATGTGGTTGGGCGATGTACAGGATACAGAGAAAGTGGGGTTGATTCCATTAAGAACGCTGCGGTACAAAAGTCGCCTAAATATAGTTGACCTTTGCAAATTCTACAAACTATCTCCGTTTTAACTAAGTTGAAGTTATTTAGAAGAAAAAAACAGGTGCCCAAATATAGTTGACATGTACTATTCTGTTAGGGAGGGAGGAGAGAGGAGAGGTCTTAGCACCTGCTTCCCAAAGTCATCCTATCAACCATCACCCATCCCCCATATCATCGCCCATATCATCTCATCCCCCACCTCACCGCACACGCAAGTATCACGTCTCTCTATCATTTTCCACCTCGATCAGTCTCTTGATTAGTTTCCATCTGAATCAGGTCTTAATCACTTTCCATCTCATCACGCATCTCATCACCTATCTTATCACCCATCTTGATCAGTTCTCTTCATCAGTTTTCTGTAGTGTTGTACAGTCTTCTTTTTCAGCGTGTGTTAAGGTGTACAACATAGTGTACTATATAATAGATTAGTTGAACCCTACTCTCTACAGGAATAAGTATGTAAAGAAAAAAGAGAAATAGGTAACCTTTTTGAATAGGCTTTGTAAAAAGGTCGACCCTGTAGCCTCCAATCGCCAGTCAACATAAATTGGTTGAGATGCCGCCTATACATAGGCGACTCGTTGTACCACAGTGGAAGTATTGCTAATGATGTACTGGTAAGATTGAAGAAGGGCAGACTTTGCCTTTGACAAGTGCGAGGGTGCAATTGATTGACCAAAGAAGCACCGGAAGAGCGTCATACTTGTGGTACAGACTTAGGCGGGTGTGCGAGGCCAAGCGAGGTGCCAAATCATTCCGTTGATTGTTTTATATGATGGATCCGCTAGCTCCGCCAAGTTGAGTAGATATGACATCATCTCAGAATATTTCTTCATCGACGCCAGAAAGAATCCACCGCACCTCAGACAAAGCGGTTCTTGGTGCGCGCCCACTTACTTAAATTACTTATGACGGCCTATTATTTGCCTGCAACACCATCCAAAAAGACTTCCTGGGGCTTACTTTGGCCGTAGATAGTCCTGGTCTGAGACGGCGATCATGAAGATTGAGAAGGACACACGTCGGAAAAAGGCCTTGACCAAGGGGATTGGGGACATAGCACTGATGCCGTCGCTCCGGGCGCAGGTGTGTAAAGCCTCTCAGTCAACTGAGAAAGCTGGAAATCAACTGTCCGCTTGAAACTATGCTTGTAATCTTCTGCAGAGAACAAGATCCCTCTGCAGCCTATCTTCTATTGGTCGCCAGACAGAACTTCTAAAACTGCTCTATTTGTCTAGCTAGATCTATGTGAGGGGAGTTTAAAGCTAACAAGCTTGCCTGTCCGTATTTTCAGCCTTCCAGCCAACCGAGAGTAACTACCAAACGCAGTTTGAGAGTCTATGGGCGCTGGAAAGTATGGAACAAAATTGTCGACTGGAATTGGTGGTAAAACAATCTCGGCAGCTGGGCTATTGCTGGCCACCGAGTGAGAGAGAAGGGTCAATGCTATTTAAGTATCCCAGCACCATCTTAACAAGAAATTTCCGTGGTTCAGCTTGGTCGTCATTGCTCAACGCATGAGAAGCACCTGGTATTACACCACTATGGACCTCATCCCATATCTGCCTTGCCCCGTTATCATTGGTCGCATTCCTCCACCTTGATAGCAAACCTTCCTTGTCAACCCAATCTGGAATTGACTGGTCCGCCCCCGAGGTCAATACCATCAGCTTCTGTTTCAAGAGCCTCCGTTGGTGTATCGCTCCGAAAGTTGTTGCGAGATGCTCATCGCTCAGATCGGAGCTGAATAGATCATCCTCTCCCGGTGCCTGTGGGCTATCTGGGCTGACGAGACTCAGGAATCTGCGACAGCTTACAGGTGTGTTGGACGGATAGCCGATTCGAGATGTCAAAGACAATGGTAAGATGGTATCGAATGACTCGTCCTGGCCTATTGACTTCTTCGCCATGGCTTCCAATTTCTTATAGACCTCCTGAGCTTCGCTCGGCAGTGTGTCGCCAAACCCATGTCGCAAGACCCAGAGGATAGCTTCCCGATCAGATACCGCTGCCTGCATAATGGCTCCATCGACCACCGGGCGTTGAACGTGCTGGAGGTCGGAATCGAAGGCAGGAGTGCTCGTGTGAGGATTTGGCCGATACAAGTAATGCAGTACGCACTGACTTCCAGTAGAATGGCCCATCAGGACAAGATTGCCGCTGGCGCCAAACTTCGAGCTCTTGTAGTCTTTGATATATCGTACACACTGGGCAATCTCATCGGTGTCTCTGTCGAGATGCCCGAGGCCCCAGCCTTGATAGGAGGACGTGAGATTGAGGGTGAAGAACGACCATTCTGTCCTCCGCAAAGCTTGAACGACATCAGATGTATACGAGGTCGTTGCGAGGCCGTCTCCTAGACCTCCAATGAAGAGAAGGCTGTGAGGTTGACGAACGGAGGTGGAGGTATATTCAAAAGTGACAAGAGTCTCGGTCTACAATTCACATGCAATTGAGGCTTTGTTAGTTGTGTTCAACACTGAACAGTGCTTTGGATGATCTGCAACATACATAATGGTGCAAGACACCTGGGGATCCTCCCATAGGCCAAAATTGCGAATACATGATGGAACGCGGCTTGCTTCACCAATTTGCACTGAGGCGCTCACTAGAGTCGATGTGATATTGCTCGAAAAAAAAACCCCCAGATGACGAGCGGCAGGTGATCACCCTGCATCCGCGACACCCATGCTTCCGATATCGGCCGCACTGACACGAAGATTTCAAGGTTTGCTGCAACCGAGCCTGCTGGTTGTTCGGCCGCCACTCCAGCCTCCCGCCTCGGATCTGATAAGATTACGTGAAAACATGCCCCATCAGCGCATGGGGTGTATGCGGGCTGGCGTCTGCAGGCTCGCGTATGCAGACTCGGCGAGGGCGCTGCACATGTCTCACCACCAACCAGGGTCCCACTAGCGGGGAGGCAGGGATCTGGGAACGTCTTCCTTGGTATCCTCCACGTTGCAGATCTCACGGCACGCACGAGCGTTACGAGGGTTTAGTTCCCAGAATCAGCTGTGCTGGATGACTTCAGCCAATGGACCTGGGAATTGTGGGTTGACACACTTTCGACAGAAGCATGGTTCATTTTCAGATGCATGTGGGTCTCGGAGAAGTCCTTGCTTGAAGACATCATGAGTTATTTCACCAGAGCTATCGGTAGGCGCCACACGCGGTTGATGTGATTTTCTATCCTCGACGCCCCGGATTGCCCCTGTCAGCAACTCCCTGGGCTGCCCATGTAAAGCACCAGAGACATGTCCCCCCTTGAGCGCCCTCTGCAACCCACCTGCATCTGCAGTATCTCAAATTTGTTGTGCATACTGCTTCACCAATTGCCTTTGCTCTGGGGCACGCCCACACTGCGGTAAATCCAACGCAGGATTACGTTCCCACTCTTTCCAGAGAATCGATCCGCGCCCGGACGCCGCGGTCAGAATGGGCTCGATCGATATTACGGATGGGCAAATCCAAAATCAGTCCATATTTGAGGAAGTGGATGAGCCATCACTGTACCAAACACACGCCAATGGCTTCAGGTCTTTCAAAGTCAGTGGACTTGCATCTGATCCAAACTCCACCCCAACCGGCATAAAAGACGAAGTTTTGTTGCTTTCCTGGCTTATCACCCTCTTACGCACCCGAGAAGATTGCCAGTTTTCTTTTGACTGGGCTTACAAGTATGGGGAGGATGTGGTCAAGGGCGAGGCTGTGAGCATTCGTCTGTGGGAAAACGAAGTGGTTACCGGCCTGCAAACCAAGATTGGTCAAGCTACTTCTATAATCTTTCGACATATCACAACTGCTGCCGTCCAAGGCTCCACATACTTGGTCAGGCCTGTATCACTCCTCTTGAGCACGGCTTCCCTATCGGAAACTCCTGATGAAGTCAATGGTGAGGTGAGTTAATGAATGGTCCATCTTGAAAGGCAAATCACTGACCATGATGTATAGCACGTCCTTCATCTCGAAACTCGCTTTCAAAATGGTCGGCTTGAGATTCGCTCCGTATGGTCTAGCGAACGCATTCCACCGTTTACCGTGAACCGATATCTCGAGACGTTAGTCGACACTATAAAAATCTGCAATTCATCTCCCGACTTATCCATCGCGGACTGTCTTCGCCCGATTTCCTATGATTTGAACCAGATATGGGGTTGGAATCATCTACTACCTCCAACCTACGACTTTTGCATGCACGATGTGGTGTCACAACGAGCTCGACGCTGTCCAGGCAAGGTGGCCATTTCATCCTGGGATGGCATCTTGACGTACGGTCAACTGGATTATTACTCGTCGGTCCTAGCATGTTCGCTCAGAGAAAGCGGTGTCGAGTTGCACGAAAAGCTACCGATATGCTTCGAAAAATCAAGATGGGCTGTCGTCACCGTCCTCGCCGTCATGAAGGCGGGTGCAACTATTGTCCTCATGGACCCAACACTTCCGCTTGCCCGGCTTCAGAACATGGCTGAACAAGTTGGTGGAAAAACCATTGTGACGTCCTGGAAGCAGCATTGCCTATCAAAGTCAATCCTTCCGAACGGGAACCTTGTCGTCGTGGGAACGGACACGTTCGCGCGCGTCCCAAATTGGAAAGTACCTACGATGCTACCAGTCGTACCGCCATCGGCATTGATGTACATTGTCTTCACTTCAGGCAGTACAGGTACCCCGAAAGGAGTCCAAATCTCTCACCAAACCTATACAAGCAGTGCCATTCCTCGAGCAAGCGCAGTTGGTTACAAAGAGAGCTCCAGGGTGCTTGATTTCGCGTCCTACGCTTTCGACGTCAGCATCGATAGCATTCTGCTCACCTTGGCCAACGGAGGGTGTCTATGCATACCCTCCGATGAAGATCGACTGAATGACATCAATGGGGTGATGCGAAAAATGCAAGTCAACTACGCAGGTATCACTCCTTCCGTGGCCCGGATCCTGGATCTGGATGTTATAGCGTCGCTTAGTGGTCTTGGGCTTGGTGGAGAAGCGGCTTCCGCAAGAGATATCGCGCTCTGGGGCCAACATACCAGGATCATCATTGGCTATGGCCCATGTGAGTGCACGATAGGCTGCACAGTGAACAGCAGCGCCGCCACGGGCAAACCGTATGTTTCTATTGGGCCTGGCAACGGCGCGAAGATCTGGATTGTCAACCCTGACGACCACGAATCTTTGATGCCAGTCGGCGCTGTAGGGGAACTGCTTGTTGAAGGCCCGATCGTAGGGCAAGGCTACCTGCGTGATCCAGAGAAAACCGCAGCCGCTTTCATTCGAGATCCAGTCTGGCTCACCAAGGGCCACAAAGGTTACCCTGGCCGTGCTGGACGCCTGTACAAGACTGGAGATCTTGGAAAATATGACCCTGACGGGTTTGGCGAGATTGTCTTCGTCGGTCGAAAAGACACGCAAGTTAAATTACGAGGGCAACGGGTCGAACTCGGGGAGATTGAGAGTCACCTTCAAGCCATCCTGCCTCAGGAAACTAATGTTATTGCCGAGGTGATTGTGCCTCAAGGGTCTGGGGGTCAACCAACGTTGGTGGCTTTCGTTGCACCTCAGGCCTCGAAAGGGCACGACCACACCGAGCTATCGTCTGTTCAACTTCCTGGAGAGCTACACGGAAAGATATCGGCAGTTAATGTAAAGCTGGCGACCGTGTTGCCACGGTATATGGTGCCAACCGCATATATACCTGTCAACTACATTCCAACATTGATTTCAGGCAAAACCGATCGCAAACGACTGAGACAATTTGGCGCTACGGTTGATTTGCGGCAGCTTGATCAAGGCGCAACAAGCAAAGGCAATGGTAGGCAGCTGAGCGATATGGAGCAACGTCTACGGCGGGCCTGGAGCCTGATATTGAAGATTCAACCTCACGACATTCGGCCTGACGACAATTTCTTTGCTTTAGGCGGTGACTCTCTGGCAGCAATGAGGCTTGTGTCTGTCGCCAGAGAGGAGGGACTCGATCTCAGTGTTACCGACACCTTTAGCAACCCCACGCTCTCGGAAATGACTGGGATCGTCCGTGTTTGCGACTTGGAGTCACAGACAAAGAGGCTTCCATTTTCCATGCTCTCTAAGCCTGTGGAAAGCGCCTGTATTGAAGCCTCACACGCCTGTATGACAGAAACGACAAACATTGAAGACATGTATCCTTGTACACCCACTCAAGAGTCACTGTTTACCTTTTCGATCAAATCGGATACCGCATACATCGCCCAACGAGTCGCATGCATTCCATCACATATTAGCCTCGACAGTTGGAAAAAGGCGTGGGAGACAGTTGTCACAGCCAGCCCCATTCTGCGCACACGTTTGGCCCAACTTCAAGATGACTCTGGCCTTTGGCAAGTCGTAGTGAAAGAAAATGTCCGCTGGTCGCATTCGACCGACCTTCCACAGTACCTGGATCATGATCGGGGAGATAAGATGGATCTTGGACAGAGTCTTGCTCGATATGCTATCATAGAGATCCCGGATGCCAACAAGCGATACATGGTCTGGACCGTTCATCACGCACTCTACGATGGATGGTCAGAGCCATTGGTACTGGAAATGGTCGTTAAAGCCTTGCAGGATCAACGCATCGAGATTCAGACGCACATGGGGGACTTTGTCAAATACTTCCGTAATGCAAATGAAGTCAACACGCAGGAATTTTGGCGCCGCGAGCTGCAAGGTGCTGTCGGTCCTCAGTTCCCACGTGTGCCTTCCAGAGACTTCTTGCCCAGTCCAGATACCATATTGGAGCGTCAGATTCCCCTTGAGACAAGCGCCGGATTGCCTTTCACATCAGCAACACTGCTTCGAGGCGCATGGGCACTGGTGGCATCTCAGCATTCGGGTAGTGACGATGTCATATTTGGCGAGACCCTCACAGGTCGTGACATCCCTCTGCCAGGAGTCGAACGCATTGTGGGTCCCCTGATCGCAACGGTACCTGTCCGTGTACGTATCGACCGAAAGATCTCCGTGGCATCCTATTTGCAGATAGTACAGCAGACGATACTGGCCCGCACGCCGTATCAGCATATTGGGATGCAGAACATCAGAAAAGTCAGTCAAGACGCGCAGTATGCATGCGAGGCCCCCACAGGGTTGGTCATTCAGCCAGAAACAGGGCATGTAGGTAGCCAGCTTGGCTTCGACTCAGGAGACCCAGTGCGTGAAGCGATTCACTTCAATCCATACTCACTTATGCTGGCATGTGGAATAAAGAAGGATGGCTTGCGAGTCTGCGCAAGTTTCGATAGCAGTCTGATTGACATTGCTCACATGGAACGAATCCTTGCACAACTGGAAACCGTCTGCTCGCAGTTTACGAAAGATCCTTCCAGAAGCATAAACGAGATCTCCTGCCTATCTGAAACCGAGTTGAACCAGATTTGGGCTTGGAATCGTGCTCCTCCATTGTCTTTCGACGAGTCGTCGAGATGGCTTCGAGCGGATGCAAGCGTCAAGCAAGGATCGGTTTATCCTCGGGCAACGATTCCTTGGGTGTGTGATCCTCGAAATCCATCATCGCTGTCGCCCATCGACTGTAAAGGCGAGCTGTGGCTTGAAGGGGCTTACTTTTCAGACGAAGCTGTTGAGTCTCCTGCATGGCTCCAGGCTGGAAGCTCCGCGTGGGCCGGTCGAACAGGCAGAGTACAACCAACAGGCGACATTGTCACGCTACAAGAGGACGGTAGTTTGATATTCATTGGAAGAAAAGAGGACGTCGCACCAGATGATGGCCATTCGGTGGACATCGCAGGTCTTGAGTCCCACTTCACCAAATACCTCTCTCCGTCGATTCGCGCCGCTGCAGCCGTCTTTAAGTCATCCTCTGACAGTACGGCGCTCGATTCGGCACGAAACCTAGTCATATTTGTTGAGCAGCAACTCTCCAACGACGGCAGTGTTGCGATCATGTCGGCAGATTATGACATGACTTCTGACGCAACGGACTCGGAACCATTCAAGACGGTTATCTGTGCCTCGATCCCCATCGGCATTCCCGTGGCGCTCAAAAGGCTCGACAAATTCATCCGGAACTCCCTCGAATCACATCTAGTGCCCTATGCATACGTGGTCATCGACAAAATGCCCGCTACCATGGAACAGATCGACCACGGCCTACTGAATCACCTGGCTTCCCGAATTCCCCAAGACATATTCGACCAGCTCCGGGAAGGTTTCAATGGGGCATGGGAGATCAACCCCTCGCTAGCAAATATGACAGTCTCAGAAAATATACTGCAACGTTCCTGGGCGAAGATACTTGGACTAAGTGCGGAGAAAATTGATGTCGACGACAACTTCTTCCGTCTCGGTGGCGACTCTGTCCTCGCCATGAAGCTTGTGTCATATCTCAGAGAGGAAGGACACGTGCTGACCGTGGCTGATATCTTTCGTCACATGCGTCTTGGTGACGCGGCCAGGATGTTGAAAGTCAATCAAGTGTCACAGGAGGGAACTTCACAGTCCTACAAGTCTTTCTCGATGCTCGGCTCTATGGATATAGGTGGATTCTTGTCCAATGTTGTCCGTCCAAAGCTTGCCAACCCACGATGGTCGATTCGAGACTTGTATCCGGTGACGGATTCCCAAGCGCTCGATATCAGAGCAACGATTGACGCACCTCGAACCTCGATACAATACACCATGATGTACTTTGACGGGTATATTGACCGGATGCGACTGTTCCAAGCCTGCTATGATCTGGTAAAGTCTCACGATATTCTGCGTACAGTGTTCATCGAACACGAGTCGACTTTGTATCAGGTGGTTTTGGAAGATATGGAGGTGTCTGTGACCTCACAACGAACAGATCAAGATTTGGAGAAATTCGTCACAGAGCTTTGCACAACGAAGATAGAATCCGAATTCCGTCTTGGGTCGTCATTCCTCCAGATCTTCTCGGTCGAAGGCAAAGATGATCAAGGGTGCCTTATCATAGGGTTATCCCATGCCTTGTACGATGGCCAGTCTCTACCGAGGCTGCTCCAAGACTTGGAAACCTTGTACATGGGGGAGAAGATTGTCAACTTTGAGCCCTTCTCATCCTACATGAAGCGAACCCGGGATGAGCGTGTCCAAGCCAAGGCTGTCAGCTACTGGAGCAAACTTCTGAACGGTTCATCTCTGTCTGCTCTGGACAGAACATCAGCGCAACCCGGGCATAAGGCCGTTTTTAAATCCAACGCCGTGGAAATCGCTCAACCACCTGCGGACATCACCATGGCAAACTTGCTAACCGCAGCATGGGCACTGGTGCTGGCTCGCCGTCTCCAGAAACCAGATGTAACCTTTGGCGGCATCACATCAGGCCGAAACATCGACATGTTGAATGTGGAAAATGTCATGGGCCCGTGTTATCAGTCCACGCCAATCAGAGTGCCGTTTCAGTCCCAGTGGAAGGCGATGGAGCTCTTGCAATTCGTTCAAAAGCAAGTCGTGGAGTCTTCTGCTCATGACTTCCTCGGCTTTGAAGGCATATCCAGGGATTGCACGCAGTGGTCATCCGACGCACGGTTCTTCGACTCTATCGTTCATCATCAGCACTTTGAAGATTTTGACGCCATGCCTTTTGCTGGGGGTTCCTGCAGGGTGGATATATTGAATCCACATGGGGACGCTGCTTATCCGCTGAAAGCTGTGTCGTTCTTTCAAGGCGGGCAAATGCATGTCGGGATTGTTGGTGGGGAAACGGACGTGGAGTTTGTGGACTCGGTTCTTGATGAACTGACTGTCACGATTCAAGAACTGGCTTGCGCGCGTGAAGAATATGTTTTGCTGGATGGTGAGATGTTCTAACCAACCAGCCGGCTTTTCATCTTGCTCGCCTTGCAGTGTTCGGAGACTGGAAGTTTCATTTGTAATTTGTTTTCTGGAGTTTTTGTTTTCCATGAATTGTTCTGTCAAGTGCAAGCCCCTTTCTCCCCAGAGTCAGTGTTTGTATTATTTCATAGATAGGGAATAGTTTAATCTTTACTAAATGTCACTAGCCGACGCACGGTCTCGCCTGGCGCACACTCACAGCGGATTTTGCCGAATTTTAATATTATTGTAACTCTACCAATATGGATCGTATTGAGGAAGCGCTTGCACATTTAGAATCCCTAGGACTAGGAGAATTAATTAATATTACT
>ML977610.1:4736-125619 GCA_010015725.1 Amniculicola lignicola CBS 123094 | reverse complement strand
GTCTATTAATCAATTATTTGATACTGTAGGCCCTTAATTGGAGAGGAGCTGTACGGCAAATTCCGTGCGTCAGATGAGACCGTGCGTCGGCTAGTAACATTTAGTAGTATACAACAAGGTAATTTTTTATAGACCCTTTTCGGGGGGACCTAATGTGTGAACTTATACTGTGTGAAGCTTGTATCGTGAAGGTTGATTAATTTTGTTGCTGATTAGATAGCTAGGAATTTTCTTAGCGCCTTTGCTTAACATCCGATATTCATCACAACACGTCCCTCTCCTTCAATGCTAAACACCGTTTTTGTCGCCCATCCGTTGCTGTCCCCCATCGCTCTTCAGCCTATTGAAGCCTTTCCTGTACATGTGGCTACCAGGTTTACTACAGAAGAGCGTCGGGCATATATTGTTATAGTCAATCGTCTTAGTAATGTTATGACGAAGTGTTGCTGGATGGTAAACACAGTAGCAGTCTTATTTTTATTACTATGGGATTGCTAAGTTGTTAGTTTATTGATGATTGGTTCAAAAGTTCTTGCACATTACCATACAGTTTATTGTTCAGCATTTACTTCTAAACTTTGGGCGCGTTGTTTGTGTAAATGTTCTGTTTGATCTATCATTTTAAGTAGTTCTAGGCAGAGTACTGTACACTATGTATCTGAATACTTATTACTATCCATACTATCTATGTCTCCGTAGCGCCTTTTCAGTAAAGTAACATCTTTTTCCAAATTCTTTGAAGAGCCTGATTGTATTCTTGACACATCCTACCAAGGCTTATAGAAGAAATTATATTATTACATTTGTACATATATACTTCTATCCCAGCCCATCTAACCCTAGTACCAAGAAAATGCTGAATGTGAAACCATGGACATGGCAAATTTTCTGCCTAACAACGAACCTCGACCACCTCCCCCCATCACCCCGCAATTGTCTGATGCATAACATTCGCCCTGTATCCCGCCGACCTCTCGACCAACTCGGCATGCGAGCCAGAATCAACGCATCTCCCATTTTCAATCCAGAAGATACAATCTGCTCTCCTGATCGTGTGGAGACGATGCGCAATTGCAATGACCGTGATCCCCTTGGCCGCTTTCTTCAAGCCATCCTGGAGTAGCTTTTCCGACTCGGCGTCCAAAGCACTCGTCGGTTCGTCCAAAATAAGCAGCTTTGGCTTGCGGACGAGCGCCCGAGCAATCGATAGTCTCTGCTTCTGACCGCCGGAGAACCGGGTGCCGTTTGGTCCACAGCGAGTCTGGTATCCGTCTGGCAATGATACAATTACATCGTGGATATTGGCTAGCTTGCATGCCTCCTGGATCTCTTCCATTGTGGCCTCACGTCCTGGTATAGCGCCGAGGCCAATGTTGAATTCAATGCTTCCCTCGAAGAGCGTGCTTTCTTGCGGGGCTAGCGCGATCGTGTGGCGGAATGAGACATCTCGGCTTTTTGTAACGTCGAAACCGTCAATTAAGATGGCGCCGGATTGTGGCGTGTATAGTCGTTCGAGGAGGGAGATGATGGTCGATTTTCCGGCACCGCTTGGACCGACAAGGGCACAGAAGGTGCCTGGTCGGATGTCGAGGCTCAAACCCTTCAAAATTTCGGCATCCGGTCGAGCAGGGTAGGAAAAGTGAACGTCGCGGAATTGCACACTCGAGGCTTGGTTTTCAGAGAGATGAGTGAGCTTGGACTCGCCTGTCGACTCGAGATGTTGGTTTTCCGTGGACTCTGTTAGTGAAGGGCTCTGTACGTGTCCTTGCATTTTGCTGGACCCTATTTCGATCAAGCCCAGGAGTCTTGACATAGCCGCCCGGGCACTGGACAGCTCTGGTGCGAGAGCAAACATTTGGCTCCAGAGCAACGCACTGACGAGAAGCGAGAACACGACAATCAAAAACTCCGTTGTCGTGCAGTTTCCTGCGATGATTTGCTTGGAGCCCCACCAGTATGCAAGGGCATTGATACAGTTCCCGAAGAAGTATGTCATTGCCTGGCAGAGACTGGCTTGTAATGTAACCTTGAGAGTCTCCTGTCGAGGCCCTTTCAAGGATCTTCGATACGTGTTTAGTGTCTCCTCTTCGAGAGAGAGGGATGCAATCGTGGTAATAGAAGCGATGGCCTCTGTGCCGATCTCCACCGACTTGGTGTATACTGTTTCATGACGTTCTTCGAATTTGCCGAGAATGCGAAGTTCAAGGAGGCCGGCTCCAAGTAGGAGTGGTACCAAAGACAGACACACCAATGCGATTCTCCAGGAGACGATATGCGTTAGGATGATTGCCGCGATGAGGTTGACTGTGATGGAGAACAATGTGCCAATAACGGACCCACTCAATCCAGCGAGCGCGTTGCCGTCGCGGGTAATATACGAGAGGAGCATGGCTGGTGTGCGGCCTTTAGACTGATGCCACAGCATGTCTTGTTCGAAGAGCGACCGGAATGAAAGAACGCGGACTGAGTAGACAATCTTCTCCGTCGCCCATCCGAACCCGGTCCAGCTGATGATGTTTGCAAAGAGCTCTAGTATCGCGAGTACGAAGAACATCAGCCCAAAGAATTCACCGCTCGATCGGATGCTATCTGGGCTCTTGCAAACGTTCAGTCTCCCAACGGTATTGCCGAAGATCACGGCTTCTCCGGAGAAGGCTCCACCAACGATGGTCGAGCCAAGCAGCGCGAGGGCGATTAGAAGAAGATGTGGTCGCAAAGTCGGCGCGTACCCTCGAAGTAGAGCCCAGAGGGACTTAGATGGAGTCTCAGGCTCCTCGTCATCTGGAGTTTCGGGGACTGCATCTTCACTCGCCGAGAGCCGAGGTTTTTCGAGGTCTCCAAGAGCGCTGTATGATAGACCATGCGTGTCCGCCTCTGTGTTTGACAAAGAAACCTCATCTGGTTTACTGACACTGTCGTCGCTCTCTGCTGTCTCGTCTTCTTGGGATTCTGATCGGAGAGTTTGTAGTTTGACCAGTTTGGCGTACGCTCCATTCTTTGCCATCAAAGTCGAGTGGTCACCTTCCTCCAAGACTTGCCCTTTGCTCATAACAATGATGTTATCCGCGCTGGTGATCGTCGAAAGACGATGGGCAATTGTGAGCATCGTCCTGCCGTTAGAAACCTTTTCGAGTGCCCGCTGGATGCGCTCTTCGCTTCTGGAATCTAGCGATGCCGTGGCTTCGTCCAGGATGAGGACAGTAGGATCCTTGATTAGAGCCCGAGCGAGGGCAACCCGTTGTTTCTGGCCACCACTGATTAGTCGCCCACTGGAGCCAACGACGGTACCGTATCCATGCTGTAGCCCATTGATGAAATCATGTGCGTCCGCGAGCGTTGCAGCATCCTGGACCAAAGCGACGATTTCAGCAATGTGTGTACCCCGTTGCTTCGCTTCAGCCATGAGATCCTTGCCCGCTCTAACCTCCCCCGCAAGATCCGCAAGATCAGATTTCAGGAGGGTCCCCTTCAAATGTGCATGGCTAGGATTGCTTGAATTAATCAAGCCGTGGGCAATGTTCTCCAAAAAGGAACGGTTCAGGAGAGATGGCTCTTGCTGAACCAGACTGAGGAAGCCTCTAAAGTCGCGAACGTTGAGATCGCAAAGGTCGTGGCCGCCGAAAAGAACTTGTCCCTCCGTGGGATCGTACAGTCGCATAGTCAGGCCCGCGATAGTCGACTTTCCACTGCCCGAGAGACCAATTATTGCAGTATGCTTGAACAACGGAATGCGGATGTTGATCTTGTCCAGGACAGTGGTTTCTGGCCTGCTGGGATACGCGAATGAGACGTTTCTAAACTCGAAGCCGTCTGTTGCCTCCGAGAGATGGGATCCCGAGGTTCCAGTTCCATCAATAAGCGACTGACGGTCGATTTCCTCACGCAGCTTTCGGAAGGACGCAACAGCTGCTACAAAAAGGTGCGTAAACGGAGCGACTTGGCTCAAAAGCAAGGTAGCTATTATCTCGTTAATCAGGGGTTTCGTGAACGATGAATGAAGCCTGACTAACCTTCGACCAAAATGAAGATTACAGTGAATGTAGCTCCAACAGTGGCTCCTCCAGAGTTGTTAGTTGCTGCATCAGCGATGCGCCTGCTTCCCTGCCAGAACGCCAGCCCGTTTGCCGAGTAAGCAACAAAATACAGCACTCCGGATTGTATGCCAACTGCCGTGGCCTTCTTCAATCCCTCGCGTTTCGATGCTCTGAGAGCGTCGGCAAACTTGATTTCCAGCCGAGCATTTGCACCAAAGGCCTGCACTACGATGACGTTGGACAGTGCCTCCGAAGCAATCGACGCCGCGGTTGCCGCATAATCTGCCATTAAGCCAGAATACTTCTCGATATAATGGCTTCCAACGAAGGACATCAGGAAGTAAGCCGGGATCAAGGAGATAAGCATGGCAGCCAGCTCGTAGTCCATAACGAAAGCCACAATATACGCGGTAACAAAGAAGGACACGCTTGACAGGCAGATGCCCACCTTGTCAGATGTGCCTGAGCGTATCGTCTGGATATCGGTGCTAAGTCGAGAGGCTGCTTCCCCTGGCGGCAATTCGTCGAAATGCAGAGGTTCTTGTTGAAGCAACTTTTGCAAGTACATCTCTCGCAGTCTCTGTGCCAGTCGAGCACCAAACAGACTCCAGCAGAACAAATGAGCGTAGATCAGGACGAATTGAGCAATGGCCAGATACACGATCATCAGGATCTTTTTATTGATCGCGTTTTGATAGTCTGTCGCAGAGGAGGCGGTTTCGGGTTCGTCACACGTAACTCCATTGAATGAGTTGAGGAGTTGACCGAAGAATATTCCAATCAATGGAAATGGGACGCCAGATGCTATTGCGCATAGTATTGCGCATACCAGCATGCTCAGGTCTGTTCTTGAAGGCTTTCCAGCCAAGAGCAAGCTAACATAGCCCCCAATGATATCGAAGAACTTCATGGTAACTCCAACTCGAGGAGGTTGGGCTTTCAACCTGCAATTGTATGAGCAATTGTGAGCTGCAAGAAAATGTATGCTCGTCACTGACCTATTTCTCGAGGACCAAATGCTCAAGGTGTCGTTCTGAACGACGGTCTTTGGGAACTACCAATAATCGGTGTAGCTGCCTCGCGAAGATGCTTTTGGTTTTTGGGGCTGTAATTGAGGTGTTGTCTCCCGTGAAAGGTCTCGACCATTAGCTAACCGCCGTCTCTAGAATTGAGCCACGCCGATAATCAATGTGGGCGTATGTAAGAAGAAACAAACGATATCGGAGTAACCGTTCGCATTGACACATGCAATTGTAACTTGTGGTATACGAGACCGATACCGGAATGGCCTCTCTGCGCATGTCTCCGTGGGGATTGCTGGCCGACCTGCAGAAACGACGCTAATGCAGCAGGGTAATTCCGGCGCGCGCATTTAAGCGAGGTTTTCCTCGTAGTGCGGCAGCCACCCTTGTGATTTAGTGGGTATTGAGTTTACTCCAAATGGACACTGGTCCGTCCTTTGGATAGAGCAGTCTAGCCGGGTAAGAGTATTCACTCCCAATGACCAAAGGGCCCCACTAGCTACGTAGGTGCGCTTGGTTATGCTTCCACTACGGTGATCATTGCGAGCGGCAGGAAAAAGCTTTTCAATCAAAGCAGCTGTGATCGAGCCAATCATGGATAAGATGCGTTCGATACACACGCTATGGTGAGCCGCACACCATCATCATGAGATCTAGCTTGCAGGGAATCGCAGAAATTCATTTCTCGGTAATGCAGAGGTACTGGGATTGTGTGGGGGTTTGATGGAACCGATGCTGCAATTATTCAATACCCTGTTTTGCAACCTGCCCTAGAATTTCTAACAAATGCAAAAAACCGCGCATTTCGGGAATCTTGGAGGGTGATGCTTGGAGGATCCCAGGTGAGTAGGCGAGGGCATAGGATGGGTTAACATTTGAGGTTGTACAGATCCGGAAAAACAATGGTCCGATGTTCGGATTGATGGTGTGGATGATCCAAAGCTGATTTGAACGCGCGCGATCTCAATTAGGTGAGCTTTTAGTAGAAGGTCAAGGAGTGTGAGATTGGCTGATTAATTATGCCTCTCTATGGGGAACTTGCTAGTTGATTGATTGACTAATTGCCAGCAAGCTTGATCAAGCTGATTGACGGCAAGCTCCTCGTCCAACATAAAAGACTTTCAACAAATGCAAAAAAAACGTGCAATCTAGAGCTTAGCATTCCATGCCGCGCGGTCAGCGGATTCCAGCGGCCGTTCTCGTCCGTCCCAAAACAGCGGGCACAGTTGAAACCACTTTTCCCGGCTACAAATAGAATGGACCGATCGTTTGTGAGCAAAATCGACGTATTTTCCAATGGTGAGACCCTGGGAGTTCTCGTAGGACAAAATTGTCGAGCCTGTGGCCTTCGGCTCTCCCACTACGTTCGCAGTGCGTGGATCATCCAGGAAGCAATAATGAATACAGCTGGAGTACCATGCGTTGACCCGTTGTGAGCCTCGAAATGACGGGTCGCCGACGAGAGAGTGACGTCCACGATCGTAATTTTGGGCATCATAATGTGCGCCGTAATGATCTTCCTACAAGACAGAGCGACAGAAGTCAGTGGGAGGCTATGAAACAATAGATAACTGTTCGTAGAAAAAGGGTTCATTACCTTTGCCCAGTACAGCTCATAGTATGCGAAGCGGGAATTATCAAAGCGACCAAACAAACAGAGAACGTGAGGATCAAAGTGGAGTTTGCGAAGATAGTGGCGATGTTCCTCCAATGTCCCAGTCTCGTTCCAGCCGGCTGCAACACGCGGGTCGTTTTGCCATTTGTTGAACAGCTCCAAGTGTTCCTGATCTTCCCAGTTCAACACCTCAAGAGAAAAGTGTGCGTCAATCTCTGGAATGTAGCGACTGTAGGCAATTGAGCCGGGAAAGGGCTTGGGTCGACGTATTGGATGACGAGTGTAGATGGGCTCCTCTGGGAATCTATTCGTGATTTGAAAGTTTTCAGGCATGATGGGGTATTCAGTCAATGGTTTCTGTAAATGGCTATCCGTACCGTCTCCCACCACCCAGATCGGACGCGGACCCATTGGAGAAGCAGAACCTTGCCAAAACGCACTTCGCAGGATCAACAGCTCGGCGCTGACAGTCGGGTTCCCTCCGAGATACTTTGGCTTTGGATGCTCGATCCCCAAGCCAGTGGAGAGAAGTTCATCCCGAACCATATAGTTCCTCTCGCCAAGGAGAGTAAGTCTGAAGTACTCATGGGTCGGGTGTGCGAGATATATAGCGTGAATCACATTCCAGACCTGGCCCAAGGAAGGGGGACTGTTCCCCGTCCAGCTGAAAGTGGTTGATGGACTCCGACGCGCTCGAGCCCAGGCAGTGTTGTCGGAGCTCACTGGACAGTCATCCTTTGATGGGACCATTAGATCGAGCCACCAGAGTACATCAAGGTGCAGCGGTTCCGGTGGAGGCCTTCCATCTGTGGGTTGATTCTCCAACGTCAAGACCAGCTTGGCAGGCGTGGTTTCGACGGCGGTGCGCACTCGGTATGCCGTCAGAAAAGGGTGTGGGAGCTTCACCAAAGGGTAGTTGTGTCTGGGGGTCGAGACAGATTCCATCGTGGTTCTTGTTTGCCGAGGCTGGTTCTGTCGACAAGGTGGTGCTACAAAAGGTGTGCCTGGAAGACAGACGGAGGTTGGATGGCAACACGGTTGGAGAGCACGAGCCTAGCCAACAAAGACGAAGTAAATTGACCGAGGTCATACGGCAGATGGCTTGAATTATCTTCGATTAGGATTGGTTCAAACCGATGAAATCGATGATGCCGATGTCGCATGGACAAAGTAATCGCTGCAGGTGCTCTAATTCCACGATGGTGCCATGACGTTACCCCTCGTGGCACCTTGCATAAACATGGGATAGAACTACCTTTCAGAAGCCTGCATACACACTACCTTTTAATAGTAGTACTGTACATGTGGAGTACAGGCAAGAAACCACGGTAGCGGCAGATCTCGAAGGGCCCTCTCTCTCCGGTCGGGTAAGCAAGGCACCCATGATACTAGCCAGGAATTCAAATGATGGCAACGAAGTATAAACAGCCGCCGAGGATCACATCTGTCCACGCTTATCCTCACACTCTTGATGCGGTACTCCAATGTCTTTGCAATTACAACCCCGACGTTTTCAACATTTTAATGTCTCTTTCCCCCACGAGCACATTATTCAGGTCACGCTGGACCGACCTGACAAGCTGAATTGCATCGACAAAGCCACCAGCCAAGAAATTGCTGGCATATGGGAGTGCTTGGACAGAGAGGAGACGTTGCGAGTCGGCATCATCACGGGCGTTGGGCGAGCCTTCTGCACCGGGGCGGATCTGTTCGGTAGGCTGCTGTGATGGGTCTTGTTTACTTGGATTGGTACTGATGTGGGCGGGTGGGAACAGAATGGAACGAGATGAACAAGGCAGGGGTAGTAAACAAGATGGATGCGCCTGGCCTCGCCGGACTGCCCAGGCGTGACGGCAAGAAACCCATCATTGCGGCCGTGAACGGAATCTGCATGGGAGGAGGGCTTGAGATGGTCGCCAACTGCGATGTCGTTCTCGCTTCCCCCAGCGCGGTCTTTTCCCTGCCAGAGGTCAAGCGAGGCATTGTCCCCGTGGCGGGATGTCTGCCACGACTGGCCCGCACCATCGGGCTGCAACGGACCATGGATCTTGTGCTGACGGGCAGAACGGTGGACGCCAGGACATTCTACGAATGGGGGCTCGTCTCCCGCCTGGTTGATGCAGCCGACGACGTTGCCGATGTGGCGCTCGAGGTTGCTCGAGACATGTGTCAGAACAGCCCCGACGCGCTCATTGTTGGCCGCCTTGGTGTGAGGATGGGCTGGGAACAGGGCAGCGTCGAGGCCTCGGTGGCGCTGCTGGCCGACCAGTGGTACCCGCGCCTGGTGGACAGTCCGAACTTTGCAGAGGGCGTCCGAGCATTTGTGGAAAAACGACGGCCCCAATGGCTGGATTCGAAGCTGTGAGCATTGTTGAGCGACGGGGTGGAGATGGCGGTTAGAAAAACAATTCTCCTGCATCTCAATGCGCGGCGCCCGTTAGCGTAACTATTTCTTGAGGCCGTTTACTATACAGTAGTAGGCGGGGGCGGGAGTATCCTGTTGGCGGCGTGATAGGTGCACGGCGTAGCGTACCGCCCGTGCGTAATCGTCGCAGGGATGCTACCCCGGGAACGGCGGCAGCCTGCAAGAGGCTAGCGAGTGGGGCCAAGCCACGCCGCGCCCACGACGCGCCCACGACGCGACCGGGAAACCCTTCTTTGGAATAGCCGAGCCCGGGATCCACGATTCGAGCACCGCAACAGCCACCAGACGCCCACGACCCGCTGTGGCGTGATCTAATCATATCAGATGATCAGATGATGCAAAATTATCAGATGGGCTCATTCTTTTGGTCATCTAATCTTATCAGATCCGCTCCGGCATCGGCATCGGCCGCCCCCTTGCCCTGGCCAGCTCGTCTTCAAGAACAAAAGTCGATGCACAATGCCGGACGTTTTCTCACGCTCTCATTGGGCTTGGCCTTCCGTCTCCTGCTTTCTAAATTTCCATTGACTCCTGGGACCTCGATTTGGGCCCGTCCTTGAACCTCCTCGTCGTTGCTCGCCCTTCTCCAGCTCATCATGGCCGTCATGTCCAGAATTCAGGCTATTTTCCGTCCCACCGTGGCCGAGGAAGTCACGACGTCCTCTGTCACTGACAACACAAAAGAGGACAAGGAAATTTCTGTCTCTGGCGGTGCCATTGCGCTCGGCAGCGACGGTCCCCAGCCAGAGCTTCCGACTGAAGACGCACAAGATGGTGTTCAAAATATCGAGGCCGTGACTCTCGCGTGGTCCAAGGCTTCGCTGATCATGGTCTTTCTGAAGTACGTCTCTTCGCTGCCTGTCGTCCAGCACTCGTTGAAGAGCTGACCTGGTTCTCTCTAGTATATGGCTGCTGTACTTGGTTAATGCCTTCTCGTCCGCCATTCTGTACAGCTTGATTCCATTCGTTACCAGCGGCTTCGAGTCTCACTCCCTGCTGAATGTCATTTACATTGTCTCCGACGCCATGTCAGCTGCATTATTCGTCCCCTTGGCAAAGATCCTGGACGTCTGGGGTCGCGCCGAAGGCTTCCTCATCATGACCGTCTTCACGGCGTTGGGCTTGATTCTCATGGCTGCATGCAACAGCCTTGCTACCTTCTGTGCCGCATACGTAAGCCCGCCTTTCCAGCCCCTTCATGTCTCCACGGATGCTCACCCTCACAATACTAGGTCTTCTACAGTCTCGGCACGAGAGGCATGACGTACTGCGTGGATGTAATTACCGCCGATGTGTCCAAGCTGAAGAACCGAGGGTTGGCGTACGCTTTCACGTCTTCTCCGTACATCATTACCGCATTCGCTGGTCCTAAAGCATCTGACGACTTCTACTACCATATTAGCTGGCGATGGGGCTTCGGCTGCTTTGCCATTATTTTCCCTGTCGTCGCTGCCCCGTTGTACTTTGTGCTGAAGGTCAACCTTAGCAAGGCCAAGCAGCAAGGCATCTTAAGCGCTGAGAAGAGTGATCGGACGCTGTTGCAAAGTATCTGGTACTACATGGTACAGTTCGATAGTGAGTCTGATGCCCTTCCAAACCCTCGTCAGAAACCCGCCCAAGGTCAACACTAACATCATAAAGTATTGGGAGTATCCCTGTTTAGCATTGGCCTGACCGTGTTCCTCCTTCCGTTTACTCTGGCAACTAGTGCGCCAAACGGCTGGTCGTCGGGCTACATCATTGCCATGCTCGTAGTTGGATTCGTTGTCCTCGGCCTATTTGTCCTCCACGAGATGCTGGTGGCTCCAGTGCCGATGCTCAACTACAAGCTCTTGTCTGACCGGACAGTTATTGGCACCTGCCTACTCGGTGCAACCTACCAAATCTCCTACTACTGCTGGGCCAACTACTTTACCTCGTTTCTGCAAGCAGTCAATAACCTCACCCTGGCCCAAGCCGGATACGTCGGTAACACGTTCAACGTCGTCTCCGGTGTCCTCTTGTTCTTCATCGGTTATTCAATCCGCAGAACCGGAGTCTACAAGTGGCTCCTCTACATTGCCGTTCCACTCTACCTTTTCGCCCAGGGCCTGATGATCTATTTCCGCCGCCCCAACCAGTCCGTGGGCTACCTGATCATGTGCCAAGTCTTCATCTCAATCGGCGGCAGCATCTTCATCATCATCCAACAGGTTGCTATCCTAGCCGCTGTCGACCATCAGCATGTCGCTGCCGCGCTTGCCCTCTTGTATGTGGTCGGCACCGTCGGCGGTGCGATTGGAGCCACCATTTCCGGTTCAATCTGGACAAACACGTTCCAGAAAGCCCTAGAACGGTACCTTCCAGAGTCCGCCTTGCCGGATTTGGAGACGATCTACGGGGATCTGGACACGCAGTTGAGTTACCCCATGGGAAGCGAGGAGAGACTGGCTATCCAAGCGTCGTACGGGTACGCGCAGACGAGAATGCTGGCTGCTGGGACAGCGCTCATGGGCTTGTGCTTGGTTTGGGTGCTTTTTATCAAGAACATCAACGTTTCCAAGATCAACCAAGTCAAGGGCATGGTCTTCTAAGCTGGTGTGCACCGGCTTGTCTCTCTTTTGCAACCAGAGTCTGCGAGAAGTTGGGAAACGTTTGGGACGAGTGCTCGTTGCCGATGGGTTATAATTGGGGAATCTTTGTTGGGATAGGATATCTGAGCATTCAGAGCTGTGTCTCGTAATATGATGTAATGGACTGCAAGAGGTTTTGGCGGGGTTCAGAATGCCGCGTGAAAAGCTGTAGCTTCAGATTGGAATCGGGAGGGAGCACAGCTCTTCCATGTACAGAACTGCCAATGTCCTTCGTTAATAGTATTCCACACAACGATTGATAACTCGGTTCTTCTTCTTTACAGCCTCCTGTGAGGCCTCACGACCCCCGAAAAGTGCTTTGTGTTCGCTTTTGTTCAGTCCGCATGCGGTAGTGTTTTTATCATACTGTCTGAATTATGAAAGATATATTGCTGCTCAAAACGCAGAAAGATAGCCCGTTCAACTCTGCTCAAATGTTAAAGGATCCATCTGGCGACGGAGCGTCTTAACATCTTGTCCGTCAGATGGAACATCTTGCCTGACATCCTGTAGCACCTATGACCGTGAGATTGATATGGGCGAACGTATACTGAAGATAAATCTACTGTATACAAATGGCGGAACAAGTCACCACAGACAACAATCATGTATGTGAGGGAGTTATACATCCTATCAAGAAAACTGGTAAAGATAGAACAATAAGTTGGTAGAAGGCTATGAGATGAAGGAGGTCCCCTAAGACTAAAAACCATCATAGAATCATACGATTACCTATACAATATGAAGTCGACGTGCAGGTGGAAGTCCTCCTCCCTCTAAACCAACCGGCACCTGAGAAAATGCCATCACTCGCTCAAAGAGAATTCCATCGTCCCCCTGACTCACATCTCCTGAAACGTGCTTCAGTATCAACCCCCACATCGTCCAATGTTGGTCTTTCTCCCCCGAGTCCTCATCCCCGTCGGTGGGTTGAACAATATCATCACGTTTGCCGTACATGAATGCAATAGTGATGTTGTCAGGAAGCTGGTAGCCCTTCTTCTCCTTCTCGTCCGTCTCCTCTGGATCTTTCCAGCTTGGTCTCGCCTGCGTTTTCAGCATCTCAAACAAAGATTCTCGTTCATTCTTGCCAATCTTGAATCCAAAGCCACGGAGGAATGGAGCTGCGGTTTTCGCTGGATCATCTCCTTTATCGAATTTTATCCATGAACACGGCGCGTCAATCACAAGGCGGCCTGATTGGACTTCTCCAAATGGAACCGTACCTGATATGGGAGAAGTGGCTACATCCGAGACTGTGGCCAATGCAGTAGCGCTCTTTGGGGGGAGCTGGTCGTACAAGATCGCATCATTAATGGATGCCCATGACCATGTAGGGGCTCGCCATTCGTCTGGACGGTGAGTAGTGGGTTCTGGTGTTGTCCAAAGCAAATCTCGCAGCAGGTTTGATCGCCACAATCCTGCCAAATATTCGTCTTTTGTCAACTTGGACACCTCGGCGGCTAGGGCTGATATGGCTGGCAATTTGTCCTGCGGATAGGACACGGCTCGCTTTGAGTAGCTACCAACGATGCGATGCCAAAGGTCGTAGATGTTTTGGTCTTCATCTAAACCTGCCGTGCGCAAGGGCTCCGTGGAAGTATTTGAGACCTCGGTGTCAAGCTTGCTGAGCTCCATCTGGAATTCTCGGCGTGTCCGTTCCATCTGGTCCTCGTCGAATGACCAATCTTCAATCCCCCCGTCACTGCGCGTCATATGTTGGCAGAACCAGATAACACGACTCCCAAAGAGTAGTACTCGGGGGGCCAGTATTCCTTCTTGAAGGGTCCAGGCTCGCTTATTGATGGGCTCCTCATACAACCGGTAGGGTGTCTCTTCTCTGACATAGATTTTCCCATCCTTTGCCTGGTCCTTCTCGCGGTGCAAAGCGACAATGTTCAACGGCACAAGATCACGGGGGAGCGTGTTGCCGGGGTGGTTTTCGCAACGCCCCGTCGTCCCAATGAATCCTGTCGTGCAACTTGATGTGCTGGCGGCAATGGTCAACCATGAGTTTCTGTAATACTGGCTCATGTTTCCAAGCTCGACATTCTTGTCTTGCGCATCATCTTGCACCATGCAAAGCGCATCGACCCAAATATACTTCATGCCGAGTCGATCAGCAATGGTAACCGCATCTCTGATGGCGCCGGGGAGAGTATCTCGAGGAAGGCTCTCTAATCTTTCGCTGAGGTTCGCCTTCAGTGTCATGCTATTGTTCCCTGGCTCGGATCCCCAACAATAGCTCAAGGCAATATACTGACCGGTTTGGCCGGCAGTTTCCACTAATCTAGCAGTATCGGCATCGACGATCTCGATGAGTCTGGTAGGCAATTGAACTTGCGCATTCCCTCGCTGCCGGCAAAATACATGGTTGGATTCGCAATCATGAAGCCACGATTTGACTACTTTGATATTTTGATCGCCTCCACGTGAGGTTGTGAGAGGCTGTGTTTCAATCGTATGATGAGCTGCGTCGTCTAAATAAACATATTATTAGCCAGGTATCTTAGTGATAGCCTCTAGGTGCAGTAGACTCCGATATCCACTGTTAAATCAGGTGAGTGAGATGGAGTTGTGTAAAGGCTTACCTGGAAGACAATACAATTCTAGCACACACTCTGGTACTGCGTACGTGCTTTCATCGAGATGAATGAAGCCGGTGATGGCGTGGGTCTCGCCCGCCTCGTTAGTCCCCTGCATCATGACCACCACAGGGTTAAAGTCTGTGACACCGCCTTTCTTGCCCATTGTCGTTCCAGGCAGACTGATGGCCAGTTTGCTGAACGAACGAGTGCCCAGGTCCTGATTCAATGGCGTACAATCAAAGGCAATCCATCCTTCCTCAGATTTGACTTTCCACTCCAGTCTCCCAAGCATTTCTATGACCTTCGTCACGGCTTCTGTGTCTTTTGTTGCAGTGCCCTCTGCACAACATCGTGCCCCATGTTGGCCAATCGACTGAATCGTGTGATGGACATGAATCGAGTTAAACATACGGCAGGCGACGTAGACGCAAAACTGGCACCCGGCCTTGAGCGCTTCAATAAGGGTTGCTGCCTTCACTTTCCATGAAATCTTAAACTTGGCATCCTCTGCAACAAATGTCCTGTCGAGTGGTATGAAGGGGAGGTAAGGTGGAGGACGGAGGAAAGACAACTGAACACCGAGTTCGAAACAGGAAGCACAGTAGAGACCGTGCCTCTTAAATCCAGTCTCCAATCTATCGCGAATGCCTCCACACAAGATGGGGCCCATTGTGAGGATCTCATCGGCCTTAACCTTCTCTGCGACAAGGTCAAGGTCATCGTCCACGCAGGACTCTTCGATCATAGGGTTGTCGTAGATGCGAGGTATATAGGGCTTACGCTCAAGACTCTTGCCCACTGCCGGTATCCAATGCTCTGGATCGATGGATTTCAGAACTACGACAATAGGGGGTTGTGGGTGGTCCCCACGTAGAGATCCCAAGACAATCTTGGCAGCTCTGTCTTTGCCAGAAGGAAAGAATTTGACGGGTCTTGATAGTGCCGATTGTGGCAAAAGCACCTTATCAGATAGTACGCTTGTTTCATTCGACGTTCCCTGGATACCAAGCGCAGTGGTGCTATTCGTATCGAGTGGAAAGCGAATCACCCGTAGGGATATACCACTCATGGAAAGGTAAACATAAGAGTCTGTCCATGTAACGGCATAAGGAAGCTGATGGACAAGCCTTCGGAATGGCCCAAGGTCGATCCCATGTCGAGAAGGCATTGTTCGCGGTTTGCCGGAACAAGCATCCTTTGATGATAGCGCAATTGTGAAAACGGCAGCGTACAATCTGATAGGGCCGTGCAAAGCGGACTCATTTCGTGCAGTGACGCGAAGGAAGTGCAGAAATTTCCCACAAGCTGAGAACCGTAGCGCTGTGCTAACAGGGATACATTTGCTGCCACTTGTCTCTGCAGTCTCTTGTGCAGTAAATGGGACTTCGTGAGTGAGATATGTGTTTTCTCTTAGATTCCCAAACAGCAAGATGTGACCCTCGAGCGGATATATGAGCAATGGTAGCTTCGGGTGAATGATAGGTTGGGAATCATGTAACATGGCCGCGTGGCGTCGTGTATACCGGAATGTGGAGGTGACCATTTGCTCTTCCTCTGTCTCAGAGACAGGTTCCTTACATTGAGCGACGATATTGATGAGTGGTTTGGCTGTTCGTTGAGAGATGTTATCCTCCCAGAAGTATCGTCTGTCCTGAAAATAGAAGACTGCCTTCGAAAGCAGATGAGTTTCGTCTTTACACCAAACGCCTTTGTCGAAGCAACCCGAGCAAATATCGTAGCCTGATCCGGGCCTTCCACAAGTGCTACATTGGTAGTAATTATGTTCTTTGGCGTTGCTCTCTCGGTAATTCGATGGGACAACAGAAGTACTGCAGAGATCGCAATACTGGCCCCAGGTGAACTGATGCATCGGACGACCTTCGCTTTCCGATTTTGAATCGTTGTCCTTCTTCTTCTTAGAACCCGTTTCGTCGTCGATTTCCGACCCGGAGGTCTCCGTATCTTCATCTTCACTCCCAGAAACAGACTCTTCCTCGCTGTCGCTGTCGCTGACGCTTTCGACATCACTCTCGGCCCCCACCTCATCATCCGCATCAGCATCTGCATTCTCGACTGACGAGATCTTGTGGGATTCTTGCGTCCGCATTTTGATATTTTTCTTCCGGGGATGCCGCCGCGATGCACTGTTAGATGTCGACGTTGACTTTGTATCGATTTCATCATCAGAGTCACTATCGCTAGATTCATTTGGTTCTGATGAAAGCCAGAAATCTTCGTCAGAACTCTCACGGGAAGCGTCAACCTCGAAAGGTGAAGACATCCAGAACTCTTCAGCTGAAGACAAGGTATCTACAGGTTCGGAAGCTTCGACCAGGTCTGAGTCTTCGGAGGCTTCGGCTGCGGGGGTATCGATGTCCGCCTCACCGGATTCGGACATTGTGTCTGGAGTCTCATCCTCACTTCCTGCTGCTGGTTTGGCCTTAGCGTTAGAATCTTGCTGCTTTTCAGAATCATGCTCTTGGTTGTCTGTTTTTCCTTCTTCAAGGGCTTCATCGGCATCACCCGCAACAGGTGTAATAACCTTCTTAGGCTCCACGATATCCCTGTAGATTTGCTTTCTGCGGGATCGCACAATCCATGGGCCTCGAATAGTGATGTTCTCCCAGTACTCTTTATCTGTATTCTTATCAAGAGTCCAGATGCCGCCCCTCTCTTGTCGAAACAGTTGGTGCCCCACGCGGATGGCGTCGCCAAAGGCGAACTCATCCAAGGGAGCAACTGGCAACGAGGTATCGGTAATCGGAATAACAGTGAATTTTCGGTCTGAGGAAGTGTCATACGAGTCCCACTGAGCTTGAGTCAGATCGATGTTGAGTGTTTCCTGAGAACTAGCGGGGAGGACAGGGCCATCAGTATCTATGACCCACGACTCTCTGAGTACCTGTAGAGAGGATTCCGCCGTAGGTGCTACGTATCCACCGCCACTGTTGTTGTATAGTCAGTCTCTTGTTCATTGCTAAGCAGATATGGTGCCTTAAACCCATGGCCGGTCGAAAGGCAAGCATTTCCCTTATCCTTGATAAGTGTACCCCTCGAATATAGTCTCGGTTGTAGCACGCAGGCAGTGGTTTGGAAAGACTGCATCGAAGAGGAAAGAGGATGGAGAAGATTGGAAACTTACACTTGAATCGGCATCCTCCAGACTGCTACACGGCTCCCATCATCGCTGATCTTGTCGTAAAAGCAATATGTCGGAGCTGTACCGTCATCGCTGTTCTTCTCGTCTGAGGTTTGCATTTCTAGGAGGAAGCTACTGTTCTTCTCAATTGTTAAACCATGTGTGTGGAGAAAGTTCTCCTTGCCCAATGCTCCCCAGAAGCACTCCTCAATCCCGGCATTTGATGAAGAATTTGAGGTTTCTAGCCGAAGAGCGTGGCTCCATTCTTTCACAAAAGACTGATACTTGTCAGCGAGATGTTCGGTGGTGCTTTCAGTATCAATGATCTTAGGGATATTGGCTCTCTCGGCGTGAACAAACTGTCGATCAAGGAATAGGCTCTGCACTCGCAGAAGTGTTAGAAATTGAGGAGAATGCACAAAAGCTCCAGTGGCTTGGAGCAATTCCGGGTCCGGCATTGCCTCATCGATGTGTTGGTTCCAGTACTTGGCGGCATACGTAAGGAAGTGATGGTCTTGGAAATAGTCCCACGTGATGCTATCGTAACGTGTTTGAGACAAGTACCTCAAGCAAGCATTTGCGATGAGATTTGGACCAACTACTATGGCTTCAACGTTGGATACAGGACCTTTCGACAGTCCATGCAGAAAGTAGAAGACCGAGGCATGCGATAGTCTCAGGTAGCCATCAATTTTATCATCGCGGGACTGAGTGAATTCAATGAAGGGCGTGCAATCGCGCTGTATCGTACGTCCCTTCAGAGATAAAAGGTCGTCTTCAGTAAGATTGGTAGTGTGAGAGTCTTTTGTTGACGTAAGCGATATTGTCAGGGCCTCTCGGAGTTCTGATAGCTTCAGTGGTCGTTTGGCAAATGCTATGATGGATACGATAGCCCTAACATAAGTGAGTTAGCGAGACCAGCTAGAGATGCTACGATGGAGGATAGATTGCAGCTTACCAGGGAAGCAACATAGAGGGGCTAATGCTGTTTCCCATCTCTTCCAGTCGTTGTTGGTATATCTCAGTGATACTGCTTGGTGAAGCGTGGATAATGTTCTGAATCCCGCGCTCAGTCGAAAGGTCCTTCGCGCCCAGGTCGTTTATCAAGATCGACGCAAGGAGGAAATTATCTCCAACTCTCTTCTGGAGATAGTCTAGGAGTTGTGTTCCTGAAGGATTTGTATTGGCTTTGTCAATGATGGGCGGGAGATGGTAGTCAAAGTAGCGGGCAATGTCCGCTACCACATCTTTACCGTCGATGGGAATCTGCTGCGCTTTAACATCCCTCATCAATCTTCCGATGGTTTCTGTCTCCCTTGAGCTGCACCAAAGACGCACTGGCGTGCCTTCTTCGCGATTTGCGAGATCAGCAAGAAGGTTGAATGTCGAATGAAGATGTTCTTTTGAAGCCTCTATTTTGGTGTCTTGTGCTGAACGTCGTCGTCTGGGCCCCTCCACCGAGCCGACTTCGTCAAGACCATCAAGGAAGATGTGAACAACAACACACTGCGAGATGAGAACTTTGATGAGATCGTAGACTCTGGAGAGCTTCTTGCTGTCCTCGCATTCCTCAGCCACAATCGATAGGACTTCCGCGGTGACACCGCCTCGGACTTCAACGACATGGTTGAGAAGCTGGAGTGCTAATTGGGCGGCAATGTGATAGGCCGAGCGCGGTTTATCGTATGCGAACATAATGTATACGACTGCGGGAAACCCAGTGCGTTGTCGTATTCTTTCTGCCCCGAGGGCGCAGAGAACTGATTTTCCACAGCCTTCCGGACCAGTGAGCCATAGGATTGGGCTTAGCACTTCTGAACTGGCCCAACTGCGAAATTTAGGATGTTCGAATAGCCAGCGGCCAGTGCCAGGATGGTATTTTCCAAGGTTTTTTTGGTACATATCTGAGTTAGTGTCATCTAGGCGGCGCCCAAGCCATGTTTGAATGTGCGTGATATGTTTCTCATCATCAATAATGCGGTGCATGCCCGATCGAATCGAGCCGAGGAACTGCCTATAGTCTATAGTTCCTCTGGAGAGATGGGAGATAGTTTGACGATCAAGTTCTCCAAAGACGAGCCGGGTTTCGGAAGGCACGTTGAGAGCATTGTCGTAACTCAGCGTTGATGTTGTGCCCATCCCACCCTCGAAGGTTGTCGGAAGCTCAATGCTGCCTGCGGATATAGATGTGATATTGAAGCGAGGTGCAATGTTATCGAAAATGTTGCTTGAACCGTCAAGAGCACCTGACCAAATCCTCCATTGCCCTTTGCTGTGGACACTAGACGACCCTTGGGCAATCTCTGTCCACTTTCTCCATGTCAAATCTCGTTGTGGAGAGTCGAGAAACATGACATGTTTTGTCTTTCTCAAGATAGACTCAAATTTTGCTGGATCTGTGTGAGAAACGCACAGAGCCTTGACTCCAGTCAGCAACTGTTCGCACCGTAGCACAACCGGCCCAATCACGTGATAGACTTACACATCTGATGATGATACCTCCTGTCCCATGTCCAACAAATGTAAGAGGAACCTGACCCTGCGGATTGAGTTATAACTATGTTGATCAATTGGAATATCATCGATGCGCACCCTGTCCGACCGACTCTGGGCCTTCAGCGCGAAGCACAGATCTCTTGCCTGCTTTAAGGTGACTCCGCCCTCATAGAGTCCATCGGACCTGAGACTCAGTTTATCATCATAGCCAAATGCGAGAATGCGCGCAGTACTGAGATCGAGGGATAAATGTTCTGCTGGCCAGCATATTCCGTCTTTGTTTTTCCAGTCGGTTATCGACCCATGATGAAGACCGTGAACGAAGACGATACTAATCGAGTCGATTAGCCCAGGAGACTAATGATGGTGGGGATTTGATCAAACTACGTACTCATGCCTATGTTGTGGTGGACGTGTCCCATCGGGAGGCCATATCACCTTCAGGCCGGTGAAATCGCTCGCCATGTTGAGTTGGATCGTGTTCAAAAATGTCCGTCAAATGTGACGCGGGACTATAGCTGTGGTGAAGGAAGCTCTCATCAGGTCACAAACCCAGAATGTAGGTTTAGACAAAAGTCTCCACAATCCACCTACGTCAGCCTAGATGCCGGCTGTGGAGTCTTTGGGAGAAGATCAGGTTGTACCAGACACTCCTCTTTCTGCAAGAGGAAGTGTCAGCGCAGAAATATCGACAAGAATGACTCGGGTCTGCACATTTTCGTAGGTCAGTCTCACATAGCGGAGAGATTTGCCATCGGATGCAAATGCAATTCGTAGCTCGTGCGAAACATGAGTGGCGGTGTAGCTTAAGCCTTGCGCTAATAAGCAAGCGATGTAGATTCGCTAGGCAACAGGTACTCCCGCATAGGCCAGCTTACGAAAATTAATGCGCAGATCCGTAGCGTGCTTAAAACACCCTGTCTATCCTGCAAGGCAGACGGGACGCCTAACACAACTCAGCTGTGCAATTTCTTGACTGCGGATTCCTTTGAGGGGCCAAATTTCAACAGGAACATTTTTTTGCCATTTCCATAGAGATATACTATCTACCTCACCAGCCTGGCAATTCCGGAGCTTGAAAGCTGGGGGAAATATACTCGCAAAAATGGATAACCTGAAGGGGGTAAATGACGCGGACGAGATGGTACTGCTCTCAAAACAGAGAACTACCGATGGACCTCATGGAGTCTTTGACGCATCACAATTCAAGCGTTCCATCGATCAAGATGTGTCCGCAGACATCATCGAGAAGCTACAAAAAGAGTTTGGCGACAATTTAGCAGGTGCAATCGACAAGTTTCTCGAGAAAAAAGAAGCATCCTCAAAGAAATCCATCTCCCAAACCAACAACAAAGACAACGAAGAAACCTACAAGGATACCAGCGCAGACCCGCTCGGTCGTAAGGAGTTTGTAACGAGGGACAGATACTGGGATAAATTCAAACGGCAATACGTCCTGCAAAAGCCAAGCAAGAAACGCGATGAATCCAAAAAACACAAGAACTGTGTTATTTTTGTCCGGCGCGACTACTCTGAAGATATGACGAGCTTCAACACAGTGTTGATTATCTCAGGATTGGTTCTCCGTAACGCCCTGAGACACATTTTCCGAGGAGCAGAAGGGTTCAGCTTGACCGAGAATCCCTCCACCGAACTGGCACCCAAGTTTCTATTCTGGGCACGCCCTGAACTTGAAATGCTGGCTGAGCACTATGAAAGCATTAAAGACAAGAAAGCAATCTTCGAAATTAAAGCCGGACTGAAATTCATCGACAGCGAATTCGAAGAGATGATCTCCGTGCTGCCGTCCCTCATTCCCCACTCCATTACCTTTGAGTACCTGTGGGCACTGTTGCCAGCAGATTGCTTGGTAGTGGGGAAAAATTCGCTTGGCCTCGACACCATATGGAGCATTCGCAGCCACAGTGTCCAGAAGATGGAGGACGGGATCTTCCTAGTCATGAACGCTGAGTACATTGTGTGGGATGGATCGAAAATTGGCAATGTTCGACACATGTTGCGAATTGGGTTGTTCTCTGGAGTTCGGCCGATTGAAGAGTTGCCCTATATTCCGTTGAAATTTCATCCCAGGCGCGAGGAAGTCATGCAGATAGTGCGGGAGCGCAGTGCCAAGACCATCAAGTTTTGGCAGCCGAAGTTCAAACACAAGGAGCATCACGGGACTGGCCTGGCTGAGATGTATGACAAGGTTGAACACTATCCATTCAGTGGAAGGGTGTTGATCGATCCCAAGATGATGCGACAGATGCAGCCGGCGAACAAGATTATGCCTAAGACATGGGAAATCAGCGATCTTAGGAAGAGCTCAAGGACGTGCTTTTCGGACTTGATTACTGAAGAGGATAAACCGCAGATTTTGGAGACTCTTCTTAGTGATCCAAGTCAGGTCATCTCGACGGCCGTTGATGCACCAGCAGCACCACGACGCATCATAAGGAGATTCGGCAGCCTCGGCGACATGGCCCAAAACGAATACTCAAGCACTACCAGCAGCGATTGTGAATCCACTGATTCTTCCTCACTATCGACGGCAATAGTCAAAACTAAAGGCTCATCAAAACAGCCCGAACTCTCTACAGAGCAGATGCTGCTTGTGTCTAGCCTTCTCTATGGCTACAGCCTTCGAGAAGGCAAGTGGGGTGCTTTCTCGGTGGATAACGTCTCGCCCATCACGTGGAACGATACTATTTTCGACTCACTTGTTATCGACAAGACACTGAAGGAAACCATCTACCGTCTTGTTGTCGCGCACAGTCGTGGTTCTTCCCAATTTGACGACTTTGTAAAGGGCAAAGGCAAAGGGCTCATTGGTCTCTTCTTTGGCCCTCCAGGATCGGGAAAAACACTCACAGCGGAAGCCATCGCGGAAACAGCCAAGATGCCATTATACGCGGTGTCAAGTGGCGCTCTTGGTCACGAGGCCACTGAAATCCATTCCCGATTAGCGGATATATTGAAACTCGCGAGTCACTGGAAGGCCGTGTTATTGCTTGACGAAGCGGATGTTTTCTTGGCTCAGAGAACACTCACTGATATCGTAAGGAACGCCATTGTATCAGTCTTCTTGAGGGAGCTCGAGTATTATCAGGGAATCTTGCTTTTGACCACTAACCAAGCAGATGTCATCGATGAAGCGTTCCAGAGTCAGTATCCACATGCCCACCACACGATCTCTCGTCATTGCGGCGGTTTTGCTAATACAAACTCCCAGGTCGCATACACATCTCACTGCAGTACCCTAGCCTCGATGCTGTCGCTCGATTGAAGATCTGGGAGAACTTCATGGTAAATGCGCGTCAATCCAAAGGGGTAACCATGGACATCGATCATGACAGTCTTCGTGCTTTGGCACAAATGCCGCTCAACGGTCGGCAGGTACGTTACCTACTCTAAGTTTATACGAAGGATTACTGACAAATGGCACAGATCAAGAATACCATAAGCATGGCGATGAAGATTGCAACCATGAGCGAATCACGTGCAATCACTGCGGATAGCCTGAGGGACACAGTGAGGTTATTGCAAACTTCGAACTTCTCAGATCCAAAGATCTTGAAATGAGACGTTACTTCGATTTGATTACTTACGGCTCTCCATCTTGACCTGAATGGATTAAAGTCGATATGTCACCAATCTGGACATAATATCCCAAGCGAATAATGCATGGATGGTTACATACCTCTTTTCTCGTGTACTTCACTTGGGTTTGAAACTATAGGAATGTTGTGAAAATACACTTAGAGGGATGACCAGATATCGCCGTTGCATCCCACCTTGTCCTCTCCCATCTTCTCTGTCAACTACTTTGCATCTGAATATTATATAAGCCCTTTTCGCCCCCCACTACCCTTCCTTTCCTTGTTTACCCCAATCCCTGCGTGGGGCGCGTTTTGATTTGCTGCGCCGTAGACCTTGGCGCTTGCTCGCGTCCTCCTTCACCTACAATCACACTTTACAAATCACACGGCCAAAGTTTGCTCACTCGCATGCCTAAATCCCTACCTTTATTTCCTCAACCTTTTTACACTCTCTATCCACCTCCCACCGCGACTTCAACGGCGCCTTTCGCTCACGCTGTCCCTCACCTGCGACTAGATCCACCAACGCACGCAACAACACTTCGCTCAGCTGGCACGTCCACACGCCTGGATCCTTGTCGGTATCGCCAGCTATGGAGATGCTAGAAGAGGTGTTTAACCATTTGGTGTTGCCACCGAAACTTCCAGGACAACAAGACGCGGATATCGAAGGCACTGGCCATGACATCCTCCGGCGACTAATCCATGCCACCACTACCATTGCTGCGCTTACTGGCCATCAACAAGCGTCTACCTGGCGTGCAACTATCCAGTTTCTTCGACGCTGCGATGGGCTTCACGCGCGTGGTCGTCTCGAAAAGCAGTCCCTCCTTTCAGAGTTTCAACAGCTCCAGCATAAACAGCCCCTCGCTCTCCACATTGTAGAACAGAATGCCGCTCTTTTTGTTAGACGCGAAGTCAGGTGAGAGTTGCGGTCCGGTATCGCAGCTAGGAGCATTGACTAACGAATACTAGTGATAACCACGACGTCGTCATATTCGAGGCCTTTGAGACATCACCGCCATCTGCCAACGTGCTAGCTAGTGAGGGTGCCCTCGTCTGGGATTTCCCCAGTTGTGCGGCCCAGATACCTCTTGGGGAATTCCAGGAGCCTGCATTTCAAGAAGCATTGGCCGACTTCTTGGAAAAGGCCAGCATGGAACCCTTGAAGCACTTTCAGGCACACACGACGAAGGCCCAAACTTCGATTGTTGAAGCACGCGATACAGCGAGTCCGGCGCTTGTGACTCACCTTATCATGCCAATGCTTGAAGCGATCGGGTCTCCCGCCGCTGCCACCGTCCCTCGATTGCGAAAGCGGGTGCGTGATGACGCGAACATCGACGCTGCGGAGTTTCCATGGCGGAGACTGCCTTTCTGGCTTTTACTCCGCGTTTCCACCCAACGACAACTTCAGCTGCTTCTTGGAAATAACGCAGGCAGGGCATGCTACAAGTTTCTCATCACCACTCTTATCACAGAACTTCTCAGCGAATGTCCTGGCCGGCTGGCACCAGAGCTCACCATGATGTTGCGAGCTAAGATCTGTCGCCGTCTCGCGAAGCTCGAGCAAGAAAAGTCTCAGTGCCCTGATGTCTATGGCCACCTATTCGCCTCTGCTGGGACATTTTTCAAAGACAGTATCATGAATGCCACAGAGCTGGTAGAGCTAGCCTGGGAGAAGTTTAAAGGACAGACAAAACGGCATATTCCTCGGCTTCCCGAACGGGCTGACGAGCAATCGCAATGCCTCAGTCTTCCCAACAGTGGAGCGTATCTCCAAAACGTGTTAAGCTTGCCGCACACGCAGAAGTACGCCCAGCTTTCCATGCAACTCCCACCGGTGTATGATAGCACGATCGAGCAGGTTGAGCGGTTTACAGATATGTATTTTCAGCTGGCGGATTTGGAGGGTAAGATTGAGAAAGGAGAGTTCCCCACTATGACGGCAACACCAGATATTCAATCACATTGCATAAAGCTGGCCGAGGCAATCTCCGATCTGTTCGACACCGTGGGCACGGCGTATGACTCTGACCCTGCGCAGATGTCTATCTTCATCTTGAATCTGTTCACGCTCTGGGTGGAGTTAGATAAGCATGCGACTAATTTCTGCCCTTTGCTTCTTGGATATCATCCAGTGTTCTCTCCGGAGCTCTTGGACGCGCTGCATTTGCCAACTGTCTTAGATATGCAACGACTTCAGAAAATCCAGGAATATCTTAACGACAGGAAGAAGAAATCCAGGCACCAGACAACCATCTTCTCAGAGCCAGACAAGGACTGTTTCGTTGTGAGATATGTTGCGCAGTCCCCGGCAATGCAAAAGTTTCTTCAACGGATCCAAGCAGCTTCTACGACTTCACGGCAGAGAAAGAAGGCTGAGCTGGATACTTGGTGGGAAGATTATGATAAACACTCTTTAGGAATATCCAGTGGCACGTGTAGCTGTGAAATACGGCGTGACGGTTCGCGAGATGTCCGGGGATGTACAAAATGCTGGCACTGGCGCCTTCGGAACCGCATGAAAATCTACGCGCATGAGGATTTCCTTCCCAAGAATGTGGTGAAAGCGGCGGCAATTGTATTCGAGTTAGGTGCACCAAAGTTCATCGCCGCGTATCGCACCGCCACCTGGAAGATCTTTCAATTGGCGTATCCTGCGAAACCTAAGCCCCAATCACCCGCCACACTGTTGGATGAGTACGACCCACTCAAGGCATATAACAAAAGGGGTTCAATCAAATTCACCATGGCTTCGACATCTAAACCGTTCCTTGGAACCCATTACAAGGTAGCGAAGACGAAAATGAAGGCCTCTGAATCTGATGTTCTCTCCCCCAACGGGCTCAACCTGTTCTACTTCGACGTAGCTTCCAATACATGGGTCAAAGATTTCAATCAACCGTTGACCTTCCAGCATTTCTGTGAGATACATATTCCACCAGGTCTTCGTCAATCAATCATGCCAGCGTCGGTACATCCACCCACCGAAATAGATGGGCCATCTTCGTATGATACTGTCGCCTCCGAAACGAAATGCCCACTTAACATGTCTGTGTATGAGTTCGCGGCATACCAGCGATTGCTATCCGGCAAGACTCGCCGATGGCTGACTATGGTGGTAGAATTGGGCGCGTCGGACGTGAATTTCAGCAGCGAGAGCACAATGCACATGTTCAATCATCTGGCCACGCAGGCTGGTCCAGCACGATTCGAGACAGACCTCCTTCGAGATGTTCATGGAGTTTTCAAGGATGCCTTGTTCTGCAACCGCTTGGCCACACAGATTGAGAACCGCCTACAGAACATTGCGTCAAACTGGCGTGAGGTCTACTGCATGGAAGTGCTTGTTACGCTGAGTCTGCGGCTTTTCGCGTTGTCTCCCTCTAAGACGCTCGCCAGTGATCTTTTGAGAGAAGCACGCCGTATTACTCTCAGCTGGATTACGCGTCTCCGGATGGATGTAAGGAGTGCTGTCGAGACTTCTACAGCGGAAACAGCTGCTAAATATGCATTCTGGGCTGCACTCCTCTGTCGCAGGACATTCTCCAATCTTGCAGAATTAGACCGGACAATCCAGAGCGATGATCTTTCGACGTTTTTCCAGGCCTCATTAGCTCTCCAAGAGAATCTACTCATTGATTTAGCTAAGCTACCGCCAGTGCTAAAGAGTATGTTGATTCGAGATACAAAAATGGCCTACACGATCCAGCCGCTTCTACTACAATCGATCCAAGGTTCACCGCAAAGCATTGGTATCGCTATCAACGCATCTTGGTCTGATTCGGGAGCCTCTGTCAATAAAGTTTTCTCCGAATGGACGAACCTGTCTTCACCACATGATCGATGGTTTGTGTCAATCATGACAAGCTCAAGATATACGAGAGCGAGATCACAGGTGGTTCACTACAACTTCATTGAAGGACACCTCCTTGTTGATGGCAAACCCCTCGGAAGGCTACCGCGTGATATTCGAGAGTCCGACGTAGTGAAGCAATTATTTGGCAACCAGCATCTTCGGACATTCCCATCCGCTGAATACGGAATGTCCTATGTCATGGCACCGGGACCACAGAACCAGGAGGTTCACTTTGGGATTCGCAATGGAAAGGTCATCGTCCGAGTCCGGAGTCATGATGGCCTCCGAGAGTATATCCCGCCCAACCTGTTCCGAGGTCCGGATACCTTTGATCTTCCCTTCAGTCTCATATTTAAATGTGTGCACTGGTTGAATCTGGATTCGAAATGCCTTGAGGTTCGACGGGATCCTGTAGTATGGAAAACTAGGATTAACGACTGGATTATTGACGTTGTCAATCGGCGCGGATATCGGAGTCAACGTACTGTCTTGATTGACCCCAACTGCTGGGTCGCCAAGCAAGTTGCCGCTACATTCCGCCATTTTGAGGACCCACACAAGATCACGATCTTCCAGCCCAAACATATGCCTGGGAGGTTGTCTGTTGAGATACGTCACCTGGAGTTGTCATTTTATGTTAATAAGAACGGGCTTCTTGAGTGTCAAGAATTAGGAGCAGAGGTTGATCCTAACCAGGACGCTGGCACTTTATATGGTTTTGACAGCAAAATTGTTTTCCGTGATATCGAGGATACGAAAAGTCGAAGCATCATCGTTCCGTGGGGGAGCATTTCTACCGAACGTCATGGAATGCACGTTGCCGCTCGAGCAGCTGGAAGCACCGAGTATGCGAGATTTGAAATCGACGATGTGCTTGGACGTCTCTCATGTCCTCCTGAGCCACGACTATTATATGCAAAGGCTCAGTTTCATGCGTATACGTCTTTTGTCATACCCGATCCACTCACGGGACGCACTGGTATAGAGGAAGCTTTGCACATTCTACAGTCTGGTTGTTGCCAACCATGGGAGCCGTTGGGGGACGCTCCCATCGGTATTCTCAAGGCTCTGGCACAGCTTAGCCCAGATCGCGAGTATTACCCTAGAAATAAGAAGACCCTGCAGACCGTTTCTTGGAATGCAGACCTAACGATGTCAATCCAACACGACGGATTTGAGGGCCTTGTGCGAAAGATTCTCGAAAAGTCAGAACGTCTCCGTGTCTTCGCTTTGAAGAATGCTCAGGATGTTCAACCCAGAAACTACGTCTCAACTCATCTTCGGAAACGTGGCTTCGCTCGGCGCAGTCTTTACGAGCGCAGTATACTCGACACAGACAAGGAGACCAGCAGTGATCAAGTGTACAAGTCTCGAGCACAGCAAACCGATTTAATGCAATCAGAGAAAGTCTATCGCGTCGCGAAGCTGTTCCGAAAGCAACCATTCCGAATTCACATCACTCGAGAGCTTTCTACAATTCTCCAAGACTTACCGCTAATTGGCGGGTTTCACGACCCTTCGGAGATCGCCTCGACCAGTCTGAGTGATACAATAGATAACAATTTCGGTGAGCAGTGGGGAAATCTTGTCAATGCTTACCGCGGCTCTGGTCTCAAAGAGTTGTATAGTCTCATGTTCAGGCTCAGCCTCATGTCGCTGAATTCAACCACTGATCTGAACGCGATCAAAATCCTAGCGGCCTTTGCGTGTCTGCCAGAATTGCAGGCATTACAGCCACCCTCTTGTCCATCATTCAGTCAATTCAGATTCAATGAATGTCCTACTACACAATCACTTCTCTGCATCATTTCCGCGGATTTCCTTGAGACGCCAAAATGGCTTCCGAACAAGGCCCAGAAAAAGCATGAAGCTTGCAAGGCAGAGGGGAAACGGTTGGCAGAACACCTGTTAGACCAATGGCCAAACGATGGAGTCTCTTTGGGTGGGTTCGAATCGGATATCATTGATGTGGGGCTCGCGATGACGCGAGTTGTTCCGGAGTGGCATCGTTTGCATTCAAACCTAGCCCTATCGGAATACCTGATGCAGGTTCAGGGTGTAATAAAGCTCTATAAAGGACCAATGGATTCATCGATACCCAGTGCCTGGACTTGGACACACGACCCCTTCAGTGTGCTTGGACGCGGGCTCGTCATCCCATCCATGTCTAAAGACTTGCTCGCAAAATCCCTCGCATCAACCTTGGACATGCCCGCTTCCGAGACTACTGCCTACGGCGGGACTGACAATGCTCTCCCCCCTTCCGCAGCTCACATGGGTGAGATGAAGCCAACCGAGGAGACAACTGAGCTGCGAAAGATCCTCTCCTCTTTCACCTCATCTTCAAATCTGCTCCGCCAGCAGTATGGCCGCGATCTAGAAGGAAGCCTTGGTACCCTCGAGAGAAGTAACAACCAGAGTAAACCTGAGCACCTGCTTCCCAATATCTGGATGATCGAGAATAACATTAGAAAGTTGCGGGACATGAAAGAAACCCACTTCAGGCGAATTCGCGAGGCTCTATCTTTAGACGACGATCGGTTCCAATGGCTCGAACTTGGCTCCCTCTGGCCGTGCAATACGTCGATGGCAATCTTAGTGCAGCTAAGATCGAGTTCGGGTAATTTCTTTGGGAATGCTGTAAAGGAAACGATTGTTGCGCATGGTATCCTTGTTACGATGTTGCAGCGGTTTGTGCGAATACGCAACGCATTGTACAATAGAAAAACTACTCGGGTCCAAGAAGAACTTGCGAACTCTGGCCATGAAAACTGGAGTCCACTTCTCTTCCCAGATTGGCTTCTCCTGGAGATAGACACTGATATTATGATTCGACCGGAGCAGATTGACGTTGCGCATGCGATTATTGCGCCACAATCGCAAGAAAACATGGTGTTGCAGTTGAATATGGGTAAAGGTGAGTCCAATATAGAGCAGTGATTGAGAATATAACTAATGAATATCAAAAGGAAAAACCTCCTGTATTGTCCCCATGGCAATGGCTATTCTTGGAGATGGAAAGCAACTCTCACGCCTTATTGTGCCAAAGCCATTGCTCCTGCCGACGGCACAGATGATTCAATCGCGACTTGGAGGCTTAGTCGGTAGAGAGATACGACATCTTCCCTTTTCCCGCCGTACCAAACTCAATCCAGGAACACTTGAACTCTATGCGGACCTCCACCACGAAATTCTTCACTGTCGCGGCGTCGTCTTGAATGCGCCCGAGCATGTTCTATCCTACAAACTCAGCGGTCTTCAACATCTTGCAGACTCCAAGTTGGGGATCGCACAAGAGATGATCGACTTCCAGGCATGGCTGAATTCGAATTGCCGAGACGTTTTGGATGAGTCGGATGTTTCTTTGGCGGTGAAGAACCAACTGATCTACCCCAGCGGTCAGCAAATGGCTGTCGATGGACATCCGCACCGTTGGCAGGTAGTACAATTACTTCTGTCACTGGTGAAGGATCATCTTCCGGAACTTCGACGCAAATTCCCACGCAGCATTGAGGTCATTGAGCGAGTTCACGGATACCCAATGATTCACATTCTCAATTCGGACGTGGAGGAGGATTTGCATGAGCGCATCGTGGATGAGATTTGCACCGGGAGAACGCGGTTCCTGCGGTTCGCAGACTCCAGCGTACCTAGTCATTCTGCAGAGACCCGCAAGGTTCTCTTGGACACGGACTTTAACAAGCGGTCATTCAGACGTGCGGTGGCCTTGTTTATCGACAAGAATGTAGCTTCCAAAATGCTGCTTCTTGTCCGAGGTCTGCTCCAACACCGAATCCTTCTTCTCTGCCTAACCAAGCGCTGGAATGTACAGTATGGATTACACCCAGGCAGAGATCCAATTGCAGTTCCCTTTGAAGCAAAGGGCGTGCCGTCTGAACAAGCCGAATTTGGCCACCCCGATGCCGCGATCTTGTTCACTTGTCTAGCTTTCTACTACGCTGGCATCAATCAAGCGCAATTCAACCAGGCACTTCTCCATGTCCTGGCATCTCATGATCCTGCTTCTGAGTATGATAGATGGACGAGCAGTTGCGATACACTTCCAGAGGCTCTGTGTCATTGGAACGTCATCAATGTCGACGACAAAGGTCAAGTCGAAGAACTTTGGAAGCATCTTCGAACGAGCAAGAGCGTGCTTGATCATTATATGAACCACTTCGTCTTCCCTGCACATGCAAAACAGTTCAGTATTAAGCTTCAGGCTTCAGGATGGGACCTACCTTTGTTTTCGAAGAAGGGACCTCACGGAAAGGTAGCTGCAACTGCAAAGACGACTGGGTTCAGCGGCACCAATGATAACAAAATGATGTTGCCTCTCACCATCCGACAAGGCGATCTCCCGAGCCTGCACCGGACGAATGCAGAGGTTCTCACCTACTTACTACAAGAACGCAATCGAGAGTACCACATCGCAGCTCGAGCAGGCAGGCGTTGCTCAGAAACGGAGTTCCTTAAACAACTCAAGGAGAAGAACATCCGTATTCTCATCGATGCTGGCGCCTATATTCTTGAAATGGGTAATGAAGCTTTGGTCAAGGCATGGATGGACATCGATTCTCGTCCACAAGCAGCTGTGTTCTTTGGTTCCGACAACCGAGCCTGGGTTCGGTATCGTGGAATGAAAGCGCCGGTACCCTTGCTCGCCACCCCGTTTGTTGATCGTCTGGACAAATGCCTCGTCTATCTTGATGAAGCGCATACGCGTGGTATCGATTTGAAGCTGCCCAAGAACGCCCGTGGCGCGCTAACACTTGCTCCTGGTCAAACCAAGGATCACACAGTTCAAGGTAAGCATGCACCCACGGCACACCTGAACATCATTCTAATAGCATATTTAGCTGCTATGCGTCTCCGACAACTTGCAACGACTCAGAGCCTCTGCTTCTTTGCATTTCCCGAAACCCATCAGTCGATCCTTGATGTTTGCAAACTCAACCAGAACGACCCCATCAACTCATCTCAAGTGGTGCACTGGCTTCTGGAGCAAACATGCCGGGCGAACGAACAGCTCCAAAATCTCTACATCTCGCAGGGCATCGACTTCTGCAATCGTACAAATGCAGAGTGGGACAACGCGGCCTTCCTTAGCGATGTATCTGGAAGAGCGGCCTATGTGAAGGTCCTCCAACATCCCGAGCAGCAGACACTAGAGCAGTTGTACGGAGGCTTCGTGGTCAATACCGAGCGTCTCTACTCTCCTAAGACGGCGTTTTCACAAATCCAAACCTTCATGGACGAGCTTGGCAATCGTCGTCGCGCCACTGCTAGCAACCCCATGACTTTTCAATCGTCTGCACTAGAAGAAGTAGAGCAAGAGCGCGAAGTTGAATTCCAGGTCGAGGAGGTTCGGGAGGTAGAACGACCAGTGCACTACAAATCCCTCTTGTTTCCTGGCCTTCACTCTGCCATCTCCGATTTTGTTCGCACGGGGATTCTGACAGGAGGAGTGGGATATGAGCATGTATTTGCTGCCGTGTCGCGAACGTCCCTGGGCCAGAAGTTCAGCATCCAGGGTACAGACTCACAGTTGTTTGTATCGGCAGAGTTCATGAGGACTATTGAGCCGGCTAAGCATGGCTTGATTGACAACTTTCTTGTAAGTCCAACTTTTAACCATTGCCACCAGTGCGGCTACTAACTATATCTTTAGCGTCCCGTGGAGTGGATCCTCTACAGTCCAGCCACATCCACAGCACTCATCGTCATTGCTGAAGAAGCGGAAATCTTGATCTCGTTGCTTCGCGCCAAGACACCCTTCACCAAAGTCCACCTTCTCACATACTCAGCGCCTGTCACAAAGAAAATGCTTCATTTCAGTGGCTTGAAGTACTACGCTCTGCCTGCACTCCCGCGTGGCCATGTCATTCCACACTCCCTCACCATAGAGCTTGGAATCTTCGCGGGGCGGTTGTATATGGGGTTTCGAGAGTGTGCGCCCCTGAAGGAGTACATCGAGCAGGCTGGGGATGCCAAGCCATCAAATGTGCCAACCGCACATATGATTAACTTCCTTCTTGAGTGGCTCCCTCTCCGCCGGAAAGGCCAAGATGTCATGCATACACCCATTGGTTACATGTGCCAGGGCCGTCCTCTAGACAGCGGACATTCCTTCTTCGCAAGCCATGGTGTTGTTAGCAATGGCGTTGTCAAGTCCTACCACATAATCGAGCTGGCCGAAGGCACAGATGAGGAGGAGAGTGGAGATGACGAGGAGAATGGCGGTGAGGAGGAATATGGGGATGACGATGAGAATGGGGATGAGGAGGGGCATTAGGATAGTTGTGATGAGGGCGAGTTGGTGTAAAGCATATAGAGATGAACGCAGTATAGGGCTGGCGTACAAGCGATGGTAGGAAGGTAAGATTAATATGTAAGTCGGCTATGTATCCAGTAGAACAGTGCCCGGAAATAATAATTGTCACACACGGAACTGTTGAGGCGGGAGCGAGATAGCCTTTTGCCCATCAAGGCGCTTTGTGCTACTCGAAGCCCTATCCCCCAGCAGTGGTAATCTTTGGGGTTGGAAAAGAAACGGATAATAAAATTCTCATTTGCATGGCTCCTTAAATTTCCTCCAGTAGGTAGGTAATTACTTGTCGCGACCGTATCGTTCTTGGCTGTGTTTTCCGAAGACCCTTGTCAAGCCAAAGCAGGGTATACCTGATCAGGTAAGTACGGCAATCTGAGGACTAGTATCGAGCTGTTGCCGTAGTATGTATCCTGTTGGTGTATCTAGATTACTCAATCAATCCAGTTTCACCCCCCATATTATCGATCAATCACTGCTGTGACATTATCGCAATCAACGTGCTCCTCGAACACGCAGGCCTAGTCTCACTAGGGCTTTGGTTTATGCAATCACATTCTGTCGACGAACTGAGCACTCAGGCTAGCCGTGCAATAGGATCCCTAGCAGTAGTTCTCGACGAGTCGTACGCGTAGGAAGATCGTTCGGTTTGACCTAATATTATGCCGCCGTCTCCGGTCGAAAGTTAGAGATCTGAGTGTAATGTGACAACGAGCTCGGGCTTCACATTGCTGCGATAAAGAAGCAGACGATCGGATAGGGAGGCTGTATTTCAGCTACACTAAGATGGGGAAGAAGAGGGTGGGCGTCCTGTTAAGCTCAGCCTCGCGCTATGTAACATGCAATGTGACCTGCGTCAAAGCATACTGTGTAGGGCCGTCACACACAATGGGTGGACAGCAGAGAAATGCAGATATTCGCACTTTAAACCCCCCTCGATGGGGTGTTTTTCTCTTTCTCTTCCCTCTTCCTCACCTTTCTCGACCTCACCCTGACTCGGAGTTTCGGTTAGTAGCTCAACATCATGAACATCAAACCTTCAAACAATTAGTTCAACTACCTGTGCAGGGTGTTACAGCGGGCTGCACACCCAAACATAGCTTGCGTTAACCTAATTCCGCCTGGAAAATTGTTCAGATTTGTATGCTCTACAATATAAGAAAGTGCAGCCTCTGAGCAAACCTGAGCCGTTAAGCACTAGGAGACATGTGGGCTTGCGTCGATGTCAAGGCGGTAACCAGGGTGCATTTAGAGGGTGCGCCGAATATCCCTCGCCTTGATTAAAAACTACTCATGACTAACTATTAATCTGTATAAGAGACCTGACAATGTTGATTTGACCCCATCCAGTTGAAAAATACCGAGAATGACTACCCTTCAGTATCCCCCCTTTGCTTGCCAAAACTGTGTTAGGCTCGCACTATTATGTGACTACCCCCGAGTGTACTGTGCAGGGCCATCACAAGATAGCTTGCTTAATCAATCAATCAACATGCGCATCCCAGAATCACGCATCGTCCGCCGCTCCCTCTCCTCTCTTCTTCCTACCATTACTCTCCAGCAACTTCAACTAGCAAGCCCACCTAGAAGTGTATCCACCACACCATGTACTTCTTCCTTTCTCTCCTTTTCATTACCCTCAGGCGACTTTAAGTCATTTGTGTTCAACACTAACCCCAACGCAAGGACGCCAGATACCGTCACAAGCAGAGATATTCCCAACCACGCAAACACGCGCGCAAGGCTAACATCAGCAACGAGTCTTGCACTTGCCGGAAAGGCGTCGTAATGCGTCTGATTGTCATCAAAGCTATAATGTAGCATATCCCACGCGCCTAGGAACCCTTGGCGGACGATGCCATTAACGTAGTTATCAATGTTGTGGTAAGTCGGCAGCTGTGACACGTTCGAGATGGAAATCATTGCTAGGAGGTCGGGGAGCAGCCAAATAGCCTCCTGCACCCATGAGTCGGCCTCGAATACAACATCTTGGATCGGCGTCGCATCCTCCACGACACGAGAGTTGATGTACGTGGCGCGGCTGCTTTTCGTCACACCTGCAGTGAAGTCGATCTTGCCGAGCAGAAAGCAGTTGTTACTGCGCGCGGTTTCTATGAGGTAGGGGGGCAAGGCGCCTATGTCGCCGAATATGGTGTTGGGAAGCTTAGAACAGGGTGGGCCTGAGTTTTCGCGCCGGGCGAGCATGAGACTCACTGTCATGGTGCCAGAGAATTTGTTGGCCGGTGGTGGCTTATCATGACTATCTGGGGGTTCTCGCAGATTCTCCGTGTCGTAGACAGTTGTTACGCCTCCAGTAAAGTAATCATAAGGGTTGTCGCCGATCAGAGTCAGCGAACTACCGCTGATAGACCACTCGTCTCCCACCACCTCGTTCTCATCGCGGTACCAGCGAATGCTTTTGATATTGATGCATGGAAGAGTTGCGTTGACTAGAGTGGAGTTCTGAGGTAATCCGTCGTTATTTACAACATGGCGGCATCCGTTCCCCACCAGTGACTTGCCTTGTGCGTCTACTGCGGATGTGTCCGCCCAAGCCAAGTTGGCATACCCTGCTGCTACCTTGAGTTTCAGCTTTTTGTCGAAGAGCTCTGGGTCGTCGTACAAAGGCCAAAGGCTAAAGTTTGCCGTCTGGGCAACCGAACTTGTGTTGACGGCCTCCTTAGAAACATGAAAGGCCGTGTTCCAGTTGACCGAACCTGTCAGAATAGGGCCTGTGAATTGCTGAATAAAGACGGTGATGACCGTGACTGATATTATCCAACCACGGAAATCTCTCAGTATATATTTCAGATTCCGGAGCCCAGGTGGTAAACGCCAGCGAATCATTCTCGACACTGCGATAGAAGGGGCGCTCTTGCGGGTTAAAATATGTCGGCCAAATGCCCACAGGACGATAGTAGACCATGTGCCGGCGCTGATCTTGACGATTACTAGAGCCACGGAGACCAGTGTTGTTATGTCGCCAACTCGAAGGAGCACCTTGCCCTCGACACGGTGTGGGCTAGACTGATCTCCTGCTTCATACCCGTCTAGGCCAAGTGCAATGGACAATGCAAGTGTGATGCAACACGCTCCATGGATAAACAGGATGATCCACGCTTTTGCAGTTGCCGGGAGTCTTCGTTTGCGCTCTGGAGTGCTGCTAGTTGGTTCCGCATCGATGTCTGTCTCGGTTGCTGGTAACTGTGTCTTGGACACATTATGGGGCTTTTTTTCGGCGTCCATATTGTAGAAAGAAATGTCGGAAGTGGACAGCTAACTCTCCAATACTAGGTGCTGCTGTGAATTTAGCTAAGTTGGGTCTCAGGCTGCATATTTATCCTACGGCCTGCTACTTGGGTGCCCGACGACCACCTCCATTATCATCAGCTAACTACGACAATCTTCGCTGTTCCTTCAGGTCTTTTACCTAAAAATAGTAAGGGCCGGGTCAGACAAAGGTGGACTCGGTGACCATTTAGAAACACGGCTTCATATAATTGGGAGCCAGCTGGCGAGCTGTCAAACACGCATCCGGTATTGTGGCGTTCACTTATAGCTGTATGGCTTCGGGGAAGCAGCTCACCTTCACAACCACGGCTACTCTCCAGGCCGCATTTTGTTCACTGCATGAAGTAGACAACGCCCTGCTTTAAAGGTGGCGCCTGACTAAACCGACGCATTCGGTAAATGTAGTTGGCCGTGTACGATAGATTTGCCGAACATAAAGGTAAACTGACCAAGCCTATGTAGCCTTGTCAGCGTCGTGTTATACCGCTTCCCCCAGTGCACATACTCTAGCCAGACAAGCAGAGGTTCTACGTCGCGACTTACCTTTGCTTTTTTGCTGTATACGTAATGCAGCTATTCTGGAGAATCGCATGAAGAAGGTGTGCGCATATTTGCCCTCCTTCATAGCTAATGATATCTTAACTCTTGGATATAGGACGCCGAATGCGGGTGGCTTACAGGATAAGCCAGCTGAGCAAGCCATGCATACAGCCTTGCCAGGCGCTCAGACGAAAACTTTCAGTTCACCTCAGGCAGGCTATGACAGAGCCGGACCTCAGTCTTGGTTGGCATATATTACAATATCTGATTCCGGCTCAAATTGCCTTATACTGCCTTCATACCCTTGACGTCCACTAATCAGCAGCAAACATGGGAGATTACTCTGACATAGTAAACTGGCTGCTATGTGGTAGCACAACGGTCTGGGCGTAGCTGTTGCTTCAGCTCACTGCTGAAGTAACGTGCATCTGTCCGGATTCATCGATGCGGTGGTAATGGAGCAACATTTGCCGATATGCAAACCAGACCGTGTCTTGTCTGTGCTAGGGGGAGGAGCGCCATTTCTTTTTCAATCAAAAGTTATCGGAGAATACCCTGGCCATGTGTGGATCGTTCCCGTCTTGGTCATAGAGGGAATGTCTCCAAGTTTGCCGGGCTTGTCACGACCCAACTTCAAGTGGAGACATGCGGCTCTTAGTCCCATGATTTAAACCGCACCCACATATCTTCCTTGGTCTACCAAGGACAGCCGCTTCTAGAAAATGGAGTCTCGAAGCGGCCATTGTCAATCAGCACGTTGAAAGGACTGCCGTGGCTTCTTGGGCGCCACCTGATTTCGATTTTGACAAATTAGAACGAGAGTGGGAAACGCCAGTGTGGAGCCTGCCTGGTGGTGTGATACCTCCAAGTCGCAGTCTACAGGACTCCAACGTCCAAACAAGATATAGGGGTCTCAGGGCAGTTCGGATACTTTACAAGTGACAGGGTTTGTTATGGCCCGCGACAAGGCTACACAACAAGGAGGCGCCACCTGCAGGGTTCAAGCGGTGCTCGCCCGAGGGTAGCTGTTGCTCTAATCGTCCTCCCAGAAAGGATAGGTCAGCCCATCTGCAGCCTGTAACTTCCCGTAGTTCCAGGCGGAGCTCATCCCATCGCGGGCATTTGAAGAGGAAGTGGCGCACAGTTTCTGGGCTCTGTTTTTCACACCCGCATAGATCCGATTCCGCAGCACCAGGTTTTGCAAGGTAGCTTTTGAATCGACTCTTTCTAGTACTTAGCTGGCACAGGATCGCTGCTTTCTTATATGTGAGGGCGTTGTACATAGTTTTCGTGTGCTGTCCGGGCAGTGCCTTGTCTGGGGGTACCGGTTTATCCGGCTTCGTCCTTGGTAGGAGGGCGTGAACCCTCTTCAGCGCTGACGGTGCTGTGAGTCCGGGTTTTGGCGACAGGTCTTCACTTGTTGCTTCCTTCGCCAGGCCATCTGCTTCCTGTAATTTCCGCGTGCGCGGGGGTCCATTGAACACGGACATGCGGTCCTCCCTGTCCTCTTGCTTCTAGTGCAGTTGTTCACGACTAACCGAATAACGGCTTTTCCACTTTGGCGAGAAGGTCTGTCTACTTCTCTAACCGCTGTCTGGCTGTCGCTTACCATCAGATATGTGAGATCTCTGGCCCGATTGCTGAATCGGGCAATCGTGTGGGAAGATTAGATGGCTGAGATGAGTTCGAGTGCGGCTTGGATAGCTATGAGCTCGACATGGTTCGCAGTGTATCCGGCGTTTTGTCCGACCCTAGTAGTCTCTCCATGCTGCGAAATTATCTTGCCCAGTTCTCTGACCGAGTGGTGGACTCCGACTCCCGCGTTGCTCCCTCGATATGAGCCGTCTACAAAGACTTTGAACTCCTCAGATATTTGCCTCTGACCTTTATTTCCATAGAGGTATGCAAAAAAGCTCAATTCTCTCCCTTTCAGTGAGATTAACCGACTCCAGTTGCGCTGCCATTCTCTGGAGCGGTGAAGGGAAGCGCTTGTTATTTGTGTCTATGCCCCTACGTATCCCCCACCACAGATAATTCGTCAGGAGGGTGTGGCACTTGACCTAGAAGTTGTATTTCTGTCTACATAAGCGAGCCTCAAGTGGTTCGATACCCGCTTCCATTTCGGCCCTGCTCAGCCCCACGATGTGGAAGGCTCCTACTATCGCTTGCGTCCCAATCCGCTGTATTTGATTTAGCATCCTAGTTGTGCGACTTGTCAGACATGTGGACCATATCGGGGACAAGTAGTCGACCGTGGGCGTCACCGTCGTGGTGAAGAGTTGCCCAGCTACTCTCACGGTCATCCCTTTGATGCGCTTCAGGGCTAATGCTGCTCTCACTCCTCTCTTGGTGGCTCTGGTCGCATGTTGGTGAAACCAAAGTTTCTGATCGAATATTTTTGGAGATAGGCATGTGTGACGAAGTTCATTGATATTGTCGTGAGGAAGCAGGATAGCCCTGCGACCTCGATATTATCCACATACTCGCTTAGCAGGCCGACTAACCTAATGAGGCTGTACCCGTGAAGTGCCAAGCCTGCAGGCGTTGAGTCTATGTACATGATTGGTGGCTGATGGCCACTGACACGCAGCTTCCAACTCTCATCTCCTCAAAGGGTCCCATCCATGTCTTCACAATCCGGGTGGGGACACCTCCCTTCGAGCAGTTCGATGCCGAGCTTCTGGCCTCCCTTGTCCTCTCTTGCAACATCATAGTCTCCGCGTCAGCAGGATTCAATGCGTTTGATGTAGAGTGGATGGCTGAGGAAGGAATCACGTTTTGTAACTCAGTTGATGCGGAACGGAGCGAGAGGGCAGGGACATAGAAGAGCGCAAAGGGGTTGGTACCGGCGAAGGACCCCGCTGGCTTGACATTAGGGATAGTAGGGCTTGGGGCCATTGGGAAGGTCAGTCATTTTGCCTCTACAGCGATCCGATGTCTATTCTAACCACCCATAATAGTATATCGCAAGGAAAGCAACAGTGTTCAATCTGGAGATCAAATACCACAACCACACACGATTCCTAGTTGCCGAAGAAAAACAGTATAACACCACATAATGTTCTTCCACAGACGACCTCCTCTCTTCGTCTGATGTCGTTTCGATAAACTACCCGCTCAACACGGCAACTACGAACCTCAGTTTCACTGATAAATTCGCCGCTATGAGAGACGGCACGTTCCTCATAAATACGGCTCGGGGAGCTGTTCTCGACGAAGAGGCACTGGAGGTGGCTCGCTCATCGGAAAAGACTGCGAGAGCCGGGTTGGATGTGTTATGTAATGAGCGAAGCGTCGATCGGTGGTTCTTTGATAGGGATGATGTGATTATACAACCAAATTTGGGCGGACTGGCGGATGTGGCGTTTTGCAAAGCGGAGATGGGGTGCTTCGAAATTATCAGAGCCTTCTTTGAGACTGGGAAAGCCAATAGTGTAGTAAATCTTAGGCAGTTGAAGAGATGAAGTTTTGCTGGAGGGAAATAATTTGGTTATACTTTTGTAATGCTGGTACTACCTTCGATTGATATGTCTTTTCCAAATATTACTTGCATATGCCGGTTGAGGAACAAAGTCACCAAAGCTCTTTTGCACTATTGTGTATGGTAACTTAAGATTTTTAATAGTTGTCCCTGTTGTGAATGTACGCAATCTTCAATAATCAATCAGATGCATGTATAACCAACTCAATGTCACACTATGGCATTTGCACAGTGTGGAAATAAGAGCATTCGTTAGGAAACAATATTCCTTAAAGGCTAAGATCATAACACATCCATCATAACTTCGGTCCACCCCTGATGGAACCCTAGTCTCTTTCTTGCGTCAATTTGACATTTTGTAATGCTCTCGTTCCTTCGCTTCCTTCCGTCGGCATGTTGAAAGGCTTATCGCCTCCTAACGCACTGCACTTCTATGCCTTCACAACTGGCTAGTCTTCACCCACTCCCTCGAGTAAATCCACGATCCAGTTAACAATGTCTGGCAGAGATTGGAACGCATGCCTACTCCCACTGATCGCGACAAAGACACCCTCTTGTCCCGGCACATGGTCAATTACGAAGTGGTTGTCGAATGAATCTGTGTACTAATATACCCGTGTCAGCTCGACATTGATACCTCCCTCCGCGAGCTCGGGCATGTATTCTGGAACAAAAGATCGTATGACTTTCACCGATTGTTCGGAGATCTGAGTAAGTCTCTGGTTTTCCGTCCACCGCGTCGCTGGCACGCTCCTCTCTTTCCCGTCGGCTTGAAGCTGTGGATTGGTGTACTTTGTACTCCGGTACCCAACCTTCATATGGCTATTTGGGTCCTGAGGAAACACGTAAAGCCCGCCTTCTCGCACTTTCCAAATCTACGTTAGAAATGCCTCAGGAGCAGAACGCTAGAATAGGGGGGAGTGGGTAGGGATCTTGTATAGCACGACAGACCGCGCCGTTGTTTCGCAGAGGTTGTCCAGTGAGAGGGGAAGAGAGGGGTTCCATCCACTGGATGTCATGATGGTAAGGGCTGCATGGTGGAACTTTCCGTCCTTGGTTTTGATGCCGGTTGTTTTTCCCTGGGGATCGCAGATGAACGATGCAAATGCGCCGGCGGTTCGGTTGAGGATGAACCTCGCCCCGTATGAACGCGCCCGGTGCAATGCATAGCAACACGCTTTATCTGCAACTGCTACGCCACCTGTCGAGCCGAGCACGCTTAGGTAATTATTTCCTCTCTTCTTGCGATGGAATGGATCCAGTGCGAAGTCTTGACCCCGGGCTCGCCGATCGCTGCGTGTTGTGCGTTGGTCGTGATGAGCTTTGAGTCTTTGTGTCCGCATTCCTCCATAGTCTTGATAGTAGCAAGTTCGAAGTCTGGAAGGACATCGCCGCCGGTCATTGAGAGGCTTCCGCAGTTGTAGAAAACTTTGTCATCCTTAATCATGCCAAGTGGGAGATCTTTTTCAGCGGCCAAATCCGCATTTCATGGCTTCCAGGCCTCAATTGCATCGAAGGCGAGCTCTTGGTACTTCACCTGGTTATCGTAGGCAGAGCGGATGATCTTGCTCATGTCTATAAATTATTAGATAAGCTTCAATCTTGAGATAGAGACAGTATTGAGTACCTGCTGATGCTACGTCACAGCCATTAAGGTAAGAGTACAAGGTCGTGTCATAAGGCTATTTGTCAAAAACCGTTACATGTTTGTACCTTCTCCGAGCGAGATGGAGCGTAGTGCTGAGCCCAAAGATCCCAGCCCCCACAATGTTGATGGGTGCATCCATAGAAAAACGGGACATTTTCCCAGTGCCGTAGGATGGAGATTGTGGACACACGCCAAAATTGAGGACAATCGGAAATGTGCCATAGATGGCAATTACTGGAGAGGCCCGCAATATCGATGTAATGGCTCATGGTAGCCTCACGTGATTCTCACATCTATGCCTCTGCAAGATTCACAGGAAACACACATGGAGCCGCGATACCGTAGATAACAATTTTAAGATGTCCCGGTGGAGATGACGGATCCAATTCTGACAGGGAAATCTGAGTCAGCCCTTTCACAGATAGCCCGTGCACGCTATCACCCAACCAATCGGTGAACAGCTTTCCAAGCAGAATGCCGTGTCAACACCATGGGCATCTCCAAGCCAAGGTGTATATACATGGCGTCACGAAGGACTGGGAGGATTTCGCATTATTGACGTCTCAAATCCTGCTTTCATTTAGCAAACTCACAATCAATCAGCAAAATGGGTGTGTTCTTTGATTCAACACTGGCAAAATATGTCACGGCAATCAAGAACTCCCCACGAGAGATGATCTTTAATTAAGACTTCTTGTGTCTGTAGCGCTGTATGCCATGGCTGGTATACCAATCAGCGAGTTTGGACTTCCCCTGGTCTGATAAGGAACCACACTGACAACATGCACAGCATGGGACCAAGGCTCCTCATCAATTGTGCCCTCTCTCCCTGGATTTCAAAAGTCTTTTGGCATCACGTCCGGTTCCAATCCTTCACAGATCTTCAACTTCATCTCATTCGTTTATCTCACGGCGGGAGTCGGGTCCGGCCTTTCCTTGTTCATCAACGACCGTATTGGGAGTCTTCGCCTCTACATGTGTATTTGGATCATCGGACAACTCATCGCAACCTTCTCTGACGGCCATCTCGACGCCCTGTACACCGCTCGCTTTATAGCTAGTTTTGGAATCGGCCCTCCCACCGTTACGGGACCAACGTCCATTGTCGAGATTGCACCGCATGAGATCCCTGGACTGCTAGCAACATAGTTCAGTGTTATTATGTTTCTCAGTCTCACTGTTAGCTGTTTCGTCGTCTACGCCTGCTTTTTGCACATCGTGGCCAGCACGCTGCAGTACTAGATCGTGTGGTTCGTGCCATGTATCGTGATTGCGGTCACCATTGTTCTGAACTTCTCCGCGCTATCCGAGAGCCCGCGATGGCTGATGCTTGTTGGCCATGAGGAGGAGGCCCTGCAAACGCTTACTGGGCTTAAATGCCTACCATCCGACGACCCAGAGTCGCGGGTGAAATTGCCGATATCAGGATCCAAATTCAGAAAGAGCATGCCAAATACGGTGGCGGCGGGTTTGGGTCGGTCGTCAAGGAAACCTTCCTCGTAAGGGCGAATCTCCGTCGTGTGATTCAAGCATGTCTCTCGTACGCCCTTGCGCAGCTTTCCGGCGCGAACTCAGTGACCAGCTACCTAGTTCCCACCCTGACTTTAGTGGGTGTTGGTGGCAGAACCGATCGGAACATGTTCTTGGTCGACATGTATTCCATGACCAAATTTTTCTACACACTTATGGTATCGTTCTTCTTCATCGACGCCCTGGGAAGACTTAAATCCCTCTACTTAGGCGTAACGGTTCAAATGATATCGTACATCTACATTGGCGTATATCTCAAGGACCGACAAGCTGGGACAGTATCATCTGGAGCTTCGGAGGGGGCCATTTCCGCGATCTACATCCACAGTTTTGGCTATGTGGTCGGTATATTGGAAAGTACATAGAACTCGATGCGATCAAGGCTGACATTCACTCTCGGCCTCTTGGTTCTCCCCTACATCTTCAGTGCTCGGCTCTGGCCTAATAATATCTGCTCATTCGGCAGTGCGCTGACGCAGTCTTTCCACTGGCTTTTCTACTTCGGCGTTAACAAAGGCACGCCTGATATGTTATCTGGCATGGAAAATTGGGTTTCATTTCTCTTCTTTGCGGGCTATTGCTTGATCTCGCTTATCTATGTATTCGTCGCAGTGCCCAAAACTACTGGATTGAGTCTCGAACACATCGATCAGCTGTTTGAAGGGCCATTCTGGCAGATGCAAAAGAAGATGAAGATGGTGAAAGAGAGGGTTGCTGTCATTGAAAGTATAGACTAGGAGAGCGTGCACATTGAGGAGGAGTTTGCGAAAGGGGCGAAGGGCGCAGAGGTTGGGGCCGGTAACGTTTGAACAATGGTTCATACGCGGTTGATTCGTTCGAATAATATGAGTATAAGCATTGCTCCTTGGAAGAGTCTCTTGGTTCCGCGATACCCGCTCCTTTTTTTCCCTCTTCCATTGACACAGCTAAAATCACTGCCCAAGGAAGAGGAAGAATGATCTGAAAATTTCCCCTCTTCCTGAAACATATCCAGCACATGTCTCTAATAGCGGCACCAATGACAAGAAGCATTGGGAAGGTAAAAGACGGGGAACTGACAACACACCAGGTCCCTGCCACACCAGTAAGACTATTATCGCCGCGGACTTGCCAAGTGCGCAGACATTCGAAGCCCCGTGGAACACTTGGCAATGCAGAGGATTTAGAGAGGCACGGGTATCTCCGTTTATCCTGTGCCCCCTTGCCGTATTCAAAACACTCCCAATCAATTATGTAAAATCTGATCCAGACTTGGAGAGAGGAGACTTTCTCCTTTTTTAAATGATTTCTACTCTGTACATCTTTCCGCAATTCAACGGGTGGTCTATTGGAGCAGGTAATGTGCTGTAGTAGTTGCAATTTTCGAATAATTTCATCTGAGTTGGTAACATGCAGTGCACAAGAATGCGCCCCCAATTGGGCATCCAGCGAGTGCGCCCGAAGCGCCACTCAGACTGCGCAGTGTCAAGACAGGAATAGGGCTGGTGCGGCGGGTAAAAACTCGCTTAAACGACTGGGTTAGGGAAATGGGTCCATTATGCTCACTATTTACGAGTACGAACCAGTCAGATGTCAGACCACGAGGTTCTGAGGATGCAGAGAAAAGATACATACTCGGAACTCCTATACATAGCCCAGTCATGAAGAATGAAACACACCGTGAAGGTTGGAACCGCCCATACGAAGGGATAGCAATATCGCTTTACGAGAGTCGAGAAATTGCACTGAACAGCGAGCTAAGACAGCGATAAACCTTAAAAAGAGCAGAGAAGGAGCGCAAATCCGCAAGGACTGTTCTCACTTCCATAGAAGGCCTAGGACGCACACTTTGACTTCCTCTATTCCCCCAGACTCACTCCGCACACAGTCATTCCTTGTCAGCTCTCCTCGTTTACATAGGTAGTCCTAAAGGATCACGCCGCACGGATAAACGCCTCCTCCTTGCCCCAAGCCATCCGTCGAGACCGCACAGCTCACGCCTCCGCAGTCAATGCGTTCATACTTAGCCACAGCAAGACGTCTAGAATGAACATATAATCTCTCCACGACCTCCTCCAAGGAAAAGATCATCAACCAACCTTCACTTCAAATTTATTCTTCTTTCCTCCTGTTCTTTTCCCAGTCTAAACAACCAATTATCGCCTTTCTCCACTCAAATCATATAACATGCACGCCCATCACATGAACACCGTCCTTCTCCTCGCCTCTACATTTTCCAGTACTTTTGCTCATATACATCCAAAGCGCGATGATCCGCCGTTAAAGAAAGCAGTGATTGATCCTGTTTTTTACTGGGACACGTAAGTACTTGAATGACACATCAGAGACCATAACTGATCATATCGCGTTTATTAGAATGATTCCTTCGTTCCGGCAGCTGACTTCATCTCCACATACTATCGAGCTATGGGAAAACAACAGCATGCCCATCGACTGCAGGCAAATGATGGCCGGCTCAACTATCAACGGGAAGGAACTGACTTCGGAAGACATGGAGGTGTTCAGTGTCACGTACGAAGACTGCGATTCGGGACCTTGGCACTTTTGTCGACACCCGTCTGCCTTCGGAACTAAGGAAGTAATGGCCGAACAGCTGGGCAGACTCCCCCCTATTCTCCGAACTTATATTCATTATACATTATCTTGGGGAGGTGATGGTGTGAAGATGGGTCCCAGTGGTCTCGAGGAGGGCCGAGCCTTCTATACACCCGGCACAGGCGATATTGCGATGAGCGGCGACTCGATCAACGATACTTGGGTCTGGATCCATGAAGCTGCCCATGCTTATGACGATGGCTTTTCTAATGCCTTGGAGGACGACCGGTTCACCGACGGAAAGAATTGGACGGATGCATTCAATGCAGACGAGGCTGTGATCACTGAGTATGCGCTTTCCGACCAACAAGAGGTGAGTTCCACGCCGTGGGTTGTGCCCACTACTTCAACCCTGTTCTTCTTTGTACCAAATCTAACAAACATCCAGAATTTTGCCGATACAATGATGGCTGTATTCTTCGACCTCAATTTCGAGGGGGGCATTGAGGGCATCACTGACTCATTACCACAATGGATCAACATGTACAATCTGATCATCGAGGCAATGGGTAACGACTTAACCCTGGGCGGTACTTGCGGAGCTATAACTCGATACCCAGACTCGGAACTCATCGACAAAACGGATCCTGAGGCAACTGCTGAGCCTGCTCGTCCTCCCACAGGCATTATTGAAGACGCGCATCCAGTGGTGAATAACACGACACCCTCGTCTCTTCCGGCACTGAAGACGGCATCAGGGACGACAACCCCAACCTCAGGCTCTACGAGCACGACGTCTCCATCTACTACGCCGACGGGTGCTGCGGCTGGCGGTGCGAACCTGGGTCTCCTAGGTGTTGTGGTCCCTGCACTGATGTTTGGAACGGCGTTGTTGTAAATGCATAGTATACCCAAAGAGTTTGGAAGACTGGTGCTATTATAGAAGTTTAGTAAAGGAGATAGAATGAGACTTTTTCTTCCAGAACGTTACCAGATGGAACAATTTGAAGAAATGCAACCGAACTATTCCCTAACATTCCCCCTCCATCATGATTTCTTGAGTGTTTTTGAGCTCGATACATGTATTCAGAAATATATATTTGGAAACTCCTGCTAAGTCCCGATTGGTCGGTCATGGGTAAATGCTAGTACTGGCGTTATGGCGAAGAGTTCTTCATTCCAATGTTCATCATCTCGCAAGAGACAGGTCAAGTTATTTCATCTCAGAATCAGGCCTTCAGCAACACAAATGTTACATCTGAGCAGGGCAGATCCGACTAAGTAGATTATATCGGACTAAGCATGGTAGATCTAGCGTTTGCCAAGAACGATCAGTATCGATATCAAGAAATTCGTCTATGTTGAGTGGTACCTTAGTGGGCAGTATTGAATCAATAAACCAACCCAGTATCTCTCCCCACCTCCATAGCTATCCAGCACCACTGCCGTGACAGCCTTTTCATATCCACGGCCTTCGCCGACTATCCCATCCCTTAAATGTGATCTTGGTGCCAGTCTTGCGTCACGTGCGATCACGTTCTAAGTTCTAGCTTCCCAAATTGGCATAGCGGGGTTGACGACATGGAAAGGTTTTCGAGCACGACATCAAAACCATTGACAATCTTAGCACATTCCAACCGCATGAGGCTTTCTCTTGTGTAATAATGTCGCCTAGCTTCGCATATGGTCGGAAGAAGGCTGGTGGGTTTCCTATGTGACCATGGTGTCCAGTGCTGGAACGCGCCATTTACGATGCAGATGGTGTGGTGGGAGCTTACGGAGGCAAATTGGTCGGAGGTATATAATGTGGGTTTCGGTGGAAAATATGTAGCAAGACGTCCTGCGTAACTGCATACTCTTAGAATGACGAACGCTGTACTGGACTACAACGCGGCAAACCCCTCGCAGGGCTCCAACGATGATGCCAAGGGTGGCCTCCCCGATGTTGACAGCGAGAATGGTACGCACATTGTAATCGTGGTGTCCAAGTCCTTGTACTTACTATTTTCCCAGGCTCTCACTACGAAGCCCGACAAGGAAAGCGTCAGATCGGCATTACATCAGCTGCCTTCCTCGTCTTCAATCGCATGATTGGCACCGGCATTTTCGCAACCCCTAGCGCCATCTTCATGCTCTCCGGAAGTGTTGGTCTGTCTCTGTTCATCTGGTTTGCCGGCATGCTGATCGCCGCCGCTGGTATGGCCGTGTACCTCGAGTTCGGAACGGCCATCCCCCGAAATGGAGGAGAGAAGAACTACCTGGAGTTTGTGTATCGCAAGCCCAAGTATCTTGCGACAGGAATGTACACGGGTTATGTGGTGCTGCTCGGTTGGGCTGGCTCAAACTCGGTGGTGTTTGGAGAGTACATTTTGCATGCGGCAAATGTAGAAGTGAATAGGTGGAATCAGCGCGGTGTTGGACTGGCGTGCATTACAACGGCATTCTTGATTCATGGCACGATGCTCAAATGGGGGTTGAGACTCCAGAATCTTTTGGGTGTAATCAAGCTCTTGATTATCCTCCTAATTGTCGTATCTGGCTGGGTAAGTCGAGCGCAAATGAACATTGTGACGACACTGGATCACTGACTATGGACAGGCTGCTCTTGGTGGTGCGCTCAAGGTTGAGAAGCCGCCTAACTTCGATAACGCCTTCGAGGGCACAACAGGGAGTGCCTATGGTGTGGTCACCGCCTTATACAACGTCATCTGGAGCTACATTGGCTACAGCAATGCCAACTACGCTCTTTCGGAAACCAAGGACCCGGTGCGTACTCTGAAGCGCGCAGCCCCACTCGCCCTCGGCTTGGTCGCAGTACTATATATGTTTGTCAACATCGCATATTTCGCTGCTGTCTCAAAGGAAGAAATTATCGCATCCGAACGACTTGTCGCTGCATCCTTCTTCCGGAACGTCTTCGGCGGGAGCGCCGAGCGCGCACTCTCCGTTTTCGTCGCCCTGTCTGCCTTCGGGAATGTACTCAGCGTCATCTTCTCCCAGGGACGCATCGTGCAAGAACTTGGTCGCGAAGGCATTCTCCCCTTTTCTCGCTTGTGGGCCAGCAATCGACCCTTCAACGCGCCTCTCGCCGGTCTGTTCGAGCACTGGCTGGTCTCGGTGATCATTATGCTCGCGCCTCCGCCAGGCGATGCGTACAACTTCATCTTGAACGTAATCTCGTACCCGCTCGCCATTGTCAACACCTTCGTTGCGGGAGCCTTGGTGCATCTATACCTGCATCGCCGTGAATGGAACTGGAACCCTCCTTTCCGCGCAACGCTTCCTGTTGTTATATTCTTCTTGCTCAGTAACATTTATCTTGTTGTTGCGCCCTTCGTTCCACCAAGCGATGGCCAGAGCGTGTACAAGAATCTGCCGTACTGGCTTCATTGCGTTGTTGGTTTTGGGATCATCGCTGCTGGGGGAGTATACTGGCTTATCTGGGCGATTGTTCTACCGAAGGTCGGGAAGTATACACTTGTGAGAGAAAAGGTTGTCGATTATATCGATGGATGGGAGAGGCATATCTTTCGAAGGGTGCCCAAGTGAAGTTTCCTGCCGTTTTAGTTTTTCGTCTGTTGTTTTTCTGCTTTCGATAATCTTGTATAAATACGATGCTTTACTAGATTCGGATATACTAGAATATGTGCAACTGGGAATTGCAAGGAGGAATACTCCATAATGCCCCTGTCCTAAGGAGTCTTTCTAGGTACATCTAAGCTACGGGGTTGGAGGCAACAGTTTCATTGAAATTTATAGGGAGATGTGGGATCTGAGATGGGGTAGCAATCTACGAGTGAGGAATCTGACAGGTCTATAAGTAAGAATTGGGGTTCATACATGGCTTCATTCTCCAAATATATCTTCATAATCGTTACATCATATTTCCATCCCATTCCTTCGTTCAGTCCAGTGCATACAAATCGACAAACCACACTCCAAAACGCCTCAATCCCACCATATAATACCATCCTATCCCCCCACCCTACTCCTCTCCCCAAAAATTAAAATTCAACACCGTCCCCGGAAACAAGCCCCCCAACAACGTCGCAAAAACCTCCGTCTCAATCACAGCACCAAATCTAAAACACATTAGCACTGAGAACGACTAGAAAAAGCGATTAGAAACAAGACAATCATACCCGTAGCATTTCACATTCTTGAGCATATCCTCCGTCAAACGGCGCAGACCAGGTACGCCCACGGCCGAAAAGTCAGGATGGGAGCGAATCTGCTGCCAAGCTTGTACGGGCGTGAGCTCGTCGGATAGAGGCAGGTTATCCGAGAGGGAGAGAAGAGTCTGCAGACCGAAGTTGGGCGTCTCCCACGTCGTGTTTGAGGACGCAGCAGTCGGGGAGATGGAGACAGGTTGGGTAGGGCATTGGAAGAGGAGCGGGGCGGTGGCGGTAAGGGCGTGGCCGGTTGGGAGGCTGGGGTTGGAGGGGTCACCTTGCGTGTGGCCTAGGCAGGGGGCTTCGAGACTGAGGGTGTTAGATGGATGGAGGTGGAGGTGGAAGGGGGGAGTATACGTTAAGACGAATTCTATGCCGAGGCTGGTTTGGTCCATGTCTCCAAGACAGAGGTTAGAGGCGATACGCGAGATTTCCGTAATGTCGGGCTGGAGAGGTGCTGGCACAGCGTTAGTATATTGGTTGTTTGATATTCAGGAAGGGAGTGACGTACCGCTACCACTGTAGTTGCTACCCCCAGCATTCGAATCTGATTCCGATCGCCCCCTTCTCCCGAAAAACGACTTTTTCCTTCTTGGAGCTTTCGATGCTTGGCTAGGTGCACTCTCACTCTCGGAAAGATAGAGATCGCTCCCCGTTCCACTGCCCCCAAATCCTCGCAGGTGAAGCTGGAGATTCTGTTGTGGATTGGTCACTACACTGATTGATGATGAACTGGGCCCTGCAGATGATGAGCTGTCTAACAACTGCTGTGGCTTGTCGAATGCCTGCTGAGAACCGTGTCTGATACCATGGTGATCCAATATCCTCTTCAGTCGGGTAATTTCGGCATAAAGATTCCGGGTCTCTTGGAGGATCTTAGACTCATTGGTGCGGAGTTGTAGAACCTCGGTCTCTAAAGATTTGATGTAGCCCTCCTTTCGTTCTCGATGAGTTCTGTTGCCTTAGATTAGTCAGGTGGTGGGGTGAATGGCTACAGATAATGACTTGCCGTTGGGCTCGTCGAACTTGTTCCCGGCGTTTAAGATATGAGGCGCTTTCCTTGTCTTTGGAACTGCTCGAAGCAGGTTCTTTTGGATCTGGAATATCACCAAGTCAGTTCTGGATCGTTGGTAAACGGGGAAAGATAGCTCGAGGATGGAGCATTGTGGAACAAGGTATAGCTAGAGGAGGTACAGATTTCATGCTGAAAAGACAAAATGTATCAAGGATTCTAAGCAGGAAGCTTCGAATAGCCTCGAATAGCTGATCAGCATTTTCCGTTTACGTACGGGTAGTCAGGAAAAAATGAAGCGTGATGTAAGAAACGCACTATGTAGGTAGCGGCACCACACCCGTACCTTCTTTTGGGCTCCGCTTGTATTGGCGGAATGTGAAGTTCTTCATCATTGCGATTGTAAAACTGGTCCTCGTATAAAATTCTGAAACCTGGCTTTGCTGTGGAGGCGTGATCGAGTCTCGCTCTCAGAGTCAAGTGTTTGGGTTCGAAGGGCTGCGCAACTTGGACTTTGGAAAGTGTAAGAGTAATGCAAGATGCTCAAGCCGTACAAAGGCGTCCTATGTCCTCGTTGATCGTGCACCTTCAAAGTTAAGAGTTGGTCGAAAGACCGGACTTCAGGAGTGCAGGTGTCGAACGGACAACCAGGTACGTGCGCTCGCTTACTTCTTCACAGCCTTGCTGACGACCAGTTGATTCCCGGCTATTTCCTTCCAAGATTGGATGAACCCGCATCTGTCAGTTTTCCGCGGTGCCGGAGTGAAGTATGCAGTCCACAGCCTCTCCACCTTATTTGATAACTCCAATCGTCACCACTATTCACCAGAGCTAGTCTTGGTCCGGATTAAATCCATCGATATGTGAACATCTCGAGATGTGATTACTCTACACATGTTTACCCAGCCTCATTTCCACGCGTCTTCGCCAATCACTCACACTACCCCATTGCGTAGGCTATGTCGCTGAGGGAAGATTCCACCTATTTGTATTTCCCCCCTCCGGATTATGGGGAGAATTCACACTCTAGAGGCCTTTAGTCAGCACCCGAGTGAAGCGGGGATGCTGAATAAGGCCGCTCAAGGTTATGTCATCAATTGCGGGTGAAAGACTCCTACTCCAGGGGTGTCGCGGTAAATGCCCTTAGCAATTCCTACTTTGCTAGGTTCGACAAATACTTTAACGCGTGTTGAGGTACTGATTGGGGAGGCTGAGGAGGTTAAATGTGGTTGAAGGGAATCATATGTGAGCTTCATTTCAGCGTCTAAGTTTGCTCTTATCCCCAACCAGTGTATACACCACCTTTTCACCTCCAATGGAGCATAAATCCCCGGGTTCTAAGCTTGGTGTACGTGAAAATACATGTACTTACATATTCCTTCTCTCATGACTCGAAATTACATGTTCCACCAGATGTGAAAAGGTGTGTAGAAAGGCACACGCCGCGTTTACTAGGTACATACTCGTCTCCCGGTCTGTAATACCCCTCAATCCTCTCCCTTCCAACTTTCTGCGCCTCCATCTTATCATTGACTCACCCTTCCCCCTTTCGAAACTCACAGCGTCACAAGAACGACGTCTACTTGCCCACCCATCCACCTCAATTCCAGCCAAACCATACAAATCGTACGATAATACGAGCAAAGCGAATACAACCGTCTTGGATGTTCATGACTTCAAGGCAACAACGTGACACCGTGGCATGGCGGCGTCGCGATCAGTAATCGCGACGCGTTCCCCTCCTCTTGGCATAATGTGTGGTGAACTGGGGACAAAAAGAAAAAGTACATAAGGAATGGGGAAGGTGGATAGTTTGCTGCAACGCAGGACAAAGACGAGTAAGAACGCAGCTTCGACAATAGAGAATCAGTGAAGGAATTGATCGCACAATTCAATTCTCAGGATATCAGAATTCAACAAGGTAGTTCCCATCCGCCACCCCTATCACCAACCCAGCAGCTCACCCATCCCAGACCAACAATGCCAGGCCCACACTCCCCCCAAATCTTCATCAACCTCCCCAGCACCTCCCTCCCCCTCTCCACGCCCTTCTACCACGCCCTGGGCTTCACTACCAACGCCACCTTCTCCGGCCCCTCGACCGCCTGTTTCACACTCTCGCCCAGCATCTCCGTAATGCTGCACACACATGCGCAATTCCGCGACTTCATGCCTGGGGGGAAGACGCTGGTGGACGGTCGCAGCGGCAGCGAGGCTTTGCTCTGTTTTACGGTTGCTACGAGGGAGGATGTGGATCGGGTGGTGGAGGAGGCGGGGATGAGGGGCGGGAGGAAGGATCCGACACAGCTGCCGAAGGCGGAGGGGTGGTATGGGAGGAGTGTGGAGGATCCGGATGGGCATGTTTGGGAGGTAGGGTGGATGGGAGGGAGGGGGGAGGGGTGTGGGGAAAGGGAGAAGGAGGGGGAGCAAAAGGAGGAGAGGGAGAAGGAGTGAGGAAGGTTGACTTGGGGAGACATTGGGACGGACAGATAGATCTGGAAGTGGAAGCGGGGGAAACAATGCGTATTATTATAGGCCGTTGATGCTGCTGCTGCTTTATGGAAATGTCCTCCTTGTCTTCTCCATAGGACTCCTTTGAATGCATAACATGATAGTCGGTCCCCCGTCTCTATTCCATATTACAACAAATTTACTTTTACAATCAATCGTAAGGGTATCATGGCCCGCCTGCCAGCTAAACATATGCAACCCAGATATCCGTGTCGGATGCATTAACCAAACGCCAAATCAAAACCGATACTGCACATTCCGATCGCTATGTGTCAAAGGACTGATTCCAACCGTATCCCTCCCCTCGGTGCTAGGAGCCCTGCTTCCCTCTCGACTATGCCCAACTGAACTCTCCCCGTCCATCTCATAGTAGTTATGAACTTCTCTCCAGCGCGGTGTAGTGGGTGATAAATTTGTGTGCGGTGTTGGTAACTCCTGTGGTTCGTCCTGCACCCCCAAAAATGGTTTTTGGTCGCTTGCGTATCCATATCGAGGTGAAGCGAGTTCAGTAAGTGGTGTGCCGCCGAGTTCCTGTGGATCCATGGGTTGTTTGAGGGGCTCGATGCGCCGACCGGTGGATCCTGCCTCTGAGAGCTGTGTATTTGCCAACTCGTATTTTTCTCTCTTGCCCCGCCGTTTGCGGGTTAGGTAGAATGCCCCCACAAGGACGAGGATGAGGAGAAGACCGCCGCCCGCTGCTATTCCGGCTATTGTACCCGTACTCAGTGCCGACTTGTCAGACGATGGCTTTTTTTTTGATGAATCTGCGTATGACGAAATTGTGACAATTTTCTGTGCGGGGAGAGGATTGGGAAACACAGCCTGTGATATGGTGAAATTTGCGCGTTCGTAGTCCACGATTATGTATGCCTCCTGGAGAAATGTCCTTCCCAGGACATATTGCGAATCGTTCGCGGCGCGTCGAATCGGAAAGTAGTTTGTTGGAGTGTCGTAGATGGGAGCGGATGCTTGGAGGTCAAATGCTGCGTATGGGAGTTTGATATTCGTATAATTTGTGGACGTGGCTTCAAGCGAATTGACGAGCTTAATCGTGATAGAAGGGTCGAGAGATTTGAGTTTCTCGTGCATTGTATCGTTCACGAGATATCGATCCGTTTTCTCATCATATGTCAAGCCAAAGACGGCTTCGAAATTATCGCATACCTTTTTGGGAAGCCAGAGTTCAGGTACAGTGGAGTCGACAAGGGAAAAGTGCGACTCGATTGTCAAAGAGAATGTGCCTTTGAGGGTGTTCTGGCCCATGATCGATGCTACGCCCACTGTGAGCATTTTTGAGGGATCTGTGGAGAGTGTGAATGAGAAATCTTCCTTGTTGGGCTCAAATCTTGTCGAGTCGTATCCCCCCAGGACTAGATTTCCCGGCACAGACTTTAATCGATATTTTGCCCCAGCGGTGTACCCGAACGAGAGACTTGGAATTTTGGATGCATTGCGAAGTTGGAGTAGGAATGGGTCCACCGAGTCACTGGAACTTGAGAAGCTGGCGTCCGGCACTCCCAGGGGGATATGTCCCATGTAGTAGTCGGGCTCGGCAATTCCAACCACCACCTGTCCATCCAGCGAAACATTGGTGTTTTCGGACGCCCATGCTAGGGCGACCTTGTCGTAGCCAAAGAGTCCCGAGACATTGTTGGGGTTGATGTTGTTCTCCAAGTCGACTCCATACGTCCCGATGAGAGACCAGCTCGAAGACTCCTCCACCTGGTACCCAGGACTTTGCGTGCTCCTAAAGACCTCGGCACCTCGTCGGTTGGGGCAATCCTCCCCGTCTCCTTCGGCGCCGCATCCATCGGGCACAACTACGAATGTCGATCCGCTCTTGGTTGATGCCAGGACCCGGAAGTCCTGGCCGGGAGTGCCGATCGAGAGAGTGAAGGAGGACCAGCTCCCATCGTTGCCGTCAAACTCTTTGGTGGGAGGAACGACGTATGGCGCGGGGATGGTGGACGGCGTTGCTCGAGGCGCGATGTGCATGTTGCGATGGGATTACTATGTGCGTGGGAAAAGAAATCACAATGGAAGGGGGTGCACCATGACGCAAAAAACGCCAGAGGGGGGCAGCAGAAGAGGCAGAGGAAGCAGAGGAAGCAGGTGAAGCAATAATCGCACACGACGGCACGATGCTAGAAGACGTCAAATGCGAGATGCGGGAGAGGTTGGCTGTACACGGTGCTGGTTGTCCACGGTGCTGGAGACATGCGCGAAACTGGGGAGGGGTCTCGTCCAATATGGATGGCTGCGCAGTGTTGAGCCCTGGCGACGACAATCAGACGGGCCCGCATCTGATTCGGCATGGGCGAGTGGTGGTTGGTTCGTGCAGCATCCCCCTCCAGCTGAATACGAGGGCCCCAGAGGGCTGACCGCCATGGTCCGGGATGAGGTTTTTCCAAGCACGCCCCCAAGAATGGCCAGCGACGTGGTGGGCGCCGCGAGGGGATACAGTCCAATCATACATGGGACGGTCGCGCGATGCCCAGCCCTCCGCCCCATGTCCTCATGGAGTGACCTCGCTGTGCTGCCTCCACAGGAATCCACACACGGCCGCGATGCGCATGGAAGGAAAAACTACGGCCGCTCTTTCGCAGATGCAGCACATCGCTACGGGCGTTGACGAGCGCCTCTGAAGCGTGTCAGCGCGCAGGAGGTGAAACGCCGCCCTGGATGGAGCCTCATCTCCAAAGATTGCAGTTCGCTGCACCAACACGGGACCTGCGTGCTGGCCCAAACAGCGATATTTTTCTGCATCGTCCCAGACATCGCTGATTGCCGTTCCGGGGACTGACGAGGCTGACCCCCTTGGGCAGTCTTGCCGCCTCCACCCTTATCGTGGAAGAGACCGCCCGGACGTCCCACTACGCGGAGAGTCCGTCGGTGGGCGGCGAGCAAGACGGACGTCGGTGGCTTCAACTGTCGCCAGCAGACATCACAAGACAGAACGCGCAACGCTGTCGGCATGCGCGACTTCCACGGTTCGCTCAGCTGTTCTGGGCGGTGGGCATGCATGCAAGTTTCTTCAGCCGAGCAGCACGGCCACACCTGTTTTCGTGACACAACCTTATTGGCGAGTGCACTCATTTATGTTTGAAATGGAGAGCCAGCTGGAGCAGCCCCGGCTCGATTTACACAAGGGTGGCTATTCATAGGGGCCGCCGCCAGAGCAGCCCACCGTTGCCTGCACCGTTCAAATACCATCGCCGTCGTCTGCCCTTGCAGGCTTGGTTCTTCTTTTCCACTTTCGCTCGTTTGTGGACGTGTTGTGATGCAAATTGCGGGTGCAGACCGACGTCGTTCTTGTCACTCGTTTTTGCGCTGGTAAAACGCAGACATGTGGAAGCCCGCACTGCTGGGCGCTGCCCTCTGCGCGACCTTGACAAAGGGCACCCATCTCGGATATGCGAGGCGTACGTTGTGAAAATGTCTGGAGTGGGAATATCTGGTTAACAAGAAGTAGAAGCAGCAAACTCGTCAGCTCTAGAGTCCTCTAGCAGTGCTAGTTCGTCCCCGAGTCCAAGAATTATAACGCTCCTCGCGTCGGACACTTCGAGCTCGTCGAGTTCTCAGGCATCGTCAAGTTCTTTGACCATTTCAAGCTCTTCAGCCACAACTTCAGAGTCATCGGAGACCTCAGCATCATCGATATCTTCGACATCGTCAGAGTCTTCAACATCATCGGAATCTTCAACATCATCGGAATCTTCAGCATCGTCACAAAATTCAACATTAATATCCTCATCAACAATAACCTCCTCACCAAGCTCTTCCCTGAACAGCTCGACAATCGCATTCAGCACACGAAACTCTACATCCCTTATCAGAGCAAATGCCACCACCCTTGCACCCGCCGTGTGCACAGGTTGTGTCCTCGAGGCCTTCTATCCTGTGACCACTTGGTTCGACGACGAGGAGGACTTCCTCTGGGACTCCATCGTCGTCACAGAGACAGTGATCACGTCATATACACAATATATGCTCAATCCCTCCGAAATCGACACTATCGTGACGAACAGCTATACAGTGAACCAGACAAGGACATTGGTTGGACCAGCCAATAACACGATCACACACACTGCCAAAGTGTTTACATGGAACATTGCGGATGATATCACACTGACCTTGTATGTACTTATTCTGCGAGAGAGAAATGCTCCCTAACAATCAATAGAAACTCCGGGGCGACCTATGTTGGATATACGAATATATGGGGTGGCCCAGACTATGGAACTCCGGTTGAGACTGCAGCTATCACCACTGAAGAATCGGTTGTAACAATTTTTGCCGTAACTCCGCCGTTAGGAACCTGCGAGCCCGATCCTATGCCACTCACATTTGGTTATCAAGAGATAATGCCAACAGACACGGCCGGCTGGTCATCCTTAGTACAAACATATGTAGACGACGTCCCCGACAAGTCAGCTTACGAAACCGCCTCCCTTCCTCCGGTGGTCCTCCAATATCTGGAATCGAGACCCGAAATCCAGAGCATATTCGAAGGTTACAACCTGGCCAAGTGTACACAAGGTCCAACACGTGACGTTACAGTCACCCATCCAGTCTCATTTGTTGGTTCAACAGTCTCACCTCCTCCTGTTTTCGAGACACCTGCGGACCCGTCGTCAGAGGCCGCTACGACAGCAGCACCTCCGAGTTTGGGAGATCCAGCTCCCAGCAAGACGACAGACACATACCTCTCGACTTCATACGAACACACAGAAAAGTACACAACCGTTTCCGGGCCGCTCAGACGTTCAAAAGACGAGTCCCCTCGTCCCACAGATGGGCCCGAAGTGAAGACGCCGCTTCCAAATCCAGGAATCAACCCAACTGACAAGCCAGATGATAAGCCAAATGACCGTCCGTCTAATAAACCGGAAGAGCCACGACCGGGTCAGTCTGAAAAGCCAGAGCAGAGACCAGGTCCTACAGATATCCCAGGAGTTATAGTATCCATGATCAATGATCCGAACTTCACGCCTGGCACTCATCAAGACCCCACTCAAGGTCTCAACCCACAGGATCCCGGGCAGTCGATCACCGTCGGCGATACAGTTCTTCCAATCCGTCCTGTTCAACCCACTGATCCCAGCAAGCCAAACGATCCGAACCGTGAAAACCCTGCTATCGTTATTGGAACAGATACCCTTACTCCAGGCCAGAAAACGACCATCAACGGCGTTGAAGTTTCCGTCCCCACACCCGGACCGAACGGCGAACGACCATCTATTGTGGTGGACGGCAGCACCATCGGTGTGACTCCGAATCCCACAGGACCACCCGTCCTTACGGTTGGCGACAAAACGGTGACAGCGGACCCCCAAGGCCAATTCATAGTTGGAACAGAAACACTTACTCCCGGTGGGCCTGCGATCACGGTCGATGGAAGTACGCTGAGCCTAGGACCTAGCGGGACCATCGCAATCGTCAACGGCGTAACGCAAACGCTCGGAAATGCGCCTCCCACCGGTGCTCCTGTTATTACGGTCGATGGGAAAGTCATCTCGGCAACAGTCATTGGAGGAAGCACTGTGTTTTCTCTTGGACAAGATAAGACGCTTACCCCGGGTGGAGTGCTGACGGTCGATGGCACTACCTTTAGCATGCCAGCGGATGGAAAGGGGTCGACTGTTGTAGTCAACGGGGTGACTTCTACGCTAAACAGTCCCGCATTACCAGCCATCACACTGAACTCACAGCCCATCACCGCAACAGTCCGAGACGGGACCACTGAATTCATCCTCGCACCAGGCAAAACGCTCACCCCTGGTGGAGTCGTCACAGTAGATGGAACAACATTCAGTCTCCCCCCGGATGGAAAGGGCACAAAGGTCATCGTCAATGGCGTAACCTCGACGCTTTCCGGCGGCGGCCTGCCCGTCATAACACTAGGCTCACACTCCATAACGGCCACCGTCCAAGGCGGAACCACAGCCTTCATCCTCGGCCCCTCGGCAACACTGACTCCCGGCGGCGTCCTCACCATCTCCGGCACGACCTACAGCATGCCCGTCTCCGCCTCTGGAACCGTCGTCGTCATCAACGGCGTCACCTCCACGCTAGGCCAGTCGCCCATCACCGCCGGCGCAGCCCTCACCATCAACGGGAAAACGTACAGCGCGACGGTGCGCGATGGCACGACCGAGTATGTGCTTGGGCCCGGGACGACGCTGAAACCCGGGCAGTCGATTACGGTATCTGGGACTACGTATTCGCTGGATGAGAAGGGGACTGCTCTCGTCATTAACGGGAAGACGTCGACGATTCCGAAGACGCCGGCGAGCAACAGCGCGACTACGACTGCCAGTGCGAGCAAGAGTGCGAGTTCGCTGAGCTCGGGGAGTCGGAGTCTGAGCTCGAGGTCGGCGAGTTCGAGTTCGGCGAGTGAACGCGATCCTGGGAATTTCATTGCGAGCGGGATTGGGGTTACGAGTAAAGGCGGTGCGGAGGCGGGGGCGATGGTGGGGCTGGATAAGTGGGTGGAGGGACTGGTGATTGGGGTTGCGGGGTGGGTGGTGATGTGGTTGTGAGGGCTTGAGGAGATAGTTGTGAGGGCTTGAAGAGATGGTTGGGAGGGATATTGATCATGGATGGTTAGTGATGGTTCTATGACTTGACATGCATTTCAGCGCGGCGTTTTGACATGATTCTCCCGAGGATGGGATGAGATGAGGTGGGAAAATATGGCATTTTGGGGTGGGATGAGATGGGAATAATGAGACGGAGCGATGGAAACGAATGCAGAGCATTCTGCGGACCATAGGAGGAGAGACGGCAGAAGCATGCGCCTACGAGGAGTTATGCACTTGGTGGCCTTTGAGCAGCAACAGCACCGTTTGGAACATCTTTGCAACTTTATGTATACCTGTAGTTAGTACCTGTAGACAGACAGATAATCCACCCAAACATCAACCATCAACCCCCAAACCCCCAAACCCCAAACCCCTCCCCTTCCCCTTCCCCTTCCCCTTCCCCTCCCCTCCACTCCCCCCATCCCCCCACCAACCACACCCGGCCCCTCATTCCTCCGCCCTGACCCACCATCCATGGTGCGACCTCCTCGCACACTTCTCCAGCCCTTGCACACAAGGGCCACCTCGCTCGCACCTCCTAGCCTCACAGCGGTGTGTACCAACTGTGGCGCAGCCCGACTCGACACGAGCCAATATACTGCCTCGGCTCGACCGCGTTGTAACGTTAGTCCTCGGGCATGGCCAGGGCGTCGAGTGCGGCTGAGCTGCATGTCTGCATGGGCCAAGGCGCGTGCTTAGCTGGGCTTGGCGGGATGTGGGTGTGGGAAATTGGGGGATGAGGGGATGGGGGGTTGCGAATTTGCCATTTACTGGTTTGGGGATAGGGACGCTTTGATAGATGTGGGGTTTTTAGTGTAGGTGGTTGGTGGGGTAGAGGGAGTTTGAAAGGGTGACCGCGACTAAATAGGAGGAAGAGAGGAAGTCATACTCTATATACCTGCACATTTCTAGGTGATCGGGGCGATGCTATCGAGGCTTTCGCCCATCAAATTGCTAGCAAAGTGAGCTTCACCACAGTGTGGTATTCCCTACCCCAAGGTTTGTTTATCGATTTTGTGTATCCTCCTATATGTAATCGTGAATGGCCTCAGAAAAGAATCCCTGAACTACCATCTCATCTCGAAGTCCCACTCAAGACCACAATCCAGTACAAGTCACTCCCCAGTAATACCTCAATAAACACCATCGCTATGCAATACATGCTATGCCATGCACGGGAAGACCCTCCCTCCATTTTCATCCCTTTTCCGTTGATTCATCATTCCATATCTTCAGGAACGATCCAGCATCAGAAAGATGAAAAGTCCTTTTCAAACGCCACCGAAACCACTCCAACCCCCCATCCCTCCCTCCACATCAGTCTCCTACTTCAACCTAATCCTCTTCTCCGCCGGCTCCTCCTGCAAAATCTTATCCACCGGCGGCGCCCAATTCGGCTTATCCTTCTCCAACCCACTGTCATCCTCTTTCTTCTCCTCTCCCTGATCCTTCGAGCCCCTCCTCACCGATCTTGGAGCCTTCAATTTCCACGGTGCCTCGATGGAGAAGGAGAAGACTTCGCGCTCGGATCGATGGCCTGCTACTTCTCTGACTCTATCCCTCTTCCCCTGCTTCGCTTCAGCGACCTCATCATCGGATGCAGCATCGTTGGAAACGTGGCGGCCGAGCGTTTTCTTCATGCGGGCTTCTCTCTCTTCGGCTTTCTTGTTGGAGAGGGAGAAGATGCTTGAGCGCTCGGGGGCGGCTTTACTGTCGCCGGCTGGGGTAGGGGTTTCTTCCTCGTCTGCATATGCCTCGCTGAACTCCCACATGAGTGTTAGTTCGCGTCGGACAAGGGCTGTGAAGAAGAGACTGCCGAGGACGCCTGGGACGAGGTAGAGCAGCGCTGGCTGTGCGTGGCCCCAGACGTGCATGACTCCGAGGGTAGCGAGCATACCGACAATGTATCCTACCACGCTGGCTGTGAAGTAGACTTTGGGGAAGGTGAAAGGAGCTTCGGTACTATCCTTCGCAGTTGTGAAGAGTGGACGACCGCTGAGGGAGTGGGTCCAGAAGTGGTCACTCCATCGTCCGGCTGGCGAAAAGTACTTTGGCTTCTCCACTGTGTGCGTGATCTCGCCATCTTGGTTGGTCACGGGAATCTGTTTCTGTCGGCGGAGGTAGAAGAGGAAAAGGTCGAAGCGCAACGCGAGCCCGATCATGATGCCTGGGAGGACCACATCGCCCAGTCCGAGCATAGCGTGGGACACGGCCGACGGTTTATCCGCAGGGCCGGGCCGGGGAAACATGAGCTTGATAGGGACGTCGAGGCTCTTGGCCACTGTCACCATCATGGGGGTATAGAAGACGAAATATATATCGTAGAAGAACAGGGCGCTCAAGATCAGCGCACCGGTCGAGAAGGTGGTGGGTGACATGAGCTGCAACGCGCCATACGAGAATCCAAAGCCCATCAGATTGGTCAGATACCACGGTTTGTCAACGAGGTTGAAGTAGACCACGACGGCGAGTGCTGCAGCGAAGCCGAACAGCCCATGAGCGCCGATCAGGACCTTGCCCGCAAACACGCGGTGGATGTATCCCCTCAGAGTCCACTTGTTGCCCGGCATGGCGCGATCGGCCCAGAGCATCTCCCTCCATTTGTTTGAGAGCGGTATGCGCACAAGGAAGCCCGGGAGAGGCGAGAGAATGACCTGTTTGTCCCCTGTGTAGCCCGCAACTGGTGTAGCCTTCTTCTCCCTGCCATTGACGCGGTAGAGCGCACCGCCGAGCGCATAGCGGCGCGGGAAGATGAGCGAGTGTCCAATATCCAGCGCGTCTGTAATCAGCCGCGCCACGGAGAAGACGCCAAAGATGGCGAAGTAGCCATTGAGGATCTTGTTCAAGAGGGAGGCGTCCTGGAGCCACTTCAGCAGAAAATAGAGCCCCGCGAGCGTGCACCCTGCAAGCAGAGGCATCAGCAGCGCGTCCGTCGGCGACAGCCCCTCCATCTTGTTTGTTTCCTCCTCCTCGTCGTCGTCGTCCTCTTCATCGTCGGTGTCATCGCCAGCAGCGACCTTGCGCTTCTTTCGCCTGGTGGGTTTGGCGGCGGACGAGGGCCGGGAGAGCGAGGCGTGGGCGCCGGTCCAGATGGGGAAGAGGGCCGATACCATGAGGTGAATGTACGTGGGGATCATGGGCTGCATGAGCGAGAACTCGTAGGCAATGCGCCCGAGGACTTCTGCGAGAAGGCCTGGCTCTGACATGGCTGCGGAAAGTGAAGTCGGGTGCAGTGAGAGAAAAAGAAGAAAAGGACAAGAAGAGGGATGGACGCTGTCTGTCAGGGAGGCAATCAGCGACAGCAGCAATCCCCCATGGGCAAGCGATGTGCTGGTGTTTGGCAGGAGGAGTTGGTGTTTATGCAATGGTGGTGTTTGGCGGCGCGTGCAAACCAGGCAAACAAGTGACGCAGGTTCGCAATGTTTGCATGTGGAGCTTGGACCACAACACCATGCAAGGGTCACGTGAGCTCGTGCCAGCCTCACCGTTCCCAGGTTGTGTTCGATCAGTGACTTTCAATCTCCGATTTACAGTCTCCGATTTACAGCGCAGCATAGACGCAAACATCGTACGGATCAAAACGCATTGTAAAGTGAGATAGTCAAGACGTTAGCATGGTGGACTCGTGCAGGTGCCTTCTGGAGCTCTGATTGCCGCCAACCTTGGAAGATATGATGCTCTACATCAGGGCGGGTTCCAAATTCTAACGACCCCTCTGTATCAACCTTCTCCCCCAAAGGGTCCAGGACCATGTTCATAGTCCTTGCCCAATGTCAGGATCGATGGTAAAAGATCGACACCGCTTGACAGCATTCCAGCCCTCCGCGGAGACCATCGACATCAGGTTAGCACCTCCAGACCCAGCAACATGCCACAACCATGCATGAACAACAATTATTGTTCGTGGTAATTGTGGCTGTATTGCTTCCCTTTTTGTGCATATCCCGCTGTGGGCATGTATTGCCATTCTCTGCCCGCCTCGATGACGCTCCCAAGGTGTCCGAAGACCGCTATCAAAGCATCTCCCGCTCATCTATGGGGTATCAACTCTCCGTCCTCCAAACAACCAAACGCTAAAAAGTGTACAGGGACCAACGCTACAAATATACATAACATCGTACAAAAAGGTGCGGGGATATCGGCTAGGTATCGCATCCAAGAAAGGAGAGGCGCCGCGCTCAATGATATCGGTCGTGGTGGGTAGTCAGTCTAGGTATTCTCCAAAGGTATTCTCCAAACCAAACCAAAACAGGAATTAAAAAAATAGTGTTTGCAAACATGAGTAATAAAAGAAGCCGAAATCAACACATAGTAGATAATACAGAGAAGGTAGGCAGCCAGCCCGGCTGTCTGTCGACCGAAAGGAATGCACAGATATCCACCCAAGTGTGTACTCCAATGAGATATGAAATGAGAAGAGGTTGCTAAAATGTTAACAAGGTGTGGACACTCGGGTCATGGTTTCGTCCGGCATCTTCAGATCGTGCAAGAGATCAAAGGATAGACCATCCACTACAACTCTGTGTTGGGATTCTACGTGGATATCGTGGACATTTGAGATAGCTCCATTCTCAAATGGTGAGATAGCCCTGAACATCTTATGTGACCCGGGATGTGGCGATACTGCGGCAATGATACGATCCTTCATCTGTGCCGAGATCGAGATCGGGCGCTTGCTATCAAAATAGGATGTCGTGGAACTCGACGAGAAGGAAGGCGCAGACGACGGGGTCAACTTGGGATGATCGGAGACAGACGACTGGTAGTGCACTTCATCGTGGCTTGAGTATGGTGAGGGGGGCGATTTGGGCGGCGGCGCAGGAAATTCAAACCCGCCAATGTTCGGGTGCTCGAGTGCAAGCTCTGGAGGTGTTGAAGGGAAGAGAAATGACCCCCCTTGCAGTTCATCATCGTAGTCTAGGACTGAAGAAGGATAACTTGTATCCATGAAATCTTGGCCCGGCACCGCCGGAAAGGATGACAGTTCATCGTCTGTCTCGTCATCATCAGTTGAGCTCCAGGCGGAGAACTGGCTTTGCACAGGCGGCCTTATTGAGGGCATTTGTATACTCGGCATGGAACGTTTTGGCTTCGCGGGCGATTGTGGAGGGGACTTGGAGGGGAACGAGAAGTCCGGACATGAGCGCGGGGAGATGGCGGCGTATCCATGTGATGGAATAGAGGCAAGCTGGGCGCGGATGAAATTGGCCAGGTTTGCTGAGTAGTCGAACAGCGGGCTCCCCGGAGAGACCATCGGTGTGGTCGAATCTCCAGCCGCTATCGGTGTACGACCAGTTATGGTAGATGTGCTGTTGTCGGTCATGTTTGATGACGTACGAGAGTGAAGGGAACTCCTGTCTGGGGGATATAGTGTTCCTTCGGAGGGCTGTTGGGCGGGTGGGTAGAGATATTGGATATGGTCCTGAGGACGGAAAGTAGTAACATGCTCAGGGTTTGATCGCTTGCGACGACTTGGATTCCGTCCCGATGATCGACGTCTACGCAAGGCGGCGTTTCCTTCATCTAAGATAAGGCGGGCTTCATCTGTAGAGCAGCCTAGAGCCTCCATGATGGGAATGGAGTTGCTTCTTTTCCTGTAAGTCTGAGGCCGGTCGACAAAGGCTGCCGCCGACGAGAGGGAAGAGTGTCGTTTCTGCATGTCAAGTGTGGCGGAATCAATGTGTCAAGACCATCGTGGTGGGCAACGAGGGATACTATATGAGCCCGAGGGGTCCGAGAGAGCGGAATGGATCCGAATGAGGATCCGCGACGATGACCCTCACGATAGTTGAAGGAGTGTGGAAATTAGAGTTTGCGGAGAGGAAACGCATGCAGGAGCGGGACAAGGCTCATGTACAAAAGAAAACGTTCGGACGAAACGGATGTAGCTCGTCTTCAGGCTGATAAATGGGCCGATATCTCGACCTAGTAAGACCAGACTTCCTGAAAATAGCAGAAACCAAGGCGACCAGCTCGGTATCCGCGGCCACATGACGTTGGTCGCTTGACTGCGGGGCGTTTGGTGCCTTGGTTTTGGCTGCGAAAGCGAACGACGCGTTCAGGGGCAGCCGTTCGACAACACCATTCTGCCGGGTCCCGCTAGACTCTTGCAGCGGGTGGCGAGCTCCATCCAGTCACAGCGCAGAAGCGCTCCGCCCGTGGCGCTGTGACTGATAAACTCCCAGGTCACCGTGGCAAGAAGGCTCGTCTGGATGTTTCTGAAGGCCTCGTCATGGATGCTGATGGATTGCAAAGCGTCGGCAGTGAAAAGTCTGCAGTATTTCTGGCTGCTGAACCTCAGTGTCGCCCTCCGACACGTGAGACAACACGGCAGTGAGCCGATCGCCAGTGATCGCTCCTAGCATTGCTGTTGTCGAGAGTCCGTGTTTCTCCAGCGCATGATCAGCCCTGTCAAGACTGCTCGCGACCATTGTTGATGATGGAATGCCTGGCCCCCGCCTGCTGCCAGTGGCCATGTCGAATGATCGACCAGATTGCAGTGGCCCGATCAACACAGTGTTGTGCCTGCAATGTTTTTACCACATAAGCGCTGCTGGTTCCTCTGGGCTGATGGAATTTGGACTCTGAGAACGGCCTGAGAGATCTCTCGATCGCGATTAGGATTGGACCTGCAGCGGCCCACTGCATGCAGATGCAGGCACTAGAGAGAGAGAGAACAACACCACCAAGCATCAAACCCCAGGAACAGCCCGAGCGGAGCACTCGCAACACCGGCTCCAAACAGTATCGTCAAGAAGCTGTGAGTTTTGGACATCGGAGCAGGCGCCGCGGCAACACGCCAGGCAGTGAGGATATATGGTGATCGGATGAGCGAGGAACAACATCCTTGTTGGAGGACCCCGCTAGTGGGCAGACTGAGAGGCCTAAGCGAGGTGCTTGCCCAAAGAGAGCTGTCCTGTGTGACAGCTGATGCCGAGCCACCACGTCGCGGCCATGTCTCGCACACCTCATCAACACCCCATAGCCCCCGATGAGACGCACTGCCGTCCAGTCGCATGGCTTTATCGAACTGCTGCCTCCCGTAAATCGGCTGCCTTGAGGCATGCTCGCACCGAGGCTGGACTCCGGCTACCTGTGCACTCGTATGTATGCCCCCAAATCTGGCTCCGGTCTCTGGCGGGTAAGGAAAAGTCGACTCTAAGGAATTGTCTGAATCTTAATTATCTCCACCACTACACCCTGCATTATAATTCTGAAAAGTGCAATTAATTCAGCATGTCTGAAAGACCCAAACAAATCTATTTGCTTGCTAGAAATGCATCCTCTAGTTATAAAAGATGCGTTTTGGGCGTTTTGGGCGTTTTAGGACTAGCGCCGGTTTTCTTTTACCCGCCAGAGTCCGGTGAAGTGTTCGAAACACCTGCACAGACAGACTATAAATGTCATCCAAGGAGGTTTGGAACTCTCAACGTTGTTTGACACGGCTGGTCCCCTCAACAACTGCCGCCTGTACTCGTATGTACCACTGTTTCGAGGCTGTGGCAGACGAGAATGCCTGAAACAAGTCTAAGAACACCAAGTTGGTCGACACGTCCCTGGAACCTGGTCGATGATATTTCCATATGGGGGGTAGTTCTAGCCGGTCTTGACTCCGTCCAACATTGTTTCCAGAGGAACGCAGGGTCATTCAACAGATGTGTTGGACCTGGTCGAAGGTTTTTCCAGATCTGGATCGGTCTTCACTCCGACTTTGACAGGTTTCCCACAAAACATCAAAACACAACTTTGCGTCGAAGCATCTGAAAATTCTGTCAAAAATCTCCCCGATATGGAAATCTGGACCCCGGTCTTCACTCCGCCTATGACTGTATTCTCATAAAACACCCAAACAGCACGCCGAGCTGATGCATCTCAGAACCTTGTCGAAGACATTTCCGTATGGGGATAGCGTGGACCGGTCGTGACTCCGCCCATTCTTGGTGCCTCACGAGAGAGCAACACCAATGATGGAGGTCGCACCTTCCGCTCAACCGTATGCCATATATGCGAGAGAGGATCGTGGAGCAGGGACGTCCCAGACGGGGTGCGGAATCATCTGTCGCATCCGTACCGCACATCCCTCACTCTTCAACCCTATTCCTTTCCACATCTTCGTCTGAGCCCTTCTCCCTCCTCCGCCCTGTTGGATATCACCACCCCTCCACTATGCACGACAGTACACTGCTATAGTTTACGCCGTTACTTTTCTTGCTTTCCTTTCCTTCGCCGGGAGTCGGCATCATGCCAAATAGACCTCCTCTCAACAGCCGCTAGGACGCATTTATCGGCTCCATAATCGTGCTCACAGTGCTTCCTACCGTCTTTGTCTTCGCCCGCTTTAGCGCCAAGCGCATGAGGTCCAATAGCTGGACGCTGGACAACTCTTTGCTCGCTGGCGCTTTGGTATGAGGGCGGTCAGTGGTGGACATGCTATTTCTGGCCACAGTGGGCAGTTCTTCCCCTACGTTTGTGCTACCCGGGCGTTCCTATATATCCGGCTCGAAATACTCATTCGATCGATACATGCTGACAATATGAAGGTGCCTTCTATGGCGTTGCCGGGCATCATCTTCTGGTGGTCTCACCCGGCCACAGAGCGGACACTCAAGGCGAGGAATATCTATCCCTGCTGGCCGGGTTTCTAACATTCTATACCTGTTATGGGCTTTTCAATTCGCACAAGGGGTTGTCTTGATGCTCGCTTTATGCTCCATTGCGATACTCTTGCTCCGCCGGTTCTTCACTCGCATGTTTCCTAAACTGAGGTGTGCTGGTACGTAAATAAGCGGACAGCTCTTTGGTAACACCACTTTGCAATCCATAACTGACAGGAGGTGGTGTACGCGAGTATCGTATTTAGCATTCTCTACCTTTGTGCCGCCTTCCCAATTTTCCTCCTGCATTGTCGGCCAATGAAATATAATTGGACATTACCAGTCGAGCCCCCCGAGCACTGCTTTCCACTTCGTTCAGCCGCCCTCACGTTGACCACCTGGGATCTCTTCTTAGATGGCGGAATATGGTCTCTCCCACACTTTGTTGTTAAGAAATTACAATTACATCTTGCACACAAGATTGCAATCTCGGCGATATTCGCTTTGGAAATTCTGTGCTTTCGGCCATGCTTTATTCGCACTATGCTGTTCCCTAGTTTCCCCTGAAGTTGGATACCCAAGACTGTCAATATCAGAAACTTTTGCAATCACTTCAAGGTCCCCCCACCCAGAAGACTTGTTTCACCAGCAGCAGTCATTCTTCTTATTCTTTCTCGACAACTACCCAGCTTGACCATCCTGCGCACACCAAGCTCTCCACTTTTCTCTCCTTAAATGCTTCTACTTCTCTAAACTCTTCGACAAAATTTCCAGCCGTATCTAAACCTAGTTGCCCGTTTTCATTCTGTCCAGCCGCAAACACCCTTCTCGATAGTAGCCCTCTCAAATCCGTACTCACGGCACAGAGAATATGTCCACATCCAATCGCAACATCTACAACCCTCGCTTCGTCTCCCTCCACCTCAATACTAGCAATATTTACAAACTCATCCCCATCTTCTTCCATCTCGTCCTCACCACCACTCGCAGATCTCCCCCCAAGTATACCCAACTCCCCCTCCGTACCCGGACATGCCTGTCCCCACAAATACAACTCCCCATCTTCACTCAATGCAGCCGCCATATACCCACCCGAAGCAATCTTAACAATGCGCATTTCGGAGAGATAGGCAATGGATTCGGGGACAGCGGAACCGGTCTCTCGTGCTTGGAGCCGAGGAAATCTGGAATCAGGCGACCATGTTAGAACCCGGCCGGTGGTGGTGAGTGCGGTGAATGTTGTTGCGTTGGCAAGGAGTGAGGCGAAGGGTTCAGATGTCGTGTATATGGGATGTGGTTGCGTTTTGTGCTCCAGCCAGTTTTGGAAGTCGGCGATGGAGGGGAATTGGAATATGCTTATTGTGGTCAGGCGTGGGGTGGAGGTTATGATAGCGATATGGCCGCTGTGTGTGGTGGCGATGTGCTGGATCTCATGGTCGTCTGGAGGATGTAATAATTTGATGTCGAGACCCTGGTCCAAGGGGAAGAGATGTATGGTTGTTTTCTGCGGTGCACTTGGAGTGGATATGGCGACGCCTTCGAGTCCGGCATGGAGGGGGTTGCCGAAGAAAATGGGTGATTTGGAAGGTTTGTAGACGAGTGATTCGAGTTGGCTAATATGGGAACTATTGAGGCCAGTGCCGAGGTACTGTGCTCGGGCACATGATACTGTCACGTGTGAATATTTGTGAAGCGGGTGGGGAGTTGGGACAACACACTCACGGCATCACACCATGATGTCCATAAGATTTTAATGGATGGTCCCGCGAGGAGGTTGATGGTTGATGGTGATGCTGGGGTTCGTGTCGGTGTTTGTGTGTTTTGAGGGAGATTTTGAGACGACGATTGGATGTCGAAACCGAAAGTGTATAGCTCCATCCTTACGGGCGTTCAGCCAGAATGTGAAGTTCTTCTTGACATTCCTATCTCGAGTTCTAGATCTTGATAACTTATTTGTTTGCGCAATGGGAAGGGACGTCGAGTCAGGTTACGGCTGGAGGTGCTGTGGTGCAGATGCAGGTGGAGTTTTGCCCTTGTCTGAAAGTGGAAAGGCGGAAAGAACTAAGCGAACTTTGGATGCTGTGCTACCTGGGTACAACCTTGTTTGCTGTAACAATAACTACTACACTACATCAATTCCGCTGACTCCCTTCCTCGCCGTATCCAGCCCGCATCTGAGTCTTGTGCACAATCTTTTACCACGGCACTGAAGCCCTTCCGGGTCACTTTCTACCCGGACCTCCACTCCCAATCAAACGGCAATGGATCTTCCGGCTGAGATACGCGATAAAGTCTACCAGCTTCTGTTGTGCAATTTCGATGAAGATCCGGTGCCAGAAAAAATTCTACTGGAAGACGATCCGTTTCAGCTACTCTTTAACTGTTGAGGGTTTACGCTAGGGAAAGCTGGCATCAGTACATCTATTCTTCGTGTGCGGAGGGTTTCCTGAACACGTTCACCTCAAGTTTAGCATGTCACCTGTGCTTGCAGCGCGGAGTTGTTGGTACAAGAACTGTCTTGCGGACTTTTTCTCCCAAGCTACCAGAAACCAAGAGAATCTACTCCGTCCCTTTCGAACCCGTGTCAAGAATATGACCAATGTCGAGATTAGCGGCCCTGTACCCTCTGATCTTGTTACTGCATTGAAGAAAGAGATGGCGGAGGATCGGAGGGCGAATCGTCACGATCTCTTGGACATTCTTGCTTCCAGAAAAGAGCTTGGTCGCCAGCACTTCACCAAGGGAGAAATGCGTGAAGCTAAGCATGTCTAGAATCGTACATCCTTCATGATTCCCGATATGCATAAGAGTGTTTCATGGGAAGCACTTGTGTGTAAAGGTGGTGCTGAATTCGTCACTCGAATCTCTCAAGTCTTCTTCGTCGTGAAACTCAACTTAGTTGCGCTCCATTTAAAGAATATCCAACACTAGACTTAGCCGACTCTAAATTGGGGGATCAGCTGAGACTAGCTCAGGATGCATTCGATGCATTGCGAGTGGCTCAGGCGCCAGACTTCTGGAGACATGGATTCAAGTACATCCCATCAAGGGCTCATCTCCTCAAGGCCATGGACAGAATGTCGCTTCTTACGCGGTTGAGTGGAAATGTGGAGCATTTGCCATTCATCCTTTCTGCTCTGGAGACGGGACTTAGGGCTGCTCTAAATGATCCTGATTTGTTGGGAGAGGAAAGAGCGATGCGCGCATGGCAACTTGTTTTGCAAGATTATCGCTCTTACATATGGTCCCGCCAGGTGCTATACGAGTGAGATGTGCATTCTTGGTTACACCACCAATTCTTGGACTGCGAACCGACTTCCTCAAACATCAAGTGGTCTCGATGTTCAATCGTAAGGCAGGACATCTTACATGTTATGGGCGATGGCTGGGTTTCGCAAAATGCTGGGTATGAGGAAATCCTGTTGTGGTCAATGTCTGAGGCAGGAAGAGACAGTCTGAAGCTCTCATTTTGCTTTTGACCTCGGCATTCAGGTACCGCCCTCTGCGCTCGCTACACAAGATCGCATCATTGCCTCAGGATCGATTCCAAATGTCTGGTTTGCCTCAGATCGATGTTCTTGACAAGAGGCTTGGAGATGGAACCACAAGATGAAACAAGGGTTGGCGAAGATGTTTGCTTTTGACGACCCTGATGTCCATTGTGGACCACAATAGCATCAGTATCTATCAGTATTTTATGACAACCTTTTAACGCATGCTTTTCGGTTACATCTCATTTCAAATCCGAGTTTCTTTGAATGGTCCTACAAGGCCAAGCATTTCACACGGTATTCGTGGGGCACTACGTAGCGAGCATCGTTGATCCTGGGTCTCCAAACGTCCTGGCGCGGTACACCTCGAAATGCGAGCGATATGAAACAGCATTATCGCGTTGGACTTTGAGTTTACAATAAGCAAGAAACCAATGTAGTGCACGAGAGAGCCTTCCCTACTCCAGTACCTGCAACTTTTCGCTGGCAAATGCTCCATACCTCGGTACTTACAAGTTACACTGATACTTTCAATTCTTCTCTTCGCAAATTTGATGTGCCCCAGCCGACATTTTGTCTGTTAGCAGGGGGGTTCCTTTAGCTCCTCATGTACCCCGCGTTTTCAATCTATATCCCGTCCAATCTTTCGTCCATCTCTTCACAAGTAGCACAGTAGGAACCGTATTGACCATTCACATCAAAATGTGTAGCAAGCGTTCCTCGGGACAACTTGCCAAGCTTAACGTGGCTAGGATCTATAACACCAAACTATATGTGCCATGTCGCATCTTTACCAGGGAGCCCAAACAAAACTCAACCATGCGACTAGATCTGTAAAGCTCGCATAGGCCATGTTACCGCCAGCGCTTCTCGAGCATTCACAACCACTCGTTCAATCAACCTTCCTCGGTTCCTTTGTTCTTCGACCGAGGCCGTCGCTAACTCTTCTCCATTTTGATTCAATTGTCTCCTCAACTCAATGCCTTACATGCCTTGGCAAACGGTTTGAACATGAGTTTTTCTTTGCTGAACCTTCTCACATCCCTTGACTCTCCCATCCGCAATCTATGAGCTTAGTATACTGAACCCAGGCTCCGATCTGCCTCGGTCATGCAAATCATAAGATCTTCCTCAGGATAGATATAAAGAAGCCTGATCGTCGCCTGTAATGGCCATCATCAACCCACTCCAGCTCCACTCCTCAGGCAAACATACTTCCTCCGGAGCCGGGTCTCCTCACTTTCTCTTCACATCTTAATCTATCTCATCTTTCTCCATTCCAAAGCTTACTCATTTACGCTCCAAAGCACAATATTCAAGATGTACACCAAAGCGTTTCTCACTGCTGCTATGGTCGGCCTGGCCGCTTCGGCTCCCACTGAGCTTCCCAAGCGCCAGACGCGTATCAACTCGAATGAATTCTCGGAGGGGGGATGCAGAGATATCATCTTTGCCTTCGCGCGTGGTTCTACCGAGGGTGGTAACATGGTAAGCAACTCACTCTCCGCCCTCCCCATTTCCCATATGCACCACCTTTCAAACTCCTACATGTACAAAGCTAAGCCACCACCAGGGCACCATCGTCGGCCCCCAGACCTCTGACGGCCTAAAAGCCAACTTCGGCAACGGCAACGTAGCAACCGAAGGCATCGACTACGCCGCGGCGCTCGCTCCCAACGCCCTCCCCGGCGGAACCGACGCAAAATCCAAAGCCCTGATGCAAGAAGTGCTCCTCGACGCCTCCGCCCAATGTCCCGACTCAGTCATCGTAGCAGGCGGCTACAGCCAAGGCGCCGCCATCTGCCACCGGGCCATTGAAGACCTACCCACGGCCGTCAAAGACCAAATCGCAGGCGTCATTCTCTACGGCGACACACAGAAACAGCAGGATAACAACCAGATCCCCAACTTCCCCAAGGATAAGGTTATGATTATTTGTCAGCCGGGGGATCTGGTGTGTGTGGGGACTTTGACGATTACGGCGGCACATTTGACGTATGGGAGGCGGGCGGATGATGGAGTCGACTTTTTGACGGAGAAGATTCAGGGCGTGCAGGCGAAGGTTAAGGCGAGGAGGGCTAGGCGCGAGGCGGAGGAGGTGGCGAAGAGGGAGGCGGGAAGTGTTAGAGATGTGAGGGAGGTGGTGAAGAAAGCGGTTGAGTGGAGGGATTGATTGGGTTTAGGTTGCATTTGGATTTGTGAGTTGGAGAATGGGGGGATGGAGGGTTGGGCAGTGTTGCGGGGTGTAGACGGAGAACGTGGTGTTGAAATTGTTCCTCATTGGTCGTCTTAAAAGTAGTTTATGGTTTATCGAAGGAATTGAATGGGGACTATCTCTTTCATCCTTGGTCGGCGCGAAATATGCCCATTCCCCTATCAGAGTCTACCTGTAGTGCCGCCATGCCCTTGATCATCCACCTTCAACTAACAATTTAACGTTGAGGGGTGGATTTATTCTTAGCCCGACGATCCGGGGCCCGGCACACATGGCGTTCATGCATGTAGTTTGTTTGAAGTGCTGTTATTTCTAGCCTGAGGCGTGTGTCACGAAAGTGCTGAAACAGAAGCGGCTTATGGTGCGGAAGAACATCGCAAGGTTACCGAGGTGTTTTGATGACCAGGGTTTTGGATACGAAGATAGTTATAGGTCGTAGCCAATCAAGTTGGGATGAGCGAGTAAATGTAGGGTAAATATTTATTTAGTGCTTATTCTAGTACCTGTGGTATCGTTAGAATGCTATGGAAATTGAATTGCATCTATCGAGGTAGCTCGTTTTTGGGCTTCTCAGATACTGCGTAATACATAGTCTGAGTATGCATCAAGAGTTGAGCATCGAGTGGCAGTGAGGCTTGAAACGTGTGGAGAAACTCCAAGTAATGTCTTGTCTACCAGGTTTAGATTCTTTTGGTCCATACATATCTATCCCGACCCTTGGCACCCGACCAAAGGATATGTGCACTCTCGTAAGCAGAGAGTCCCATACCTAAATCAAACGTTTTCTACGTTACCAGGCCGTCTCACACCATAATAAGTTTCAATTGTGCCCCTACAATCGACCGTTCTCCCTTCTCTCGTTTTTCTCTCAACCCAGTCCCTGATATTGATGTAGCAGTCGTTATCCCATATCGCAATATGCCCGTAGGCTTCCTCTTCAGTAAATCCCTGCTTGGACAGCATGCTCAGTTTCTTCTCGACCCAGGCATGGCCGGGAGAATAAACACCAATTGTGAACTTGAAATCGATGCCCCGGTCGTTACACCAGTTTTGAAGATGGTGGAATTCAACAATGAAAATGGGTTTCCAGTGATCGCTGTAGCGCAAACACAGAGATTTAAGACTTGGCAGATGAAGCGTCTGAAGAAGCGAGTTCGGACTGTCTTCATCCGTCACCATTGATGCCTTCAAGTCGATTTCTAGCGTTTGGAGGTGTTGCGGAAGATAAGGCCTGACATCGGTCATTTCGGGGGGATCTCCGACAAGTGATTGGTAACAGATGTTCAGTGTCTGGAGGGCGTGAAAATGGTCGAGGTTGTGGAGGCGCGGTAGGTCGTCTTCCTCAAGGTCGGGAGTTAGAGTCAAAGACTTTAAGGTATCGCGATGCGCAAGTAGTCCTCGCAAAACCTTGTCCTCCCATTCCGTGTCCTCATAAATCTTAGTATATTGGGGACACTCAAACACTCGAAGAGTTTTACAAGATTCGATTAAATGGGCCAATATGCTCACTTCCATGCCATAGCCCAAAAGGCGCAGTGTTTCCACGCTTGACGACCGGGATTTGATCGGCCATGTTTGCTGTTTCGTTGCGCCTGGTTCTTGCAAGCTGTAGCCCCCGTGCGACAGATGATCAATCTCAAGTTCTCGAAGGGCCGGTAGAAGAAGGAGGAACGCCATACGTCCAGGAGCAAGTTGGTACATATTCAGACGTAATGAGCGCAGGGTTGTAAAGTGCTTAAGTGGCCCAGGTGTATGTAGGATCGACTCGGCTGTCTGCAACATAGGTTCGTTGTACGCAGGAGCCCAATACGGATTAACGTCAGGTGGAAACGTGTCGTCGTCTGCTCCTCCATGTCCTCTCTCGTTCCCTTTTGCTATGTAGGGGCTTGCTTGCATTCTATCGGTCACATCGTGCAGGGGAAGGGGAGTATCGGGTGGAATTGGAGAGGGGGGATAGTACAGCGAGGTAATTGCCGTACTGTTTTGATGATTATATGAAGCAAAAGAGATATCGATATACTCGACATTCTTCACACTCAGTAAAATCAGACCGATTTCGAGATCCGGATGTCCATGGGTGGTAGGCTCCAACAGATCGCGAATCCACCTCTCTCCATAGGGCACAGATTGATCCTGTATTTGTGCCTTGATAGCGTCTTTTGTGCGTCGTGCGCAATGTTTGAAATAATCAAAGAGGAGTTCTCCATCAATTTCCCTGCGGTTCACGATCGAGATAGATTTGATGTGCTTTGCCAGGTCTGGTCGTGTGTAGATCGTGTGGCAGAATGATTGTTGCAGCGGTTGGCCTCGTTGGACGTCATAGCGTGAATAGAGGATCGGTGTCGCGATTAGATTGAACTGACGACAGGTAAGAGCGACAGCTGCCAGTGTTTTTGTGAAAAAATTCAAAGCTTCGATGTTGTGACATGTCTTTTCTTGCGGCCGAATCGATTCGAGAATGGTGATGAGCAATTCATTTGGCAAAATGCTGGAGCTCGCTGCCCGTGGCTCGAGAGGTTCTCTTTGATCTACCATTGGAGACGAGAGCTTGGATGTAGAAAAGGACAGGATTGCTCAGACGAATGTGTAGATGGAAGTGGGATGGAAGGGAGGTTTATTGAGGAAAGTAAGGTTACCAGCGGGGTAATTGAGTTTCATAGGTACATATCACGGCACCCGTGCCGCCCTTCCCTCTCAACCTAACTTGTTGAACCGCCCTGTCTCCACCGCCCTCTCCATCGCTTGCAAATACCCCATCCGCTCATCTCCAACGGCCAAAATACAATCCACAACCTCATCCTTATTGAACCCCTGATCTTTGAGCATTGCCACCACAACGTCATAGATATCTAATAAGCTGTTAGCCCACCCTACACCTGAGCAAGATGTCTACGTGTACGGAAAAATAGCTTACCGTCAAATAATGAAAGAACAATAGCAAAACCAAACTTAACACCACCCTCTGCAAATACCTCCCCCAGATGATAAAAGTTGAATGGAAGCTTTTCCAAAGAGAGATAACCTGGCATATCCAGTTCCAATGTGTGCGTGTACCGCATAAACACCTCCTCCACGCCTGTATGAACCAGTGCCGTAATGCATTGGTCGTAATTTTCCTCAAAGGCTTCCATTAAACAGAAATCGAGCTCTATGCTTTTCAGCATCGGGGGAAGTAATTCTTCCATACAGATCCCTTTGGACCATTTTTTATCAATGCGATATGCTTCCGCACCACCAGGTGTAGACACATGAGGGAACCCAATGAGTGCACTCAACGAGATGGTTAACGAAGCTAATCCCGTGAGGCGATCGAGGCCGTGGATTCTCTCATAAGGCGTCTCTTGCGGCATTATCGAATCTTGAATGGTAAACACAAAGTCTTCTAATGTTTCCGAGTGCTTTTCCAGGAGCGAAGGGAAACACGTGCCCCCCCAGACTACTTGCTGCGCAATGCCATTATCTATATCGGTAAGACGTTGGTGGAATCGTCGGAGCGTCTTGCAGTCCGTAATCATGCGGGCAATAGTAGGTGCACTAATGCAGGAGTAGGAAAACATAAGCGTCGTGATGCTTGAAGACTGAGGCGGCATGGGCTCTGGGTAGAATCCGTAACCCTCTTCTACTGTGGGCCAGCGGAGATGATCTAACTGGAGAGTGTGCAACTTAGGAAGAGCAAATAGTCTGCTAGGATGGCTTGTCATGTTTAACAAATTTAATCGGAGAATATGAAGGTGAGAGAAGCGGTCAGCAAGACTGGGTTCGGGAACAAGAGCTCCAGTGATTTTGATCAAAGAATGGAAGTGTGACAACGATTCATCAAGAAGATAGTCCTGTGTCCTTGGAAATTCCAAGTCCGTGACAACGTATGATAAGTCCAGATACTCGAGATTTGGTGAGAGTTGGAGCAGAAGAGCAATCTTAATCTGGGTAACATATTCACGCTGAAGCAATTCGATCCACTGCGACCCGTATGGTAAGGACGTTCCTTCGATTTGCCTTGCAATGTCTCCAGGAGAGCGCCCGCTGCATAGTCTTAGATGAAAAGGAATCTTCCCGTATGCATAAACGTCAGCGGGTTTTCTTTCGATTAAAATAGTCTCGATATGAGCTGCCAACTCCGGACGTGCAGCGATTGTTCGAAAGAATGACTGAGAGAGGACTTGATCTTGGTGGATCTCAAGCCGGGAGTAAAGTATTGGGCCGACTAGTGATCCTAGACGTTGGCATGTTCGAGCGACTGCAGCAAGCGTCTTGGTAGCCGTGACCGATGAATATTCACTGGGGTGAAGCTGATTACTTGGTGGTGATAGACACCTAAGAATCTCTATGATCAGTTCGTTCGGCAACCCGAGCAAATCTGTTCTTTGCGGCTGGGCAGTATCAGTTGGCTGCGCCATGGAGCTCAGCAACGCCAGTAGATCCTCCTTCTCTTCAGCTCCGAGCGCGCGATGGTAAAAACCCCGGGCGGACCAGATACAAGGCGATGGAGTTGAACCGAGCTGATCTGAACCAAGCAGAGAAGCTATTCAGGAGGACTGTCCGAGCAGGAGGAGAGGGGAGGACTTTCCGGCAAAGAACAGGAATTTAGGTTTGGACAGAGAAATTAAAACTGCCTCAAAATTTCCCTTCAGTGTGAGGGATCAATCAATTGAAGTAAACAAGTCAAACTGATGTTACTGGGATCAAAGTAGGTACGAATAAGGAAGGAAACAGGCCTGCAGGTGTTGCTGACACGTTCGAGAAATATGTTGTCAGGAAGCTGTGGCGGTGCTATCAGTCTGAGATGGCTGTGGCTGAGGGTTGTATCCTCTCGTCAACCCCAACACCCATATGTCACGGCAGTGATCGATCGAAAATATGGGGAGTGAAACTGGGTTGATGGAGTAATTTAGATACACCAACAGGATATACACTACGGCAGCAACTCGATACTAGTCCTCATTGAGATTGCCGTGCTTACCTGATCAGGTATACCCTGCTTTGGCTTGACGCCATACCTGTACCTAATATTTTGAGCGAATCGATTGTATAGGAGGCCTATGCTAAGATCTGAGCAGTCAGTTTCATATATCTCATATACCTGAAGAAAGCATTAATGACAATGCCAACCAAGTAATACCACCGCGACCACGGAGGCTCTCCAAGGAATGACAGTGGAACCGCAAAGCGGGCATGAGTTCAATGCTCCAATTCTCTGATGGCTTGAAGAAGATATCTGCTTGAGCGTGATGAAAATGTCGCAGTGTTCTGCAAGTTTTTACCATGAGGGCAAGATACTGCTCATCAATCCGACAGCGAAAGAATCGCAGAGTTTCAACGTTGGACGACTTCGTGGGGAGAGGGATCGGCACATTACATGTGTCTCAGTTCAGACGAGATTACCCAGTTCGAGTACTTTGAGGCGAGGTGAATTAAAATAAGTAGTGGGACGACTGTCGTAGACACATGACAAGTTCAGTCGAAGTGAATGTAGCCTTTTAAAAGTCTCATTCTGCGTAGGAGCGACAAGAAGAGGAGAGCCCGTATGCATCAACGAGCCGAAGAACGCAGGAACGCCCAAGAAAGGAGACTGGATCCAGATGCGCAAGACTTGCACATTCCTTGCCGCGAATGATATGTATAGATATTCCAGATTCCCTGAGCGTAGGACCAAGACCGCAAGCTCGAGCTCGGCGATTCAGTTTTCTTTCTCTTCTTCCTCTAGTAGCTCTTTCCACCGTGCAAACTGGATCCAGTTCATAATACGCTGTTTCTCATGCACTTTGATTGGTTTGAAGTGCGTAATATTATAGAGGTCGTTGTGTTCCGTCTTATAGAGTTCCCTTCGATTTACAGTCAAGAGAGTATTGATGTGTCCGGCGAGCTCGGGTCGCATGGAGATTGACCGACAGAACGCCTGAGGCAGCAGTTGGTCCTTACGAAGCTCGTATCGGGAGTACAGGACTGGCGTTGGCATGAAGTAAAGTTTCCGGCAAGTTAAGGCGAGTGCAGCGAATGCTTTCGTAGATGTTGTGAGGCTCTCTCCATTTGAGTGAGGCTCCACCGTTGGGTGAAAGCTCTCTGAAACCGCCAGGATCAGCTCGTCGGGGAGTTCTAAAAGACACCTTGCTTGATCTTGGTATGGAGGGTCCTCTAATGACATTGTGATGAGTTGGATTGGGTCTCGTCGAAATATTGGTAGAAATAAAAGTGTAGGTGGAGAAAGAAACAGCAATCACACAATTGCATTTCAGGCAACGAGTTCGAACTCGTCTAACTGCGGTTAAATGTATTCACTTGTCCAACATCTCGCGTCTTGACAGTTTGATCAACTCTAGAAACATGGACGTATATCAAAGCGTTCATGGTCATTCTGATTCAGAAGGGAACCTTCTGTCAGTTGGTGAATATTCTGCTTGATAATCAAGACAGAGACTAGAACAGCAACATATTTGAATTAATCCGGGAATGTATTCTCGATTATCGTAACAAACTCCTGAAAGCTGATCAGATAGTTATGTTTTGCTAAGCTATAGTTATACATCCTGCTTCGATTCATGATGCAGTTCAAACCAAGGGGTTTGAACAGTTGTATTTTAGAGATTTCCATGCAATTTCGATCGCCTTGATACACTCCCCGAGCTCTGGGCGTTGGGTGACGGTTTTGAAGAATGGAGTGACAAACGAAGCCCTATCCAATACGTCGCATCTGGAGTATAGGAGGGCCTTCAGTGTCTGCCATGGCCAACACAAGAGAGATATCGGTTCGGAATTTCTCCTGTCCCAGGCTAGCCTCATGTCTGCTAATGTGTTGTCCTACGCCTCTGCGCACGACAGGTCGATCGAGCTAATCAGCAACTGGGCTCTAGGCGCGCTAAGAAGAAAGCGAGTGGATAGAAGATGAAGTAAGAATGGAGAGCGTCTTTGAATGTATCTCATTCTAACGAGATTTGGGTTGACTCCTCGCGGTCTGTTGAAGAGGTGAAGGATAAGGTTGTAACACACCAACCTAGGTAGCTATTTTACCAACTTGCGCCAACACGCTGTCACGTGGCATGCACTGGCGAAATGACAATAATGGGTCAGAAGTGACCCCTTTCCTTTGCTCGATCCAAGCTTATTCAGAGCCCATCAAGCACCTAATTCAAGCCTAATAACCGAACCAAAATACTCCAATCTTTATCCAAATTCAGTAAAAGTCACTCTCACTCTGACTCCCACTCTGACTCCTACTCTCACCTCTCCCACCCTCACCCCAAGCAAGATCATCCTCTGCCCAAGAATCCTCCTCCTCCCCAAATTCCCGAGACTCCCCATCATCATAATCAACCCATAAGTCCCGATCATCATAATTCTGATACCACACCGACCCGCTGTGAACCATATCCAGAAAGTCCGCACGCACAATATCCGTAGCAAACTTGACGTGAGTAGCAATATCCACACCACGCGAACCCATTCTAGCACAAGTCGTTATCAGCTCTTGAAAACCTGAAGACGAGATTAGTATGGATAGCAGTGAATATTGGTGATAAGGGATGTCTTACAATTTTGGCTTCTACCCTCAATATCGTACTCGAATTTGATGCCATGGATGGAAAATTGCTCCACTAGATCGATGAAATCTAATGGGAAAATGATGGCCGGGCCGTCTTCAGATGAAAAAGGAATGTAGGTGACAGAAACTGATGTGAGTGTGGGGGGAGTAGAAGCGTCTGGGGATAGTAACTTCAGAAGAGCATTGTCGTACCGTTCATTTCGTAACGCCCATTGCATGAATATGAAGCGTAGTTGTTTGAGGTTTGGTGGTAAGAGAACAGAAATACCCGGGGACTGGGCCGTGTTTAGACTGGCGCCATTCAATGTGGATGTGTCGCTCCACATCTCTAACAGCGATATCGACAATGTGAGTGACTTGAGCCCACGAAGGCGGGGTAGGTTGTCCAGTCCCCGGCAATCGCCAGGTCCCTGTAAGAGTTCATCGTGAAGATATAGACTTTCCAATGAATCTTTGTGTAATTCCAAGTCTCTCACAACGTCTAAGAAGCTTGCCATGGGCAAGTCTAAGACACCATCCATTTCGAAAGTGAACTCTCGGAGTCTTTTACAAGATACCACAAACAGCGATATGGCCTCCGAACTAATAGTGGAGCTGTAGAACGCAAGTTTTTCTACAGTGGATGATTGAGTATGAATCGGCCAATTGGAAGGTGGGAGTTCCTCGTGGAGGTCCTTGAACTCGAGATATTTGAGACAAGGCACGCCGAGAAGCAATGCGAAGCTTTCGATTTCCATGTAGACGCAAGATACACTCAATCGCAGCTCGCGAAGCTTGTGGAACTGGTTTGTAGTACTAAGTTTTTTGAGATGAAGTGACATCGGATTTAGCAGGGCAAGAACATGCGCAGCTCGAGGGTCAGAGAAGTAGGGAACCGTGTTGCCCTTTGCGTCCTTCGTGAAGCATTTTGTTAGATTTAGGATCTCTATATTTTTCGACAAAAGGATTAAGACGCCCAGTTCAACCTCGAATGGAATGGCGGTTTTGAGATCATTACGAGGGTAGGGAAAGTCCAAAATTGCAGCTTGCGCTTCAACGGCACCAGAAAGGCGACAGCCGTCTTCGGACGAATACGAAACATTTAATGACAGATCCGGATGCTTTGGTGAAACAGAGATTCTCTTGATCAACTGCGCATACTCCTTCCTCTTTGTGATAGTCTTAAGCAATGCCGTCAACCCAGCCACTCGCGGCGCAACCTCGATATTGGAGTACAGAAACTTGACAGCCAACGGATGAAGGTGACGACATGTGAGAGCTAGGGCGAGAAAGGGACTGGGTGTCGAATCGTAATCTTCTTTGTTTTTCAATTGGTTCTCATGGGGTTGAAGGTATTCGAAGATTTCGAGTAGGAGCTCGTTTGATAGGTGTAGAAGGGTGGTTGATTGCATTTGCGCCATCGTATCCTCGGTTTTCAATATCGCTAGAGATAGGTACGTTTGGTCCTAACCTCTGGTTCCTGCTCCCAGAGGCATGATCTGCACACCAAACGATGTACGCAGGTGCCTACGCGACTGATGGTGTCGATAGACCTACAGCGATCGAATGCGATTAGATAGGCAGACTATGCTGACCGAGAAGATGTGGAAAACGAAGTGGGTGGGAAGCAACGTGGGGTTGGATGCTGGGATTGATGTTTGGGCGCTTAGCAGAAGAAGGCAGTGGCTGATCACGTGCACTAAATTCCAACCATATCATCACATCGACTATCTGCGCAGTATCCCTAGTATTCTGTCAAGCTACTCCATTACTAACATTAAAACTATTGCCCTATTCTAGCCACATCTACCTACCCCAATTTACGTCTTCAACATACCAGCCGCCACCAGCACCGCCTCCGCCGTCCTCCCCACCCACTCCTGTGCGAGCGTAAAATTCTTGTCAAAAGTAATCGCCTCCGTAATGCCCGGAAACGTAACCGGCGCATACCCCGTATCCAACCCAGGCGCAAAGATCAAATGCTGAAAGAACTCGCGACCAGGAAGACCGCCTTGACTTGCAAAGCCGCGCGAAAAGTCTCTCGCTTTGTGGTTCTGTACGGTGATGAGATCGTCGTTGGAGGATGAGATGGCGAAGTCGCGGAGCGATGTGAATTGCGCTGCTGAAGTTTCGAAAGTAGAGATGGCTGCAGTTAAGGCAGAGAGATCAAGGGTGCCGTTCGCGGTAGCGATGACTTCTTCGAGCGCGGCGAGGTATTTGTTTAGTTCTGGGACGTAGGTTGCTGGTTCGAGAGGGAGTACAGGGTCGTTTACTATGTGGTAGAGCAAGAGGGATAGATATTGCCCGATGGCTTTGTGGGTGTGAAAGCCAGGATCGCCAAAGGTTGCCATCCAGTGGTATGAGTCGTAGTTTGAATGGTAGGGGTAGACTGGGTCGTTTGGACCTCCTCCTGAGCCCATATCGATAGATGCGATACCACGGTGCAGGAAGGAAGTGTAGTCAGACCCGCTTCCTAAGACGCCGATTTCGCCAGAGGTTGCCGTCCAGACGTCGAATAGTGTGCTGTTGGTGGTCCCATGATAAGGCCACACAATCTTCTTCATCAGATCTGTAATGATAGTGTGTAAGTCTGGGGTCGCGGAGAAGTCGGGGTTGGGCCCAGAAACTGCAACGTCGATATTCAGGTACGATACGACGGCAGTCTTGATCCATGGAATGTACTCTTCCATCCACTCAGTACTAACTTTGTGAGCTGCTAATCTGGTACGTTTAAGTCAAAGGTCACATACCTTCCCACAAGGCCATACTCTTCTGCATCCCAGCTGGCGAAAACAATGGTTCGAGTAGGTTTCCACCCTGTTTCCATAAGATTGTGGAAGGCTTTAGCCATCTCTATAAGGACACTGGACCCAGAATTTGGATCTGCCGCCCCTCCGATGATCCAAGCGTCGCGATGGTTGCCTACGATAACAACTTCGTCCTGATTTGTGCCATTGATGATACCAATAGCATCCCAAATGGGTGTGATCTCGTCTTCCATTACATTGGTGAGCGATAAGGAAGCGCCTGACCCCACCCCAGTGTTGTACTGAACATCGGGGATTGCACCAACCCAACCCGTGCGATTTACCTCAACACCAGACGTGCCAAATCCGTTCAATGCTTGTAGGATTGGCTGTCCTTCTAGCCAAGACACAGGAAGAGAAGGAATGCGAGGAGTGCTGTGGCTCGTATCCGCTCTTGGAACACCTTCCTTTGAGGTATAACCAGGAGTCGTAGGATCACCAGGATAAATGCTCAAAAATTGGACGGATCCCCTTTGGACGGTAGTTGGGTTCCTCGCTGGTCCATTTGGATAGGCGGCCACGCCTTTGGCTTCGGTCATATTGCCGTCGTCAACAGGGTCACTAAATATAACAACTCCAACCATGCCATGGTCTTGTGCGTTCTTGACCTTCAACCCTCGAAAAGGCCCACCATACTTTGCAAGAGCAATTTTGCCTTCAAGGTCTACACCTAGAGCAATCAGGCGCTCGAAGTCAACTTTCTGCCCTCTGCCTACATAGATATACTCAGCGGATGCATTGCCGCTCCATGAGTACCCATGGAAGGTTGGAATGCTGTTCGGGTAGCTTGTCGTGGGGTCTTCCTCAAGAACAGCCTCTTTCAAAGTAGCATTCCATGTCGATCCATTGGGATAGGTCAATTGGAGCGAGTGCGACACTGGGTAGTTTAAGTAGACGATATATTCGTCCAGTCTCGTGGTGAAACCGTACTCGGCCCAACGGTCAGCCGTCCATTGGGCCATGCTTTTGTTCCTTCCAGCAACATGGCCTCCGTGGGCTGGCAGGGCGTTAGCTGATGCTCGTGACTTGGCGGGGTGTCGACGCACTATAGTAGTATGACCACGTTGAGATGGAGGTGTTATCGAATGAATCGACCAAGATCTTCTCATTGGCATCTAGTTCTGGGGGAAAGGTAGCATTTTCACTCTGCCGCTTTACATGTCTGTGTGTTGCAGGAAAAGAGCGCTCGCGTTGACAGGCTTGGACGCCAATTACGGCGAGCAGAAGGGTTGCTGTCTTCATGTTGGGAATACAGGTGCACTGGGAGTGCAGTGGACGCGGTTCCCATTAAGTAGATCCAGTAGCTGATCACGTCAATGGCTCCGTTAGTGACTCAGGCGCAGTCTGCAGCTCTGGTCCTGTTGGAGTGATTCCGATATGCAAGGCAGCAATGTTGCAGGCATTTCCCAAAGTTGCGTGCAAGAGTAAAAGGCTCTTTTGCTACATCGGGAAGGTCGATATAGTATCTGCGGGGGATGGTCGTGTATCACTGCTTGGCAGTCGCCCATGACGACGCTGGGTGGTGGGGTACCTAGGCAGCATGGGATGGAGATCCTGGAGAGGCACTCAAGCATTCCCGGCCGCCAGAAATCATTCCACCTGCCGTGCGATAGCCGCAAGACGCCAGTGTCGGCATATTTTGGAGTGCGGCGGTTGGTTTGGATGGCAGTCTGCGTGCGTTTTCGCGCCGCATCGTGGAGTCGCTGGGATGCCATTGGGCAGTACCACACGTTGGGGAATGACAGCCATGGATGGGTTCAACAGTTGAATAGCGTCTTGGTCGAGATGAATAGTGGATATGAGCATGGTGTTGATCAATCATGAACAGTGGCAGTTCCTGATGCGAAGACGGTTGATTTGAGATGTGTTTCGACGGTGGTCGTCTGAGGGTCGTCTGGATTCCGAGGTGGAGAGGTGGAAGGGTGGAGAGGTGGAGCGCTGTGGACCTCGGACTGCTCGCTTGGTGGCGCTCCCGATGCCGCCATGCCTATTTAGGCTGTCCATCGGAATTGTAGAACGCCTGGTCCAAGCACCCCGGGTTTGCCAGTTGGTGACGAAAGCCTAAACCCGCCAAAAACAACACGCTTTCACGGGGGCAAAGATCCACAGGCCGCCATGAGACACCGCTAACAACTAACACAAACAGCACAGCTCTCGGCACCCCCAGGACAACAGAACAATCACTCAATCGATACAATCCGGGGCGCCTTCCACGTCGATGCAGGTCGTGCCTGCTCAACGCTGCCATCATGTCCGGCCTCTCCAGCCCGCCGCCGCGCTTCCTGCCCCCTATATCGCCCTATCACCGCCCATCATCGCCCACCAGCATGTCGCCAGGCACACGGCGAGGGCGCACCGCCGGCTCGTCTGAAGAGGGCCACCTCCGCGACCTGTCGCCGAGCACCACTCTGCGCGCCTTCACGGAGAAGCCCATCCCCTTTGATACGGCCCGTGACGAGTACAAGATCTTTGCGTGTATCGAGAGCCTCACGCCCGCTGAAAAGGACCTGGGCGCGCGCGTTGCAAGAGCGGCGCAGCGACTGAAGAGCTGGTGTGCGGAGATCGAGCAGTGGGGATGGACTGGCACGTTCGAGCCGCCGAGTGCGGACTTCCGCGAGAAGCGGCGACGGAGTCTCGAGATGCGCATTAGGGAGCACGTGAGGGGGGACGATGCCGCCGAGACCATCGGGCCGCTGGAGTACTGGGGATCGTTGCTGTCGGTTGAGGTGGAGGCCCACGAGATCCGGTTGGACGAGATGAGTGACGAGCTCCTGGCCCTGGACGTGGAGGAACTCAAGCAGCACTTTTTGGGCATCCACAATGTAAACAAGTCCAGGCCATCGTCGGCGGGATACGAGGCGACCCGGCAGAGCTACACTCCCATGGGCGACTTCAACATTCTCATCACCCAGACTCTGGTGTCGGCCCTCCCGCACCATTCCAAGTTCAAAGACGGGTTGAGTACGTGGACTGCTCGCGTCTCGGTCCTGCGCGAAGCCCCCCGGTTCCTTGCCGACTTGGGGACCTCGCAAAAGGCGATGCAACTGGGTTGGGACGCCCTGGAACCCCCGACTGATTTTTCAGATGCCGCCTTCGACAAATGGAACGACGCCGTGGAGACCATCTCGGGCGTGCTTCAGGAGAAGGTTAGCGATCTAGGCCGACGACTGGACGGCTTACTGGACACGCTGGAGGAACACGAGGATTGCATACCGGACCATTGGATTGATACATTTGAAAAAGTGGAAGCTGATTATGGCCGATGGGCACACGATTCACGCCGGAGGGTGATTGAGTTTGATGTGCAAAGGAGGACGGAGAAACAAGACGATGTTGCTAAAACCCGAGAGTCTTCCGAGACGCTTGCCTTGCATTCCGGGCCAGGTGATACAACAACCGAGGGGCCACAACAAACAGTGGCAGCTCCAGAACCTCAAGTACCAAAAGTAGTCGAAGATGCAACTCGGTCGGTGACAGCATTCAAATCCGATATTCCTGCGCCCGAAAATGTGCCAGCTACCCATGCCCAGACATATCAAACTAAGCCCCTGGCTGAAGAGGAGGATGTTGATGATGACTCGATATTTGAAGAGGGTGACACTGTGATTCACAACGAGCCCGAAGAGACAGAGGGGGACCTGGTGCTAGACAGTATGCATAACGGCTCTGCATCAACGAGCTTCTCCGATACGCCAATCATTGTCTCCCCAGATGAATCCAACGAACTTGCAGAGCGACCGCGTACACCTGCATCTCGACGCGGTAGCGTTGATTCCATCTCATCGAATATTTCCCTTACTTCGAGCCCACCCGGTCCTGGTGACGAGTCCCCTTCACTCCGCAGTGGATTTAATCGCCCAGCAAGGGCACCTCGTCCCGCCTTAAACGCGGCCATGAGCAAGCGCCGCCCCGCCAAGAATGGGAAAGATCTTTCTGCAGACATCGACAGTACTCCTCCTTGGCCGCCTTCTCAGTTCTCGGCGCAAGACAGTGCTGCTGATCTGGAGCGTAAGATCTCAGACATTCTAACGACTATCCCCGCACACATTCGTCTCACTTCTCACAAAGACGCTGACAACAGAGCTGCAAAACGTAACCTTGCAAACAAGAGTAGCAAGGGATACCTTCGTGCTACCCGTTCGATCAGTGGCATGAAGTCTCCTGAGCTTACCCTGTCGCCTGCAAAACAAAATTTTGACTCCGCCAACGGTCCGTCCGGCCGCAAGTCTGCGGCTGCCCAGCGTGGCGAGAATGATATCCAGCTCTACCATCTCACACAGCCCGGAAAAGAGCACCCTATCAAGCTATTCATTCGACGTGTGGGCGAGAATGGTGAGCGTGTAATGGTTCGGGTGGGCGGTGGTTGGGCAGACTTGGGAGAGTACCTCCGACAATATGCCGAACACCATGGTCGACGAACGGTTAGCGAGGGCAAATTTGAGATCCTCGGGTTAGAGGTCAAGAACCCTGAATCACCTCGCCCGGAGAGTGCCATGTCAAAACGAGATCGACGATGCAGTGGTGGTGCTTCTATCACCAGTTCAAACACAACGCCACAAAAGAAGCAGGACGATTCAATACCCCCTGTTCCACCCATTCCGAATCTGATCGGTACACCAAATGGCTTGACAAACAATGCCTCTACTCCGTCTACAACATCCTCTCGCCACTCGTGGACAGGGAACGAAGTTGGGTTGTCAGGTCCGAATTCGAGGAAGCTGGACCTAAGTAACGAAAAAAAGGAGTGGGTAGATGGCATGATGGAGCAGGCAAAGAGATCTGTCAGCGGCACCATGCTCACCAGCAAAAAGAGCGAGCATGCACTAGGGAATCAGAACATGGACAGAGCGGAGAGCAGGTCGGAGAGCAGGTCTCAGAGCAGAGCCGGCGGTAGGAAGCCCGAGTTTGGCGACTTGGGCAAAATTGGGGGGACCAAGAGGGTGTTTCTACGGGGTGGTGGTGTTAGCGAGCATTGAGTTACATGGTTGCATCTGATACCCGGGAAATTTTTCAATGTACGGCTGGGTTCTTGGAATAGAGTAGGGCAGAGAGCAAGTCTCTGGGATGGGATTGGTATGAAAACTCACCAGGAGACTGCGTTTTTCTTTTCTTTCGGCTTTTGTAGAAATCTCTTTCATGGTCAATATTGCTATCTGGGGGATTAGAGATTATATATTTTAATGCACAGAGCAGATGATAGAAAATAGAGAGTACCAAGCTACCCCTGCACGACAACCTCGGAAGGAGAGGCAGACTAGCCGTTTCCAGCAATGGTCGGATTATACATTCACCGACCTTGAGCACCAGAGCAGCCATGCATTCGCACCCTGCACATCACCATTCACTCAGCTCCGCTCGCTCTCGGCGCCCCAATTCCGCCATGACCCCCCTGACGGGCCGACGACAGTAACCATGTCCATCAACCAAGCTACAGCCACGAGACCCCGCCGATGAGCAGTGAGCCACGCTGCCGCGGCCGCTGCCCGCCCCATTAGCAACCCCATTAGCAACCCCATGCCTACAATGTCCTCGAACATACGCGTGTTCGTACAATGGAAGGAACCGACCGTGTTCGCCGGCGAAGACATCGAATGCACCATCACATTCAAGAACGTAGCGCCCCCCAACGGCCGCGACCGCTCCCCGGTGCGGCCGTCCAAGCAGAATGGCTTCGCGCCGGGCGGAGACCGCCAGCGCAAGCTCCCTCTTGTCCATCCGTCCACGACGCGGCCGTCCATTTCTCGAAACTCGTCCTTTGCCTCGCAGATGGCCCCTTCGCACCTGCGCGGACACCGCCCCACGCTGTCGCTGCACACGCCATCTGCCGCAACAGAGCCCCGCCGGTCGCCCATGCCACTGAGCGGCGGACTGCACAATGGGAGCGCGGGCGGGCCACACGCTCACGGGCGGTCGCTGTCGATAATATCGCTCGGCACAGACGCGGCGACCGAAGTCAGCCATGACCGCGGAGCCCCCCAGAGACGGCCGATGCGAGGCCATGGCCGGTCGGCAAGCTTGCAGGTCACGCCCGGCCGCCCGAGTGCATTCACCGGGACACACGTGGGACACCGTTCTGCGACCCACTCGCCGCTCATCGGCGGCGCGTCATACCCGCCAGCGGGGAGGGAGTCCCCCAACGAGTTCGCCATGCCCATGCCCATGCGCCCCGGTCGCCGACAGCCCGGCGTCTCTACCGCACCCAACACACCTGCTCTGCCAGGCACCACACGGAAGCCGTCCGGCTCCTTCTCCCAAAGCTTCAAGTTTCCCGCCGCACCTGCGCCGAGCAACACCCCCCCTGAGCCGCCCAACAGCGCAGATGCCGCGGCGAGCTCGCACACACGCACATCATACCTCCGTGGCAGTTCGCCTCGCCCCCCAGAGGAGCCGCCACCGAACCCGAATACAGAAACACTATCTCCTATTGCAAGGATTATCTCGGGCTCGAGCATGAATGGCACTCCCAGAAGTAGTGGGGAATTCTACTCGATGAGCAACAACTCGACAGAAACGCTGGCGTCTGAATACGTATCGCAGCCCACCGCAAGGCTTCTTCCCAGGGCCTTTCACCAACGGCAAGCCTCTCAACTGGTGCCGCCAAACCAGCAGAAGCAGCCGGAAACCCTCATGATGGGCTACGCTCAAGTCATGGGATCTTTCACTTTGGACGGATCATTGATCAACCAAGCGCCCTTCGAGGAAGTGAAGAGAAAAGGGGTTGTGAGTGGTCAGGGTGGCGGTGGAGTGGTGGGGATCGAGCGGACGAAACGGGAAAGTGGGCTCTTCGGAGCATTAGGCTGGGGTAATATTGGTGAGTCTATCGGAGGACTGCTGGGCTCGTCAGAGCCATCCAGCATTCGAGAGATGAGAGGGATCGCAAACTTGAAAACTGTACCCTTGATTAGTACGCCACAGTCCATCTTGTTTGTAGATCTCCGGTTGGCGCCTGGAGAAAGTAGGAGCTACACCTACAGCTTCACATTACCCAGGGGATTACCCCCAACACACAAAGGCCGATCGATAAAGGTCGCCTACCATGTTACCATAGGCACGCAACGACCAGGCTCAGCCAAAGACCAGCAAGTGAAACAAGTCGATGTGCCGTTCCGTGTCTTTGGCAGTGTAACTGGTATGTATATTGTCAACTATCAATATGTCAATTCTAACCTATTGTAGGTCGAGGCGACATTCTAGGCCATGATCTCATGTCCCCATATATCATCCTCCGCGACCAAGCCAGGACTACGAGTGTCGGTCCCGATTCACCCACACCAAACGGATCCGTCACCAAGAAGCTCTCACCCGCAGCGAATGCAGACGATCCTGAACTCACAGACTTCTTCGACTACGTCGATAACCTATTAGACAGACCACGACAAAACTCGAGCATCGGTCTCCTCTCCCCCACCGACACCATCCCTGGCCGACTCTCCCTAGCATCAGAAGAACCCAGCTCCATGAAAGAAGCCATCGACCTCGCTATCCTCCGCAGCAACGTCACAGGCGCCGCCAACCAGTCCGCCAACCGCTTCGAAATTGCGCGCAGCGGCCGCCGCGTCGCCGTCATCATGCTCCCCCGCCCCGCCTTTCGCCTCGGCGAAACGATAACCACAGTCGTCGACTTCACGAACGCGGATATCCCGTGCTACTCCCTCCACGTGTGTCTCGAAACCAGCGAGAAAGTCGACCCGGCCATCGCCCTCCGATCAAACGCAAGTATCTACCGCGTAACCCGCAAAATCCACGCCTCCTTCTCCGAGAACGCGCTCTTCGCTCAACGGTTGACTTTCTCGCCTACCATCCCGCCCAACGCGACACCCGAGTTTATCACGAGTGGGGTGGGGTTGGAGTGGAAGTTGCGGGTGGAGTTTATTACGCCGCGGTTGATGTATGAGGATGGAGAGGAGGCGGGGTGGGATGGCTTGCTCGAAGAAGTGGTCAGGGATGATAGGGGGGTGGTGTGTGCGGCAGTAGAGAGACTACCGTGTGAGAGCTTTGAGGTTATGGTTCCGGTGAGGGTTTATGGGGCGGTTAGTGGGAAGGGGGAGGGGGCCGAGGAGGAGGGGTTGGTGGTGTAGATTATGAGGGAGGGGGGGATCGGGCGTTGGATGGGGGTACTGAGGTTTGTTGGGTAGAGATCGTATCTGGGCGGAATAGATGGTATTGTTGGGTGGGTTTGGGTGGCGACACTGAAAGGTGGGCTGGGTTTGCATAGGAAGGTGGTGTGTAAAGTGTTATATACCATGGTTGTGGGCCTTTGGGTTGGGCAGGGCAGATGGCGACGTTCTTGTTCTTGTTCATTATATATCATTCTTTGGGCTTTTTGGAATAGGGGTGTGTGTGCAGTGTCGCTTGTGATGGTTGTGTGTTAGGAGAGGGTGGTGAGGCTGTAATGGCATTTAAGGCCCTATTCATGTTTGTGGATGGACAGGGGGATTGATTAATTTGAGGGAAGAGGGGGAGTGTGGTTGGAGAAGGAGTGGATGGTTGGGGATAGTAACTATTGGGATTGGAAGTGTGATTGCCAAAATGATCTTCCAAGGAAGGGAGGGAGGGAGGGAAGGGAAAGGGGGCGGGATGAGAGGGGTAGGATGGGATGGATGATCGAGTATAATATGAGGGATACGAGCTGGCTGTTATGAGATAGGTACTCGGTCAGAGCACAGGCGAATTATACCTACCTACTTGCTCAGCTCATATTCAACCAACATAGGACGCGATTCACGATCGAATCGTTCTCTGTCCATGGAGCCTATCTACGTGCTTTTGGCATCTATCTCCTTGAGGGATGTCAGCACACACTATTAAATCATATATATACTCCTCTTCCGCCATGTTCGATTATACAAAACAACACACTTGGTCCAGCAAGCACAAGAAAGAGTATTCAAAGCAGCCATCTGGGAGTCTCGAGGGCTATTGGGGATGTTCTATACGACGGAAATTCACAGATTCCCGTGTCCACACGCTTCTCCGCCTGCTGGGCATTCACTTGAACTTCCCAATCGGGTCAGATGGCCTACAGTACTTGGATACAAATCCCAATTATCGTCCCTATATCTTGCGCCTTCAACATCACCAACTTCCCATCCACCAAACCAACCTCGAGGGCCGAGCGTCAATCACCTCTTTCTTTCCATTGCAAGATTCTCGCACCAGTGCCATACTTTCGCTCATCCCGGCCACTTCACACTGTCGTCTACTTCCCGGACCATCTTCAGAACGTCAACTAGCACAATGGCAAACCAACCCCCTCTAACCTACTTCACGAAAGCCCACATCGAAGAAGCCTCCAACGCACTCCAGAACTTGGGCAAAACGGAGCGCAAATTCACACTAAAAGACGACCTGGGCAACGCTATACAAGGCCAAGTCAGCATTTGCGAATCCGAGCGCGACCGCCCCACGCTCTGCTACCACTCGTACCAAACACGGCAATTGATCGCATGCTGTGTGCTATCCCGGGGAGACGCGGAGCACCACACCGGCCATACATGCCCCGTGTGGATCGGCAACCAGCCAATTTGGGACCGGTGTAAGCACACCAGTTCTACAGACGAGCAATGGGCGTTATGGAAGAAGGAATGGGAGAAATCACCAATGTGCCGAAACATTAAGGACCTTGCCAACGGAAAGGTCAAGATTCCCAACGTGACCAAGATCATCTGTTTCGGACTCGGGTGTCCCGATCTCGACGACAGTGGACTGCGGTATGGCGGCTCGCATCAACAGCACTTGGCTGCGTGTACGTTGCGTGATGTGCTCAGTGAGATCTTAGGCGCGGATATCAAGATATATGCCCAGGATCCGAATTATTGCGCCGCAGGGAAGCAGATGCTCATGAACAAGTTCGGCATCACGATCGTCGATGACCCGGCAGGATGGCTCTTGCTCGATGCCGAAACCCTGGTCATGACAGTCTGCCCGTCTGTCTGCGTCCGCCAGATTGCGTGCGATATCTTGAAAGACAGTGGTGGGCCCGCTGGTCTTTTTGGCTTCAAGATTGTGGGGGATGGTGTTTTTCCGCCGCAGAAAACGCTGAAGCTGGCTTGGACGGGTCCGCAGCGGTCGAAGGCTTTTGTGAAGTGGGGGACGTCTGAGAATTGGAGGGAGAAAATGGGAGGTCCCTGAGGAGACCCGTCGAGTCAGACGGTGTGGGATTACAAGGGAAAGTGCGTTGAGTGCTTTGTCTCGGGGGAGGATGAGGACGCGTTTCGGGGGCATGCGTTGTATGTGAGGCAAATTTGAGGTTGGGCATGTTCTTGCAGTGTATCTCAGTCTGTACGTCTCTTCATGGGCGGATAGCATCATCCATTAGTAGAATACCTAAACTTTTGCCTTTGCATTGGCAGCGACTTTTGATGGTTGATGGGGCCTTTATTCCTGCCGTCTTTGTCTAGCGTCCTGAGTTTGGCGTCCTGAGTTTTTCCATTTCTTGTGAATTAATGTCCATATACAAAAGAATTCGAAAGTAAAAAATTAGGGTGAATAGGACCATACACAACTGGGACTGCAAAAGACATGTGTTCCTCTGAAGAGTCCATGTTTAGCCATCGATTAGCCGGGCCTTGCCTCCAGGTATCTCTGGTGAAAAGTGTAAAATGATAAATATTTCAACGACTGGAAATTGTGAAGACTTATCGGCTTCCTGGCATCGCTTTCGCAACTTGGTCGTGTTTGAGAGGCACGGTCTCAGGAGAATCCTTCATGGGATGGGGTCGGACATTGTTAGGCGTCCGATGACATTGCTAGAGTTCCGACGGGATTCTCCAACTCTTGGCGGTTGCAGGTGGAATCCTCAAAGGTGTTGGTATCCCAGTTTGGTGATGTGACATGCGTCAGCTATAAAAAATGTGCTCATCAGCGAAAGTTTACCTGTCCGAAACGGGTGCAAAAGGGGAAACGAAGTTAGTGAATGGATGTTGGATCGAGTATTGAAGCACCGCTAGCACACTTCGAGACGCGCGGACGATCTGCAGCTCAGCCACAGCCGCGCAACGTCTCCTGGTTCATCTTGGCAAGTCGTGCAGGTCAAGCGCCTTGTTGCCGGACCACAACACATCCACATCCTCATTACAGCCGTCGCTCCTCATCTCGTCGTCCTTCTCCAGCCTTTGGACCCTTTCTCCGCCATCACGACATGTTGCGCAGTCTGCGCCGCGTTGACTCATCAGCCCTTTCCCCCATCGACGCTCACTGACCTATCTTTAACTCATCAACAAAGCACTCTACTCAAACCGCCGGCCGGACACACAGCCCCGTGTTTCGCCCCTCCTCAGGCCCGCAAATACTTCCAAACTCGCAATAACGTTACCCGTTGAATCGCTTTCGCTCGTTTGTCTTTTTACTTGTTCAACTATTACACCATGCCGTCACTAATGGTGGCTCTCGCGCACCGCAACGCGCTGGATGATGCGAAAGACACGCTTGGGTCGTGGAGCAAGTGCATGGCCAAATCCTACTGCAAGTAAGTGGACAAGCGCCCTGAATTGTACTGCGGATTTCGTACTTACGCTCCACAAGATGGCCAGTGATCGTCGCAATTATAATAGGAGGGCTCATTGTGCTCTCTGTCGTTTTCTGCATCGCGCGTTGCGTCTGCTGTGGTGCTGAAGTCGCCTGCTGCTGTTTCAAGTGCTGCAGCTGCTGCAGTCCAGGCCGTCGCAAGGCAAAGGAAGGACACAAGCGAATGGACAGCGCTGGTGCGCCCATATTCCCACCTCCAATCGCTTCCAATAACCGGCCGGTCAACGAACAATACCAATCGCACGCCGCTCCTACTACCCATGGAACTACGACCGACAGGCCACAATTCGCAACCTTTGACACTCCGAGTAAACCGACGAAGCCCATAAATGAAGATGCGCTACCAGCGATGCCCAGCTGGGGAGATGCGAGAGAAACGCATGTGGAAGAGGAAGTGGTGCCTGAGAAGAAAGGAGATTTGGAATTGAACAGATTGGATCAGAATGGTAGCATGAATGGAGGCATGGCAGGAGCAGCGGCTGTGGGGGCGGCGAGACGATCGCCAGGTCCAGGACGACTACCTATGGATCGAAATCCCACAAACGACTCGTATGGCTTCCCACCAGGATACCAGAACAACCAACCTAGAAATGGCACTCCGCTAGGCGTTCTCCAGCAACAACAAATGGCCGGCCCTCGGCGGATGGGTACCCCGCAAGGAATGGGCGTTCCGCGGATGGGCACGCCACAGGGGATGGGCAACCCGCAGCGAATGGGCACTCCGCAGCGTGGACCTCCTGGCCAATTCGCAGATCCATACAACCAACAACAAGATGGCTACAGAGGCGCATCTCCCGTGCACGCCGTTTCTCCCGTCTACGGTGCCGGTGCCGGCCCAGGATTAGCGCGAGAACAGCAATACAACCAGAGCACGCTCGCAAACGACTACACCCAAAACTCTCAATATGATCGCCATTCCCCTGTGGACAACTACAACACCGCCTACAACGCACCTCCAGCCCAAAGTCCCCCTCCCCGCCAATACAGCCCTCCACAACAATACCACCAGCAGCAGCTCCAGCAACCCCAAGGTCCACCCTCGCCCATGTCCCCATACGGCGCCCAGGACCACGACCACGGCAACCACCAAGGAATGCAGAATTCGTACGCGCCTCTGGCAAATGCTCGATCGCCATCACCACACTATGCGCCAACGGAATCATCGCGCTATGAGGATTCTGTGGCGCCGTCGTACCACACTACGGCACCGGCGTATCCCGGACAGCAGACGTACCAGGCGTTTCAACCGCCTGTGGAATTACCATCACAGCAGTACTCGAATATAGCGAGGAAACCCGTTGATGGGTCGTGGAAAGAGATTTAGATATGTATTATGTAGCATCTATATTGATTGATTGATTGATTGATTTGGGTTTTTGTTTTGTTTTGATTATTTGAGGAGGATAAGGAAGAAAAGGGTGATGGATTCATAGCGATGGCGTCATATTTTTGTGGGTTGGTTTCAGCAGATGGATAGTTGCTTGTTTCAACTTCTCTTCTTTGTGAATATTCTTGGAATGATAGCTACCTGGATTGGAGAGGAGGGGCGCGGGGGTGTTTTGGGGGGACTAGGTTACGTCATTATGGGGAGGGAAATGGAGAGAGGGTGAAGCTGGAGGGCAGAGGTTTGGATGTAGAGGGTCAAATGTGCTTCTTTGAGAAAGCGTCGGATGCGTTGGATCGGAAAGATCAGTTGTTTATATATCTGCATCTTTCGTGTAGTATACACTTCCCTTATTCATGAAGGATTCACTTCACATGACTCTTGACTAACTGACAAACTAAAAGGAAAGCCCAAAGAAATGCAGAGTAGTCGGTATAACGATTGTAGCCAGAGAAAGAAACACATACGCCACCACCGTCGAAGCCCAACTCGCCGGACAAAACGCATCTCCAGCAATAGCAAACAAATTAACCAGAGCCATCCACCGTCCCACAAACACAGCAAACATCAGAACAGTCCACGGGTAGTACAGGAGCCGTTTCCCAATCTTCATCAACCAGTGTCCCGAATCGCTGTCAAAGAATGCCGCGAAGAACTTTGCCAGAGGAAAGACTTTGTCTTCTCCCTTCAGCTTTTTTCGCGAACGGTAAGCATTCCATCCGAGCTCGACTATGGCAAAGATGGGACTGAGTGCGAAGCAGATGATCAGGCCCCACCAGAACAGTAGTACAGACAGTGCCCATTTGAGTATCCGTGAATATCGAGTGCACCAATAAATCAAAAGTCCCAAGGCCATGAAGAAGACGAAGAAGACTTGAGAAATGTTGTAGATGCCATAGATGACGAGCATTGGAAGAACGGTAATATACAATCCGAGGCTCATGAGTTTTTGGGCCTCGGGTCCGGTGAAGTTGAAGTTGGGAACTACGTTGAAGCCAGCGAAAAGGACGATAAAAATGCCCGAGAGAGCAATGAGACTGTCGACGAATAAGAGCTGGGCTCCGTAGCCCGTGCCTATCATCTTTTTGGCAGGTATTGCTATAATAGGTGCGGCCTGGGGCTTGAGTACGAAGATGGAGAGAATGGCGAGAACCGAAGCCTCGAAGGAATGAGGGAAGACAATGTACGCCGTCAGAATAGGTATGCCAAACCCACTGATAATCCTTTCGCACAGATTGATCCAGGAAAAGTATCGTGGTGGTTTGTCGGGCTTTCTCGCACATTCCCGTTTCCATAACCACAGGTCGACGGCAAAGCGAGCCAACTCGAAGAGGAACGAGAAAATCATGGGGACTAGGATCGTTCCCAGGTTTCCGTCGCCGGTTTTGCATTTCTTGTCTTGGCCGTTGTAGAGGAAGAAGTCGAGACTGATCCATGCGACAGCGTCAACGGTTGAAAGGACGCATGCGGTTATATCGTTGGGAGATCGGTTTTGGCGCACGCAGCGCACGTACTGCACTGGGCTATTGTCTTGTCAATAAAGTACCATAGATACGACACCTCAAAAATAGGGCTTACGCAGTGATGATAACCTCCCCCGCCATGGAGCCACATATCGTGGACGAGTCGTCGAACGATGTATGATTTTTGGGGTTGAGAATCCGTCGAGATTTGTCTGTCGCGGCATGGAGAATCTGGGAACATATAGTGTCAGTAATGCGATTATAAGTTCAACCCGGATTTGTTGGACATACGGGTAGGAAATCGGGATAGTCGCAACCCTCCTTCTTCTCCACAGTCATTCCCGTCATGTTGAGGCGGTCGCGGACCCACGTATTGTAGGTAGGATATTTCTTCGTAACGGTTTGTGCGTCTGAGGAGTTGCATCTGGTGTTATAACTGTGGGCCGTTAGTTGAAAAATTGTTGTACAAAGTGGGCAGCTACACTAACATAAGTTTGATGCAGCGAGCGACTCTCATGGATATGTCTAGCCATGCATCTCGCTGCGCCTTCGATTTCGGACATGTTTGAAGTGCCGAGATGTGTTCTTCGCAGGTATTGCCAACAAACTGTGGACATGGTCAGATATATATCTCAGTGTTCCTTGCATCATGGTAAATTACCTCGTAGAATTGGGACGCAGAAGCAAGGAGACTGGTTTCTACCAGTGCAGTGGTACTGTTTCCTGTAGAATTGTTTGAAGAGGATGGCCGACCACTTTCTGGCCCTACAACTGTTGGAGTGGTCTCATTGCTTTCGGCTCTGGTACTGGAAACCAATATGCCCAAAATAAGAAAAAGAAAAAAGGGATACATTGTGAAGATGTCTGTCCTACTCTCGCTTGGTCAGGAGTGACGAATTCCCATTACCATGAAAGAGGAAGAATGGCACAGAAAGCAAGATTGCATGCAATGGCCGGGTCGTGCGTAGGCATGTCTCCTTTTTGCGCCCTGTTGTATCAGGCGCCAACAGGAAAGCCTTCTTCTGTTTTGGAAACGGATTTCAGCCGTTCAGCCTCCTCAGCAGAGTTCCATCTCTTTTTGGACTGCTGCTTCCCCATGGTTCGATGATACACATTCGAACAGTGTGAAGCGAATTTCCCCATGCCTAGGCGAAATGCAGGTCGCTTCGGACGGTGCCAAGTGTTGAGGCTTTCATTGGTGGTGGCGTTTGTGCGGATGTTACCATCTGGATTAAACCCTTATCTTACCCCTGAGCTGAGCTTCATTGACACAACACCAAAATACTTGATCAAAGGCATCTCAGTAGGCAGTAGAAGTATACCCAATGAACAAATTTCACTAATTGCTGCACATACCGATACAATATCATCAACCTGTGTCGATATCGAGCGTCCAGTAGTCTCTGGATCTCAGATGTTGGTTCCGAGTTGACTATAGAATACATTGTACCCGGGTACTTAGAGAGGTGTGTTTTCCTTCTCTCTGAATCAACTGTTCAAGTTACATCAATCATTCTCCTGACTTTCTACTGCATGCATCTACCAATGCCCTATCGTCAACTCAGGTAGACGGTATGAATTGATTTAGACATTCTTCACAATGCTCCTGCTATACAAACCCCCCTTCTCCTGAAGACATTGTGTATATGCCTCCATTCTCGTAACAGAGTCCCTATACCCACATTGTATACAGACATCGGCACATAAAACCTCCCCACAACCCTTCAACCGCATTGTCAACCGCGCACCGCACAAAGACAGAACCATGGCCGCTTCTCCAACTATCAATACCATGTTAACGTTCGCATTTATCGAGCCAGACTCGATGGTCCCTCCAGTCTCTATCTGCCATGAAACTCATCCCAAGACCATCTCCCACACACCGTCAAATGGAAGCTGGCTCCAACGCCGCTTCCGCAAGACGGCGTCCGTTGCCTCCACAACAAGTGTCAAATCCTACGAAGACGTGACTATGGAGAATGCCTTGAACAAGGAGCTTGTGCAAATGCTGAGCTCGCAGCTCGCCAACCTAGAGGAGAAAGCCAGGGAGCTGACGGACGAGAACGAGTCCCTCAAAAGCAAGCTTTTAGCTCAGGCTGCCGAGCGTGATGAGGGCATCAAGAATGAGACGGAGAGGGCTACGGCTATATCCTCCTGCATCAAGACTTTGGAGACTCAGCTTGAGGACGCGATGAGTAAGTTTGATGTCCTAGCTGAGGACCTCGAGTTCGAGCAGCAGACTAACGGGGATCTTCAGGAGCAGATTGTTGCCTATCGTGACAAGTTTTCACAAAAGGATGCCGAAGTTGTGGATCTGAATGTTCGGCTCTCCGACGCGAAGAAGACGACTGAGGATCTGCAGAGGCAGCTTGACTCTTGTGCAGCTTTCTATTCTAAAAAGGATATGGACTTTATGAAAGCAATGGCCAGACTTGGAAGTGCGGAGACACTAAACGAAAATCTCCAGCACAAGCTTGCCGCTTATGTAGATAAGTTCGCCGAGAAAGACGTTGAGTGTCAGGAGGCCAAGGTTCTCCTCGAAAGCGCTGAAAAAGAGCTTGCTGGGTACCAGTCTCAGATAACTTCTCATGAACGTACCCTTAAGGAGCAAATATCACAGAAACAGTGTGAGGTTTGTGAGAGTAAGGTTGAAGTCTCCGAGTCCATGTCTGACACAACCACTCCTAGCTCCTCCATCTCCGATTCCGATTCCGATTCCGATCGCGAGAGTCTTCGTCTCGACTTTGAGATCCAGCTCGCCATCCGCACCGCCGAACTCGAGCAGGAGTTTGGTGAGCGTAATGCGGTTATGGAGGCTCAGATCCGGGAACAGAACGCCCTTTTTGACAAGATCAATCACGATCAGGTGACTGAGCTTCGGTCTCAACTAGAAGCGGCAACTTCCAAGCTGCAATCGAAGGAGATGGAGGTTGCCCAGTTGAAAGCGGGGAAGAAGGAGCTTTGGCTCAGGAATGCGGAGCTTCTGCTCAAGGTGGGTGAGGAGAAGCAGTGGACTCCCAGGCGGCCGTTGATGCTGATTTAAACCTCCCTTTTCTTGTAAATGCTTCTCTATAGGCTTAGGGGTAAAGTGATATAAGAGCAATTGTTTAGTTCTACAGTGAAGACACCCCTGCGTAAATTTACCTAAGGAGCACTACCAATCAGCACCTTACCTATACATTATATTTAATTAGTATATCAGACCTTGAGTGAACATCCAGTGCAATATAAATGAGTGAGACACCAGTCTGGAAGCGCCATGAGATGCAAGACCGTGCTGGACCAGAGGATTTTTCCAGCGGCGATATCGCTCCTCCCACGATTCCATTCCGGCCTAATCCGCCTTCGCCTTATCCAAGTTCTTCATCCCGACCACTGTTCCAGCCTCCCTTTATGTCATTAGCGACTCAACAGTACTCCAATCTCCGAAATCCATATGACTATCAGCAAATTAAATCTGATCAAGTCCGCCTATTAGTTTTCTATGCGGTAAAATTTAATCAAGATATCCGCTGTACCCTGAAGATAATGCTGGCCAGTGAGCTCGAGGGATCCCAGCTTGGCTATCCTGCTCTATTATATGCGCGGGGAGAAGAAACATTTTTACATGGGCAGATAGCTCACATGAATTCGTACCAACCCACATAACACAGCGTATCGAGGCTTTGATTCGGTCTGGTATGCAAGTCCCATTAGGACATTCTTCCAGAACATAACGTTTCTTGTACGAGTGCAAGATTAAAGGTAGCCAAGTGCTTCCGTTGTAGCTAAAATGGTGTCTCAAGATCCGGTTCCACAACAGACGAGCGGTGGGTAAGATTTCACGATCGACTTCCTCAAGGATTGGCAAGCGATGTTATAACGAGGAGGACATAGCGGAGAGTATGCAGCTGATATGCTGATATGCTGCGAGGGTGGATATGGATTTATTTTTCGGAGTATCACAAGTATGAGACGAGGCAGCATACAAAGTGAGGACAGAAACGGTCCAGAAACGGTCTAGAAACGGAGTCATAACCCTACAGAAATAGAGTCAAAATCCTCGGCACCTAGAATTGCTCTCGTAAACAGGCCATGTGCCCGTGTGCGAATATGTGAAGATCTAGCAAACTGTTCATCAATGAATGCCAACTGGGAGGGCATACAAGGGATGGGAACCAGTATCAAAGATTTATGAAAATTCCGGCGATAATGATTGCTGGACCGGATGACGTTCCCGGTGTTGCTTCCCATTGTCGAAACCCGTCAGTAATATATTCACACCCAAGCCCTAACCAAGAGTGCACAAGTCCAATTCTCGATTGAAAGACCATCAAGGATCTAAGATGGCATTTGAAAAGTGTAGCTATTCACAATATGCAATACAAGCCACTCTTGGGCAATTTTCCTCCGACGAATCCGCAGTAAATCTAGAGAACCGACAGATCTCCAAACTTCTCCTGTAGGACAGTTAGCACACATTCTCACCCAACCACCCAGCCCACCAAAACTTGCCTTGTATCCCGGAACAGCCCAGCGACCCTTTGAAATGAGCTGCTCAGTGCGCTTGTCGATATCCGGCTGAGCGGCCACAACCTCATCCTACACCAAATTAGCCCATGTCCCACCATGATACCACAACCCGAGCATCTCCCACATACCACAGTAAGATCCTCAAACGGCCTCGCATCCTCGATATTCTTCAACGTCTTCTCCAAATCCTTCAACTCCTGATCAACCACCATCTTGGTCTCCTCTGCGCTCTTCACGGCCTGCGCCTCAAACGCCTCAATCGCCTTGATCTGCCGATTCACGTCGTACGTCTGCGGCTTCCACGCGCTGAAGCTCTTCTCGATGTCGTCGATGACAGCCGTGTTCTTGAGGATGGAGCGGTAGTGTGCGAAGTCGACCGTCTGCGGCTGCTCCGAGAGGAGCGTCACCTTGCGGCGCGCGTCATCGTTGCGCTTCTTGAAGGCTTGCAGCGACGCGGCGGTCGACCCCTTGAGGCCGAGCTGCGTGCCGAGCTTGGTCCAGTCGAGCTTGAGGGCGGCGCTGCGCTGTGAGGGGGGGTATGCGTTAGTTTACAGATTCTGCGGGCGTCAAGCCATTGGGGAGGGGGAGCGTCGCCGATGCAGCAATTGGGCTACAGGGAGCTTGGCGAGGGGAGGGGGGAATGTGCGAACGTACTCCGACGGCCATTGTGATGGATTGGGACGAGTTGTGGTGGGTAGAGAGGTTGTGAGGAGGTTGTGAAGTTCTCCGGTTGCCCTTCCGGAGCTTGCGCCAAGAGCCGTTTCCGGGCTTATATAATCGCGCAGATCAATTTTGGTGAGGTTGATGGCTTGACTTTCCGAGGCTTGACTTTCCGAGGCTTGAACGATAAAAAATTATTGAAAAATTGGACGTGATAATTCAACCAGTTCAAACAACATGTCAGGCAAAAAGTCCAGCTTGACATCAAGTAAAATGGGCTGGACTCTGTGCACATTACAATTCATCACGGTTAACACACCGACGACGGACAGAAGGTATTCATATCAGTGCATTTCCAGGGTGAACTACCCGTTTTAGAATCCTCTTTTACATGGACACTAGGAGCCTTCACAGGTCCTACATACTGCACAAGCCATCGGTTCTTCCTTCCAGAAAAATCCACAAGCCTATATGCTGAGCGCCATGATGGAGTTGACAATATCATTGTCGTTCTCCTTGAGGGCCTTGACGGCCTTGTTCCGCGACACACTCGCCTGCTGCATGACGAGCTCGATATCCTTGGCCTCAAGACCCGTGTCGTCGACCTCCTCATCGTCGTCCTCGTCCTCGTCGGGCTTGCCCTCGACGGCCTTGCCCTTGCCGTGGCTGTGGCCGTGGCCGTGGTCATGGTCATGGTCATGGTCGTGATCGTGATCGTGATCGTGGCCGGAGTGGTCGTGGGAGGCGGCCTCGGCGTTGGCGAGCTGCTGGGCAGCGGAGGCCTGGGCCTGGGAGTTGAGGTCCTCGATCTTGGCCTCACCGAAGATGCTGGATTCTGTCAGCGGGGGGAATTTTGGGCATTGGAAACTGCTTCTTACATCCAGGTGTTGCTAGAGGGGGACTTGTAGACATCGGGCTGGTTGATGACGAAGAGGATCTGCGGTTGCATGTCAGTGAAAGCTCTATGTAATCGCAGTGCTTGGCAGCGTGTGCTCGACCAAACGTGCTTCCGAATGCAATTCGACATACGTTCTTGGGTCGGCGCAGAGTGACGCGTGTGATGCCCTCGACGTGCTTCAGCCCAAGCTTGGCAATGGCCTTGCGCGCCTTCTTCTCGTTGCGAGAGTGGACAGCGACGGAGGCACCCGCGGGGATGCCAGCCTCTCCGGCCTCTCCCTCCGACTCGGACTCGGAATCCGCATCCTCAACCTCGACATTCTTCTGCTCGGGCTCGTCCGGGAGTTCCTCAATGCGTGGGTTGGCCATGGTGTAGGAGTGTGTGTGTGGAGGAAGGGGAGGTGGGATGCTCGTGATGAGGGTGAGGTTCCCCGTTGGAGCTTGCCCGGCGTATCCTCGGGTGTGGGCCAAATTCGCAATTTAGGCGAGCGTGTGCAAGGGCAGTGACATGTTCAGCAGAGGACATTCGCTATGTGGCAGACGGTCACTTGCGGCTTTCATCATTCTCACGGCATTTGATTTGTGAGGGGGATATCATTTGCGGCAATTCTATGCGCTTTCATGAACTGTAGGGAAATTGACTCATTTTGCTATTATTCGCAGAGAGAGCCGTCTTAACCTTCCGATCCGAATTGCACCTTGCCAAATGTGATGGATATTGGCTTGAGACCCAGGAATTGAATTTTCGAAGACCATGAGTAGCCATTCGGAATGCTCGTAAAATGCACATGCCCTCCACCGCTACCGGGTCGCACCACCCCTTCTACGTCCCCTTCCCCGACCTTGTTCAGAGAATCTATGATGCCGATGCGCGGACCTTGGAGAGGGTCTTCTGGACCTCGTAGCGGGCCTGGGAGGTACTGTTAGCCAATGTCTCCACTTCGGATGCGTCCTTTGTGTTGCTCCATAGCCACATCGTCCCGCGCGAAAACACAGAGACCAGAGTGTACGCACCTGCTTCCTCAGCTTCATGACCTTGAACCTCTCAAAGTCGGTCAACTGCCTCCTCTTGGAGATCTGTGCGCGCGACTTTGCCCAAGAGCTGCCGTTGAAGGTCTCCTCAACATTGGCTTCCTCCCACAAGGACTTGACGGCGCCGTTGCCAGCAGCCCGCGGGAGCTTGGGGATGACGATGGGAGTGAGGGACAGGATGGCGAGGGGCGACGAGTGGCGGGGAACGAAGGCGTCCTTGGAAGGTCCATCAACGAGCACCTGGGGAATTGTGAGCAACTCCGCAATCTCCAGCTTTCAGTCCCCGGGCAAGACATACGCGCTTGTGGTCGATGATCTCGACAATGGTCGCCAACTTGCCGCTGTAGGGACCGGAGGCGAAGAGGACGACCCGGCCGACCTCGACGAGCCTCCACTGGCTGGTTGTGATATCGGCGTCACCCATTTCGACGGATTGTGCTGCAGTGAGGCGTTAGAGGGGGGCACAGAGCGAGAGCGAGCGTGTATATGGCAGGCGTACCGGTCGGAATTAGGAGTCGGGTGCTGTGTGGGTGTTGTCGTTCGTTATCGAGATGCGGTTGGAGTTGGATTTCCTGTGTGCGCTAGGTGTCGGCAAAGCTCCATGCCAAGCCCGTAAGCGAGGCGCGACGTCTAGCTATTTTTTCGCGCCATGTCTGCAACTTTCTCTTCCACCACAACACGACAACACGCAAATCCCCCGACAACTAACAACCTGTGTCCAAGCACACAGGTTTCCTTGCAATGGTAAGCCTACATCCTCTCCCTCCTCCAGCGCGCACTCCTCTCAATGATGAGGTAATTTGCGATTGAGTCCTTCGCCGGAGACCCTCGCCGGGGTCTCTCAACGGCAAGCACCTGTGATATTCCATTTCTTACATATTCTGAAAGCTTTCAAGCGCCTTACACATCTCCCATGTCATGTCGAGACTGTTGCTGATACCTAGCAGATGTGCAGATAGCATGTATCCTGTTCGCGACAGGTCCATGACTTCATGGCCTAGCCTTGTGCTGCTGACCGTCACAGGTCGAGGATGATACCAAACACCATCATCCTCGACCCCCCTCGACTTTGTAACATTTGTACGCCTCCCCCTTCTCCCACTTGCCCCTTCCCCCTTTCAAGGATGAAAAACTTTGCCTAGATAGTACATGACTCTCCGGAGTATGATTTTCTTTTATCACCAAGATCTCTGAAGAAACCTACAACACGCTTTGTTCACAATGTGTACATGTAAACAGTCTGCTGACCTATAAGCAGATGTCTGGTGATGTCCAGTACGCCTCTATAGGCCATGTACAACAACTCACAGCGTAGAATGCGTGATGGAATCAGATTACGATTCATATGGTGGGTCCTGTAGACTTTGCAACTATATACATTTTGTTCGCAACAACCACTACACCCTCCACTGTAATATGCCTTGATACCAAAGTCCCTGAAACCACCCACCTGGATGCATGACCCAAATTCCACTAGGCTCTGGTTCTACTCATATTTTTCCTTGACAGGCAAATGCGTGTACAACAAGTCTCAGTTCATCTCCGTGGCAGGATCCAGCACATAATCTCTCTCCGCCCGTGACCTCCCTCTCGCCCCTGTGATCTTCCTCCCATAGTTCTTGTACAATCTCCTCAAGAACCCCCTATTGATATGATTGAAAGTGGAGTTCGCATTGAACCTTCTTCCACTGTATGGAAACGGCACCATCTCCCTCCACCTCTCCGGATCCATGTAGAACTGGAGAGACAAGCTATCCGCATCCCTCAACCAGTCCTTTATCAGCTCGCCCTGAGCACCTGTCTGTCGATCCGCCCACGCCCAAATAGCCGGGTCATGGAAGTTGAGCGTATCCTGGGGGTTCTCGAAATGCAGGATCTGCGCATTGAACAGGAGATGTTTGACGATACCCAAATCGCACCCACACTCCACAATGGCAAACCTCACCATCTCGGTTGTGATGCGCTGCTTGATACCCAGCAACACGGCGAGAGCAGCCACCGCGCGTTGATTTCCTTCTCTTATCGCCTCTCTTATTCCTTCCACAGCCGTCTCCCCCGCCAGCGAGCCCTCCCAATCAATCTCCCCATTCAGCGCAACAAGGACGTAGAGCAGGGACGTCTTATCCTCGGTCCACGGCCCATGCAGCAGTTTCTCTGGTATGCGAAAGCCCTCGGCGAAACTGAGATAATCGACCAAATTGATCTGATGCGGCCACATCTCGGAGATGTTGCTTACATCTGGAATCATGACTCCTGTGCTCTCCCACGCCTTTCCCCTCAATTTCAACAATGCAGTGCGCGCTTGTTGCACATATTTGAGGAAAAAGGGCCACGTGACGAAGCGGCAGGTTAGCAGTGAGGATTGCAGTGCTGGGTCGCTGGTTACGGTGCGGTGGCGCAGACGGATGTGGGCTTTGTGGTCGACGGTGTAGAAGAAGGTTTGTAGGAATAGTTCCATGCAGATGGTGGGCGAGGAGAGTTTGAGAGCGAGGGATGGACAGGCTCGGGGGAGTGAGATGTTGCCGCTGTAGAGGAAGATTATTTCGAGGAGCTCGGTGGGGAGATCTTGGAGAGTGGGCTTGGCGGAGAGGATGTTGGAGGCCATTTTTGTGCGTTTGGGAGGACGGGTTGAGGTAGGACGGAGCCGTTTTGTTGATGCTGGTGAAGATGGAGATGGAGATACGACAATTGAGAGGGTGGATTTGGTGCCTGGTTTTCGTTTTTTGCCCCGGATTCTCACGGGCGTGAGGGTCATCTTTTTATCCAGCAGCGACCAGGCAGCAGGATGTTTGGTGGTGGCCTGGAATGGATAAGTGTTTGTGATGACGACGAATTGAGAGGTGCCTGTGGCGCGGTGAATCTGCATGGCCACGAATTTTGGGATGGCGCGGGTGCTCGGGCTCTCGTTGTGGCTTGTGGCTTGTGGCTTGTGGCTTGTGGCTTTCTTTCCTCGGGGTCTGGGGCGTTGGAGTGCAACTTTCCACCGCGCATAAACAAAGAACACACGACAAACCACAGTCGACCACCGCAACGACAATCACCGGCTTTCTTCCTACGACCGGCTGCGGCATTCGCGGGATACATCATGCAGGTACACGCGGTTTTGGACGCGGAGCGCGCGGTGGATTCAACAGGACATCGTTTGCCTTGGGCCTATGAATACACAGAGTGAGTTCCCCCTCGGGCGCATGCACTGGAAACATACCAGTCGCCAGTCGCAGTCCATACAACACACACCCTACCCGTCCATCTGCCAGAGAAATCTCTAACAATGTTCACCCACAGAACGGAACACACACCGCGTCGCATTCCCGAGGAGAAGGGTCCATTTGGCAAGGCGCGCAAACGGGGCAGCTCCAGACAAAGGACCCCCCAGATCACGAAAAAGGAGGACCAAGTAAAGCTGGATAATCTGCGCGTAATCGACAGCATATTCAATCGCCCAAATGCCCCCCAGGATGAGCAGCAGAACAAGGAGTCGATGCGCGGGCGGAAACCCTCAGGACCGTCCTCATCTCTGCCCGCATCTGCGTCTGCGCCAAACCTGGGGATGGATGCGGGACTGGGGGCATCCTTTCAAGCTGGTGCATCAGCCGGCGCACAAAGCAAGGAACCAACAGAAGTTATGCTCTACGGGTACGGCCGCGAGGCTCAATGGGCCGCCATCGCACACTTTGAGAAGGTCTCTGGAGGCATCATCTACGAGGACTACGATCGCGTGCCGCCGACGTCAAAATACAATCTGACACTAAGCCTGCAAAAGGCGGCGTCCTACCGTGCCCTGTCCAAGACGGCGATCCGCAAAATCAACGACTATGTCGGCGGCGACCACTGGATAAAAGTCACCTTTGACTCGCCCGAAGCCGCCGAGCGCGCATGCCACTACTCCCCGCACATCATCCAGACCTACACCGTCTTCGCCGAGCGCTACCGCGGCACAGGGCCCGCCCAAGACAAGGCCTTTCGCGCCTCAGCCGGAGCCCACCTCTCGCAAGCGGCCTCGCCCAACACCAACTCGTCCAACACCCTCCCCTTCGGCGCATCCCCATCCTCGCACACAGCCTCCTCCGCAACAGCAACAACCTCCAGAGGCCCATCCATCCCCCGCCAAGCCTCCGAACCCCTCTTCCCCAACCCCTTCGACTCGCCCTCCCCCCCACGCCGCCTCTCCCTCGTCCACAAAGGCCCCCTCAACCCCCGCCCCTCCGACTCCACCGCCGTCCGCCAACCCCCCACTTCCACTTCCACTTCCACAGGGCTCCGTTCGCAACCCGCGCCCCCAACCGGCCGCTCCACGCTCCGCGTCCGCGGCGCCAAACCCGCCGTGCTGCTGCCCCCCGAAAAAGCCTTCCTCCCCGCAGCCCCGCGTTGGCAGCAAACCCTAGGATCGTGGCCCGTGCTGGGCTGGATTGTCGGCGCCGACCACGGTATGATTGGGGATAGGGTGCCGCGGAAGGAGGATGGCAGTTTTGATGGAGAGAAGGCGAGTCTTTATTGGAGGGGGTGGTATGCGGTGGATTGTTGTCTTGGGACGGACTTTTGTGGCGTCAGGGAGGCCGAGTATGATGAGTAGGGGGGGAGGGGAGGCGAGGGGAGGCGAGAGAAAGGAAGATTTCTAGATTTGTGGATAGTAGGAATGCATTGGGTGGCGTTTGGGTTCTGCATGGAGGGGATAGGTTAGGGTTAATATATAGGAAATGGTGTGTGCTTCGTCTTCTTTTTAGATTACCTACAAGAGACAGCTCTGTGGAGCATGGCGAGATTGATTCATTATGATGTTATTTCATCCCAAGTGGTTATCATGTAGCACCATATAATTTCCGCCGAGTGGGAGTTTTGTTTGTACGCGAATGGGAGACGATTCACATGATTGAGGAGAGCCGAGGTATCCCCTCACATTCCAGCCCTCCACTCAACCTAAGCAAGACATTCGGATAAGAGGAGTATACAATGCATTAACGCCATAGCCCATGACAGAGTGGACATCTAAGAACACCCGCATAAGAGACTCGCCGGATAATTGTCATATAGTCCCGAGCTGCACCACCATCCCCTGACGCCCTACCCAGTCGCCCTTCCAAAATCCCCACCTCCACCTCATCTTTACTCTCTCCATCCACGACTTCTGATCTAGACGTACTGGCTGAGCCAGCGGATACCATCGCCGTAGCCTTGACGCATGACGACACTGCACATGAAGACCTCAATGGGTCGGATGCCCTCGAGTGGCACTTTGCCCTTGCCCGTGGTCTGGTACAGGCCCAGGACGGAGCGGAGCTGGTCCTCAGAGATGGCGTCAGGGTGGTCGATCTTGTTTCCGAGGACGAGGAAGGGGGTGCTGGAAAGTTCTTCCATGGCAAGCTGTATCGAATTGTTAATGGAGGCCAGTCGGCGTTGGTATCAGATAGATTTGACGTACCAGAGCATCGAGCTCAGCCTTTGATTCGTTCAAGCGCTCATGGTCCTTTGCATCGACGAGGAAGACAATGCCGCTGACTTCGGGGACTTTGCGGGGGGTTAGGTCTTGATGGATCGTAGTAGCCAAATGCGGAAGGAGCACCCACAGTAATCACGCCAAAGACGTCTCGCCTGTGCGTGACCGCCAAGGTCAAATGTGGTGAACTGTAGACTATGTGAGCAGGAGTGAGTGGACTCTCACGGCGGCTTTCGTACCTTTACGTTTCCTATAGCGAGCTCTTCGGAGGTAGGGTGGAGGGTGGGCTGGCTGTTTTGGGTTAGTTGCTGGCCCAAACCATAGATGGCACGTGACTACTTACAGAACTGCAACTCTGTCGTTCTTCAACATGTGGAGAAGCCTGATCGGGTCAGCGTCATAATTGTGGTCCGGGCACAAGTTCCATACGTGGTCTTTCCGGCATTGTCCCTAGGCAGCAGTTAGCAGCGATTCTTTGGCATACTGGGGGCTGGAGAGAACATACAGTCCAAGGAACAGTAGCTTAGCGTGCTGCAAAGGTTCAGTACACTGCTTCACAGATTCTCAGAGCTCTACCGAGCTCACCTTGTTTGCCAAGCCCAAGCTGGCGAGGACATCCCAGACTATTTTCACCTCCGTTAGCATTTTTCCCCATCCAAAACATATATTTGACATCGCGTATGCAGCTTTAGCAAAGCCATATCTCCACTGGAGCAATCGATATTATGGAAGTGGCGTGGTCGTATGCGCCGATAAGCCATGTTGAAGCTGTCCAACACCATGCAAGAGACTTATGGGAGTCGGTAGACCGCTGGAATCTCTCAAAGCCATCCCAGATGAGGTGCATACGTTCGGGCATCGAAGGCTCCATCGCGGGGGAAGATGTGGAGTGGAAAAGCGGGCGGGACTTACACCTGTAGATGCGGTCAGTGGCGCTCAGGAATTGCTAGCATTTTCTTTACTTACCAATCGATAATCCACATGGCGACCGAGATTCAAAACTTTAAAAGCTGCAGTGATGCGTTTGTGGAAGTGGTGGGGGGACAAGGCAGTAGACTGCGGATTGTGTTGCGGTGGTCTTCGGTGGTGTTGGAACTTGGAGGTCAGATTCCAACACCAGCCTTGGCTTGCAGTGATGACATAAGCCGCCGAACTTCACGTGCCAATCCATTCACTCCACGCTGCTGGGTAACTACGACATCATTGCTATGCATCACCAATATTATTTTTGACTAGTCCATTGCACACTCGCAGATGCGGTTTCGGGCTATTACCAAATCACTCTTGAACCATGCCCTCAGTGCTGCCAATCTCCCTAGGTAGGTATGGAGAGGGACACCATTCCACCCACAGTCCGCTCAGGGCAGCTTCATCCCACGATACTTCTTTGCATTAAATCCAGCTGTTCAAGCATCATGTGAAACTCAATCTTTACGTCAACATGCAGTGCTTGTCTCACATTGAGGTTCAATTGTGACGTCAATGCTCGTCACTTTTCGTTCACTCCTATCATTTCTCATGTATCCAACGTGTCCGTTTCTGTACCCAACACACGCCCTTACACAAAGTTCGAACTTACGCAACACCACTGCAGAACTTCCCATTTTATCAATCACATCACAACATGTCTCCTAACAATAAGAGGATGCAGCTGGAGGATGTGTTCCCAGTCAAGGACAAAGTCGCTCTCGTTACTGGCGGCGGATCTGGGATTGGCTTGATGTGCACACAAGCGCTCGCTGTCAATGGCGCAAAGGTCTACATCGTCGGAAGAACAGAAGAGAAGCTCGACCGGGTGGCAGAGATCTACGGCAAAGACATTGCTGGCCAAATCATTCCTATTGTCGGGGACGTCACTGACAAAGAGGGCGTGAAGTAAGTCCGTTGCTTACCTTCTTTGCGTCCTGTTAATCGACCTTGTATAGAAAGATCGTGCAAGAGATCGAGTCACGTGAGAAGTGCCTCTGCATCCTGGTCAACAATGCCGGCATCGCTCCTGAGAAGACCAACACATCAGGAGAACGAAGTGCTGAGCAGGTACGGAACGAGTTTTTCGACCCTACAACGGTGAAGGAGTGGACGGATGTCTATACCACAAATGTTGTCGGCCCGTATCTTATGACCACTGCCTTTCTTCCTTTGCTCCAGAATTCGACTGAGCTCCACCACGGATGGTCAGGCTGTGTCGTCAACATCTCCTCCATATCCGGGCTCATTCGAATCTCTCAAGGCCATTTCAGCTACAATACAAGCAAGGGTGCTATCGTCCATCTCAACAAAATGTTGGCCACGGAGATTGCAAAGGCGGGACTGAAAGTGAGGGTGAATAGCATCGCTCCTGGTATGTCGAACTTACCTTGATATGGAATTATCAGCTAAAGTGGAACAGGCGTATTCCCCAGTGAGATGACGACCGTGATTATTTCTTCTCCACATCTTCTCTCACAAACTAACAAACAGTAGGATGAGAGCAAAGACGATCAGAAGAGCGAGATGGATAAGGACCATAAAGAGATGTTACCCTCTCAGAGGCCTGGAAAAGAGGAAGACATGGCAGCCGCTATCCTCTTCGTCGTGTCTTGCCAGTACTTAAACGGAATGTGAGCGTCCCTCAGTTCAATCACGCACTTCTTGATGGACTAACAAATGTTCCTAGAACAATTCCTGTTGATGGAGGATACATGGTTCAGATTGGCTCATAAGTACTGGACCTCTTAGTTAGCAACGCCTTCTTGTCTGCTTCACCACGAGAATCAATAGCGAGAAGTTCATGCCAGTGGTCGCTCGTTATGACGTTCATGAAATGATCAACGAACGGGGGGTGCGCTTCGGGTGGGCATCAAACATACACTGAATATATCCTCTCCCACATATATCACCATTCTCTACGAGTGAAATTATGTCTATTGTGATGGTCATGGGTAATCTAAAAGAAGAGTCCAACAACAAAGCACATCTTATAATCTTGACTACAGCCGATGTGAGAGAAACTACAAACCACAATCCGTCCCATCGTTTTCTTCATTTATTCTTCTCTCCTCTCAGCTCCACGCGGTTGTTCTTGCTAATTAGATGCAGAATTTACTGGATGTTTGCAGATTTGGACATCGCTGCCTGCTTTGTGTAAGTTTGTCTCAATGCTGGCTTCGGGGTATAAATACCAGCGCTTGATTTTATACCAAGACACGGTGGGTTTTTAAAATGTGATAAAGACACCAGACGATTATTGTTTCTCGCCCAAGGACAAACCCTCTTTGTGAAACAGGTCATGCAAAAAGGGTATGAAAAATCAGTATAAACACGACGCCCAACTCATCTTCTCGGTTCATCAGAGCCAGATTTGGTCTAACTTTTGCCTTTGGCAGGTAAGACAATTTACGTGGGCATTGATGGGCCTTCCGCCATGTGAGTCAGCAGTCTATTGCCCTCCTTCAAAACAGTCCCCCCTCCCCCCACCCCAAAAAAGAAAATGCAAAAACTAAAGGTGCCTGCCTTTAGAAACCACTCTGGCCTGTCCTGCCTCCCTAGAGGGGAGGCCAGAGTAGTTTTTTCCGATACCTAGTTCGACTCCTTAGCATTTTAATCGTAGCCCTATTTTTTGTTAATGGCTACCAAGTAGCCTTTGCCAGAAACTGTTTACTTGCAGGTCAACCGTACCCTCGCAAGACTGGATCGAACCCGCGGTCTTTGCTGGACATGGGCTCTCTAGTACGGGATTCTGAAGTAGGAATACCACTAGGCCAGCTCGCACGGGTTTGATGAATATACTGACAAAGTAAAGGGTATATATACAATGAGGGAGGTGGGAGAGGGATATTTAGGTAAGTCCGCCAGTGTGTTGTTTGTATTGTTCACAAGCGGTGTGGGGACGTTACGTCACGTGTTATTGGCAACACTACGCTCGCCTGCAACAGCGTGAAAGCCGCAAAACACAGAAGCACTCGCGATTACAATTGAATCATGTCCTGCGCGTATACGACACGCCGGTATGCGGGTATATACGCATGTCATATTCTCACAACTTGCCCTTCACTATCTTCCATCAGAGTATCACATCACCATCGTCTGGACTATGGAGTCCAACGCCCCCACCACACGAGTCATCGACTTGAAGAAGTTCTATGAGAAGGCGGGCAACAACCCGATATTCACGCGCGAGGTGCTGGAGAAAGCGCGGCGCGCTATCTGGCTGGTCAAAATGACAGTCTCTGCAGTCACGCTGATCGACGCCTTCGGAAACGAAGTCAGGGATATGCTGGGTCGCAGGAGCCATGAAGATATCAAGAATGCGGGGTTATTGTATAATGCGCATCACATTCTCGCCGACGATGATGCTGGAGCCAAGAATACTGTGGATTGTCACGATGAGGAGGCCACGAATGAGTGGCTTTCCCACAGGCAATTCCCGATCTTTGTGCAATACCTGCAAAATGGGAGGACTGGGCGCATTCCAGATTGGCTTCCCTTCGGATCATCGAAGGTGACCGCGCTCGCTTGCCTGGAGCATTGGGGTGCAAGCCTGGAACGAGAAGCCCTTGTCAAAGGTTTGCAAAAGATGAAGGAAACAGCTACTGTCATTAATATTATTTGCATAGGCAACGGAAACGTTCGTAGCACTCAGGACCGTCCGAGCCTGGAAAGTTGTCTCCAGCACTTCGCTGCAGTTACGGTCGCCGAAGAGCTTGAGCGGATTTACCTCGCAGCTGGCACACAAACCAGTGGACCGATAAAGGTATTTGCCCAAGATCCAAGTTACACGCTGCAATGTGGAAAGATTCTCGATTCCCTCGATCTTTCCCATTCAATCACCATCCTCGAAGATCCCGATGCGTTCTTAGCCATCGATAGCGGGAGCCTGATCTTCTCTTGCTGCCCCGGCGTTCCAGTGAAGCAGATTGTTGGAGATCTAGCTACCGAGGATCCTTCGAAGTGCCCGGCAGCCCTGTTCTGGACTCGTTCTCTCCCAGAAGAGTTCCAAGCGCTGGAAAAATTCGAGGTCTCGACAACCGGTTTCCACTTTGACGATGGTTTGCTCTCCTACCACTTGTGTGACCCAACATCCCGCCGGATGGAGGAGTTGATGGGGCAGTTTGAGTTGCTTATCTCGGATCCAGAGTGGGAAATCCGGGACCCCGAAGCCAGGCCTCTAGCATTCCACTGGTGGACGGATAGCGACCTTTGGGCAAGGAGGAAGAAAGCAGCGATATAATTTGATGCTCTGCTAGCTCTTTGAGCCCTGTTATTCGATCCTTAATAAATCCGACATCTATCACCTTAACATATCAATGTTTTGGTTGACCTTCATACAAAAAATGTGTAAATTGTGGTGAATTTATAGATATCGGTTGGTTGGAGAAACATACGCAGTCATTACTGTTGAATACTTACGTGCCCGTTGCCAAATTTAATGTGTTTGAAATTGCTTCAGATTGGTAGCGATGAATACTATGTAAGACTATGCCCATTGCTTGCTATCATTCAAGTACAGAGGTCCATGTAGCTTCTACATTATCACTTGATAGCGTACCAAGTGATCTGGAAATCTTGGTACCAAGTCTCTCTCAATAAATAAACCTAGGTTTGTGTCTCTTCAAGTGAGCAAGCCCTTCGGTCACAGATTTCACTTGTATTTAAACATCTCCACATGAAAATTTCACTGACAGACTTTGGTACTCCGGGCAAGTTCCTCTTTCTTGATTCTGCATAGTGCATCTTGACCACCGTTTTCGAAAGATAGAAGAGGTATGGCTGAAGATCGCGGTGCACGCTGCCTTTGTGCTCGCCTTTGTTCACATCGTGATCAATTCAAAAAAGTGATATCTGTCCAAATGGGACTGGGCACTTGAACAAAGCCTTTGTTTTAATATGTATCTCATGGCGGTATGACCATTGTGTGTTGTTGACCAACCCAGAGGGGGGTAACATCCCTCACCATGTACCGAGAAGTACTCCATAGCGAGAAAAGATTAAAGCAGACAGGTCACTCAAGCCCCTCACCATAACTGGGCTAAGCGATGTAAGAAACGTTGAATAGAACTTGTCGCGAGGAAGAACAAGCCGCAAGACTGGAACCAGTAAAAAATCTATGACAAGGTCACCCACTGGTTTGAAGTGATGGGGAAGCAACTATGATGTCACGAGTATAGTAACCCTGATATATATCGAGTCGGTGTATCTGGATCGCTCAATCAACCCAGTTTCGCTCCCTATATCATCGATCGATCTCTGCCGTGACGTATGAAGTTCGTTTTTTTCCCTTCCGCTTTGTAACCAGATCACTAAATTTCATGTCAGAACAGACGGGGAGCACCTTTCACAAGGATAGATTCACCAGGCTCTGTCTCGCGAGTCTTGGAATTCTTGATCAACCCTCCGAATTTTATCCTGATTATCCTTACATTTCATCTGCAATGTACCGACCTGTGTTGTGAGGCCGTCGATTTGATCCCTCAGCAAGCGAGCCTTGTGGCTGTTCGCCGTAAGGCGTCTAGCCAATTTGCTACTGAGATCAACCTTGAATTCGCACCCTTCATCAGCTAACGCATCCAGCTCTTCCCCAGTGAGATTTGTGTAATCAAACGCAACGTATTGTGACAACAATCTCCTGGCAGGATCCTCTTGGGCTTCGCGCCGAGGCGTCGTATCGTAAATGAGACGAATAGCATCTGCGAGGTATGGAAATAGAGAACTGCGTTTGCATGGTACAACAACGAGGATTTGAGTGAGACGTTGTAATGCAAACTTTGCTAAGCCGGAGAAGAAATCACAATGGGCAAACGAGTACACCTTCGCATGTACGAGCACCGATATCCCGACGGTATAATTGTGGTCGTTGAGTACCTTTTCTGCAAAGATGCCGGCAGCCGTTCGCAAATGCTCTTCTGGCAACCCGACCTCGAGGCAGTTGCTTGTGGGGGTAAGCGGTCGTTCGAGCGCGTTTCCATCTGATAGCGGAGTATGGGATGACATGTTTCGTCCGTCGCTAGTTGCTCTTGAGTATGAATGGCGCCTGTGTACTCAGTGGAGATCACACCGCAGCACTACAGTTTGACTTACCTGTTGGCCGCTCTGGATAGATCTCTCCACTTTCCCTGTCAGAGATTCGCATGCCATCGGCCGGTTTGGGCACATCGTAGTCCCCAGTGTAAAGATACTCCGAGACACATTCAATAGTTTGCTCCTCAAAGTCCGTCCAATTGATATCGTTGTCTCCTGTGGATTTCCACGACCCGCTCATGCGAACATCAGCGCTAGATGATTCACATGACGATAAGATATTAGGTTGGATGTAGTAGGCCACCTTTTGTTCCCCAACTAAGACTTTAATCGGGGGTTTTGTCAAGAACCTGCTTCTTAGCCCACCGTTATGCCCTACAGCCAGACATACTTACTTGCCACATTGTTTGGTAAGATACCGCGGAGACATTGTTGTCATTGTGAGCGACAGTATCGGTAAATGGGTTCTGAAATCAAAGCTAAACGCCCGAGTGGAAAGAGAAGACCGATGGAAGCGGGATGGATAGGAAGCAGGGTAATGCATACCGGCACGTGTGTTGACAGCAGTAACGCAGAGCCACATTCATTTCAGCCACAATCTTGGTCTGCACCTGCACGTAGTCTATACACTAAGCTGTAATTCTTACCTGAATACGCAGAAGGCGTCTTAGAATAACCAGGGCCGTCTCACTTAAATTAGCAAGTACTAATCAGGATAGCGACGGCGTATATATGTTACGGCAGTAATTGGTTGATAATATAGGGAGTGAAACTAGGTTAATTAAGTAATCTAGATACACTAACAGGATATATACTACAGCCTCAACTTAATACTAGTCCTTATTAATTACTATACTTACCTAATTAGGTATACCCTACTTAAGCTTAATATACCCCCCTAGAAGTAGGTATTTAGAAGAGAATTTTACTTTACTAAAAGGCTTTATAAAGATATATATATAGTATAGAGAGTAATAAGTATAGATTTATATAGTATTAGGTACTCTACCTAGTACTAATCCTAATAATAATTAAGTAGAGCTTTTATACAATTAATATATATAGAGCTAAGTATAAAATATAAATAAAAAGTAATCTAAATTATCTAGTTTAGACAAGAGAAACAAAATAACTACTTTGTAAAAAGTAGAAAAATAACTCTTAAGAATAATATCTTATTAAAGATATAATAAATATATTCCTAAGATAGGAGTTTTCACAAAACAACTATAGCCTATCTATATACTATAAATAGGTTTAAGATATAAAAATGCTATTAGCAGAAGCTTAGTAATATATTATTATTCTATAAAGTTGATAAAGATCCTAAAA